>JAOUZG010016644.1:3775517-3815310 GCA_026289955.1 Argiope argentata | reverse complement strand
TATATATATATATATATATATATATATATATATATATATATGCAAATAAAAGGAAACCTTCAAAAATCAAAATATTCAGTTCAAAATTTCTTAAGTAAAAATATTACTTTTTTATAACAATTATCAGCATCTAGATAGAAAATCTCAGGTACTTTAATTATATTTAAAATAAATATGTTATTCTTGGAATTAGTTTAAAGCCACAGCATATCAATAACTTTAATGGATTTTAATGATTTATTTCTGTTTGAAATATATTAGTTGAAGGTGATCAAAATTGAAGATTTAGTAGCCCATCACTTCTTTATCTGAAAGACTTGGAGACAATTATAAAGAGGATTAAGTTTGTTCTTTCAAATATTACATAAAACTGTCTCTCTCGAGGATTTTTTTTAGGACTAGCTCTTCGGTACATCATAAAAAAATAAATTAAAATAAAAACAGAAAAATACATATTCAATTATTGAACTATATAATTGCCATCATAATAGCAATGCATAAGTACAAAATAAAAGTGGTATTTTGTTGCTGACAAAATCTTTAAATGTCAAACAGATCGTGGAAATTTAAATACTGTAAAATAAATATATATTACATGAAAAAATGATAATGAAATGAAAGACTTAGTCATATCATAACACATGCCTTTTAATTTACATATCCTTTTAAACTATAACATAATATTAGCAAAAACAGAGTTATCAGTCGTCGTGATTCTAAGGCACAAGAAAAGGATAATAAATTGATTCTTCATGATATATGTCTTAATTTCCTTATGTATCCTATAAATTACAGAAAATAACTTTCTTTTTATAATGAGTTTGCATGATAAAAAAGGTGAAATATAAAAACATTCACGTGAAAAAGTGCAATGAAAGGAGCCTCTACTTCATATTGCATATACAAAACATCTCAGTCAATCAATCATTCACACAATTCATAAAAAATTAATTTAAAAGGATTCTATATCAACAATTGATAGTTTATTTAAAAATGTCATCCAGGGTTGGTAACTCAGGAGAACTCTCGCTTCCTAGATAACTATTCTGATCTTCAATAACTTCTACTGTATCTCTAATATAAGCAGGTGGTTCATTCAACAAATTGGGTCTCTCTGTAGATTTCTTGCTCTCTGACACACTAGCTCCTGGTTCAGTAGAAGCATCAGAAGAAGAAGCAAGATCAATAAAATGAGGATCCTTGTTAGAAGTAACTAGTACAGGTGAGTCTTGTTTTGGTGGATCCAACTCAGTTTCAATTTCATCCATTCGCTCTGTACAAAGAGGGAAAAAAAAGTTCAATTGAGAAACAGTCTATTTAACATAATCATGTAGGGTAACAACCACATTGCAGCTGAATGTAGGCTCAGATATTGCCTTAAACCAAAAATAACAAATAAATTAAATCATAAATTTCAATAATTTTCTTTTAAATTATGAAAAAGCATTAAGGAAACTGTGAAGCTTAGTTAAATTAAAAAAAAATATTTAAAAAAAAACAAAAGAAAAACAACTTTTTATTGTAAATGTATATCACATAACTGTTTTACACTATCTAAAAATAATGAAAGGAAAGAAAAAAAAAGTTTAACTGCCAATTCTTTTTTCAAAATCTGGCTGATGGATGGTATACACTATTTAAAAAATTGTTTAGGCATTTTACGGATTTCTGCTGCTTTAGATTAAAAAGTTAATAAATTCACTAGTGTGACCAACTTCAAAAGAAATATAATTTACATTCACAATAATTATTTTAGTGTAAATAATATATATTGTTTTATGTAGCTTCATAATATTAAGAATAAAGACAAAGGCAATCTGTAATTTATGCATTTCTAAATTACATAAACAAAACATTTCAAAATGTAATTGACATCACAAACAAAGGGGAAAAAAGTAACTATGAATGTATTCAGTTTAATTTAAAAAGTGAAACATAATTATACTTATAAATATAATATTAAGACATTAATAGATTAAAAGATTTTAACAAAGAAATTGAACCATATCATTTTTAATAATAATTAGATAAGTTGAGTAGTTTATTTAGATCCCTTCTTGGTTTGCTTAATCTTGTCATTCTTCATCAAAAATAAATTTATTCATCATACAAGTCCTGATATAGTAAGATAAAGAAGTAAAATTGTCCACAAACTGATCAAAATAAATGAGCTCTAAAAAGCAGTTAAATCTTAATGGTTATGTATATATATATACACACACTTTCAAACGCACCTGCTCTCTTCCATAAAATAAATGTTAAAATTGAGATTTTCAAATGTTATAAACTAGTAAGTTTACAGTTTTCTCTACATCAAAATAAATTTAAATACATTCATCAGCATTATTTAAAGAAAGCTATGCATTAAAATTTTGTAGAGAGAATATTTCTTAGGGATAAGTTATATATAACTAATATGATTTGTTACATTATCATTTTACAACTAAATTGTGCCGGCTTGCTGGCACAGAGTAGCGTGTCTGCCTCGTGTTCTGGAAGTCCCGGGTTCGAGTCCCGGTTCGGGCATGGTTGTTATTCTGTGTGCTATCTGTGAGATGTGTGAAGGGGCCCCCTGTAAAAAGGGGTTGTGCAAGCGAATGTGATGCGTGAGTAGTTAAGATATTCTCTTGACACTAGTTGGCGCTACTTAAAACAAAAGACACACTCTCGGCTTAAAATCGCTGTCTGCATCAGCGGGGGGCTTATCCATGGCAAGTGCCATTTGAAAAACAACAACTAAATTGTGCTAAGGAAATAACAAATAGAATTATCAAAACCATTTGTATGCTGCTGTAAACATTACAAATATCTTATGACAGGTAAATTTGTGATAAAGAAAAATATTTGAGAACACTTAATAAAATCGCATAAAAGCTCTCCTCCCCTCTATTTTTAAAAAAAAAGGAATAAAAAGATACTTTTAAAACATGAAATATTTATTACATAGAAAGCAAAATAACATAATTACATTTTAATTAAAGAATCTGCATAATGAAAGTATGTTTATTATGATGAAACTAGGAAAGTTTTATTAAAGTATCACTTCAAAAATTTCACAAGGCCACACAAATTTTGATAATATTTTTCTAATTTATTCTCAATAGTAAAATAATAGCATTGTATCATTTATAAGGGTGTATAATATTTAACATTTAGTTTTGTATTTTTTTACAGGGATTAATTTTCTATACAATTCTTTTCCCGTGCCATATAATTTTACTACATCATAATGTATAATTTAAAATTAAAGGAAATCTGAAGTTAATGAGTTTTAAAATACTTCCATAAAGTAGGCCTAATTTGCTGATTAGTTTGAAAATTTTTCATTAAAATAATGGCCACAGTGAGAAACACTTTTATTGGAATTTCAAAAGGGGAATTTTCCCCACAAAATAAATGTTTCTTATTCCTTCTTAAATTTACTTTTAATGAATTTTGAAAAAGCAACATAACAAATATTTTTAATTTTATTATTAGAAATACAACCTAATTAAACACAGAATTATAATAATCAAACAGTCCACTACTCAGAAGACTCAAAAGGTTACAACATGAGATTGTCAAAACTTAAAGACAATTTACTAATTAATCAAAAAAAGCCAATAGGTGATACTGTAATTCTAGAAAAATGTGATTACTAGAAATGGAAATACTTTTTCTTTTTCCAAGCTATAAACTGAGGCTTCCAGTAAAAGAAAAGGATAAGCCGTGCTCAAGAAAAATTTTCCTCTAGTGGTAGTTTATGCTGATCTTGGAAGTTGATCTAATCAAACTTTTCTAACAATAATGAGTACTTCACGATAAACAGAGGCAGTCAATAACAAGGGAAGGAGGCAATTGCCCCCTATCGGCAACTGCTTGCCGTTCGTATGGGAAGAGATAAGGAGTTTCATTAACACTTCAAAATGGTTGTTGAGAGCTGCGCATTATCAAACATGATTATTTAAAAACCACAAGTTAATATATTGTAAGCTGCCGAAATAGCCAAGTAATGGTTAAAGTGATTAGACTATATTTGGTAAAATAATAAGATGCAGTATTTTGCAAACCATTTTTTTCTAAACCAACTAAGAAGTCACTGCAACAGATATTGAAGACATTAAGTACATAGATTTTCAGATTCAAATGTCATTCATTCAGTGTATAATTTACATTACTTTTGACTATATAATCAACAAGGCAACATCTGAATAAGATATTCATATCATATTTAGCACAATAATCAATAAACTGGCAAGAGAATAAAACATGGTATTTTTACCGGCTCATTTTTATCTTTCAGCTAAAATGTTACCATAGGTTATAGAGGAAAGAAATTATTTTCAATGAATACTTGGATTACTTACAGTAGAATTTATTAAGAAAATTTAAATTTTTTCTCAAATAATTATAAGTTTTTATTATACATAAACAGTGTGAGAGAGTGGTTTTTCCTAACACTTTATAAAAATTCTAGTTCTTAAATTAATCATCATTCTATTCATCTAATTAATACTTTCGTGATAACGAATTGATAAATTTATTTTACTATGAAGATGGATTGACTGAAATTTGGTTAATGGTTAAATTAAATTTAATAAAGCCATCTTTTCCTTTGACACTCTTGTGTATATGCATGGGAAGCAAAATTATTTTTCTGTAGCCAAATTATGCATATTCATTAAATCCTGGAGTAAGTAAATTGTAAATTAAGTTAATGTAACAGTAAAATATTTGTGTGTGCGTGTGAATGTTTTAATTTATCAGGTTGTAATTATTACACAAAAGAATTATTACAGTCAATTGAAGACAAAAAATAAATGTGGTGTAGTAGTTGTAAATTTTGACAAGAAAAGATTAAATATAAATGAGTTCATTTATTACACTTTACTGCAATAACTGAAGTGGTTGGAGAAGGACTAGCACAAGCCTAATAGGAAATATTAAGTGAGCTTGATTTAGATATTATGGATAATAATGGATATGCATATGACAATGGTAGTAATATGAAAGGGAAATAAAATTAAAGGAGTGCAATCTAGAATAATTGCTCTAAACCCTCATACAATTTATGTACCTTGGCAATGACACTCTTTTAATTTATTAATTTGCAATTCTGCTTTTGACACTGATGAGAAAATCTACAAAAGCTTATAAATATTACTCTTAAGTCATTATTCAAAACTCATTGGGAAGCCAAAATAAATATGGTTAAAGTATGCATATACAGTTTGAACAAATTTGTCATACCTTAAAAAATTGTATTGATGGAAATAACAATAACAGAACAGTATCTGAAGCTATTGGATTCTGTACAAGATATGACATTTATTTATATATTTAATTGCATGGTTTATAATACTGTTCAAAATTAGCACTATCATTAAACTATTTCAAGTAAAAAAAAAATTCTTGAATGGGATGAATCGATGGATGATAGTCAATCACACTAGAACAGCTGACGAAATTGCATGAAATTTAGCACAGAGATAGATTATAGTCTAGAATAGAACATAGACTACTATTTATTCCAGTTAATTGAGTGCTTAATTTTTCATTAATTAAAAGTTAACTTGCTCGCCAAAAATCTTCTATTTCCCCCTGCCAAATGAGTAAGGCTTAAGATGCTTTTTGGCTGGTTATTTCAAATGATTCCGTTTGTTTTCTTAGTGTTTGAGGACTTTAAAATTAAAATTTTTAATTAATCGATCTTTCAGATTCATTCTGAAGAAATTTTGAGTTAAAATAATAGTACTTTTCCATTAGCTAAGCGCAAACGAAAAATCGTCGAAGAATTTTGGCGAAATTCTACATTATTTGGCGACTTTTCGCTTTAAAATCACTATAAGAAATTTGGCAGAAATTTAGATTACTTGGCTACTTTTCGCTTGCAACCACCTAATGGAAAAGTACAAAAATAAAATATAATACAAAGAAGAAAAATATTTCAATCTGTATTACCCAAAATGGCGTAGAAAATTCAAACATTTACATTACCCCAATTGGCATTGAACTGGTGCATGCAGTTTTGTTCTTGATTTGATTTTGGCCAGACTAATCAGGCAAAACGATTTTGAATAATTGGTCTGCTGATTTGCTTTATTTCAAGTACATACTGTAAATAAATTGGTTATAGGTCAGTTGTGTGGGCTAAACTTTTATATAAAGTATTTGGTGCTTTGTGAGGTGGATAATTTTTCAACGGTGCTGTTTCTGTTTACCTTGCCGTGATTTATTTTATTTATTTATTTTGTTATTGTAATTCGATCAGCTCATTTTCATTAATTTTTTTCAGATTACATACGAGGCATATTCGGAAAGTAAGTACCGTTTCATTATACTGCCGCTGCAGCACTGCGATCGGCGTTCTGCGCATGCGCACTAGTCTTCCTTGTTCACTGACTCTCAACTGACGCCATTTTGGACGCTGTAGGTTGTGTTTCCAGTTCGCTGTGCTTGTTTAAAATGTTTAAGACAATTACTGATCCCGCCGACTGTGAGATTCGTTCTGTTATCCGTTTTTTAAACGCAAAAAATGTGAAACCGGCTGAAATTTACCGTGAAATTAAAGAAGTGTATGGTAAAAACACGATGAGTGATGGAATGGTGCGGAAGTGGGTTAGAATGTTTAATGAAGGCCGAAAAAATGTTCACGATGAGGCTCGGAGTGGTCGGCGTTCTCTTGTCAATGACGATCTGATACGGAAAGTTGATGAAAAAATCAAAGAGAACAGACGATTCACAATAACGATACTTTCAGACGAATTTCCACAAATTTCACGTACTGTGTTGTAAGGAATTGTTGTTGACAAATTAGGCTATCACAAGCTGTGTTCTCGATGGGTTCCGAAAATGCTTACTGATGGTCACAAAACCAAGCGACTTGGCAGTGCTTTGACATTTCTCACACGGTACAGTAATGAGGGTGAGGACTTTTTAAGACAAATTGTGACTGGTGATGAAACTTGGGTTCGTCATTTTACGCCTGAATCCAAACAACAATCAATGGAGTGGAGGCACACACAATCACCAAAAAAACAAAAGTTCAAAACGACAATGTCAGCACAAAAAATCATGTGCACTGTGTTCTGGGATAGGAAAGGGGTTTTGCTCACAGAATTTCTCCCCAGAGGTGAAACAGTTAATGCCGCACGATATTGTGAAACCTTAAAAAAAAGTACGGCGAGCAATTCAGAACAAACGCAGAGGAATGCTGAGTAAAGGAATCGTGTTGCTCCATGACAATGCTCGACCCCATACTGCTGGAGCCACTCAAACACTGATCCAACAGTTTGGTTGGGAGCAGTTTGACCACCCGCCGTACAGCCCGGACTTGGCACCATCTGACTACCACCTGTTTTTGCATTTGAAGCGTGAGTTAGGTGGTAAGCGCTATGGATCCGGCGAGGAGGTTAAAAATGCCGTGCAGTCGTGTTTATCATCGTTGGCGGCAAGTTTCTACGAGGAAGGCATAGGAAAACTCGTCACTCGCTACGACAAGTGTTTGAACATTGGTGGAAACTACGTAGAAAAATAGTTTAAGGTTTGGTCTTTCATGTAATAATAAAATTTGTTTGAAAAAAAATGTTTTGTTCTATTTATTAAAAAACGGTACTTACTTTCCGAATATGCCTCGTATTCTTTTAGCCTACTATCATTATTTTCGAATAAAATTTTTCGAGTGCATTCCATTTTTCTGCATTTATAAATTTTTTTTCTCTACATTTCCTATAATTTGCTGCAGCATTCCTCAAATACTTTCAAATGGAAATGATATTGCTGCCATTCGTAGTACATTCGACCATTTCGCTAAAACTTGGCGGCAAACTATTTTTGGGGGTGAAAATTATTTTCAACAACACCATATTGATACAGTTTGATGGCATTTTACATTGTGATCAGACCTCTTCTCCAATTCTCATACATACACATCAAAATTTCCATGCATATGAAGTTGCGGTTAAAAGCTAATTTAGTAATAAAATTAAAACTGGAATTGAAATTTTAAGAATAAAACTTTGCTCATTTTCGGACAAACTTCAATCTTTCAAAACATTCTCCATAAAAACAAATTCGAAAAAGAGCAAAATTATATTTCGAAACCAAAGGAGAAGAAATTATAAAAAACCCAGTAGAGGAATTTAGATGTTATTTTTTTTTAAACTCTGTAACTGATATTGCTATTGTACAAATACAAGATAGATTTAAAAATATTTCAAAAACTTTGTAACGTTTTATAATAACATTGTAGATGAAAACCTAATCCAAATAATTGTTTCAATGAAATTGATGTAAGTAATGCTCATCACATATTGCAATATGTACTAATTAATAATAATAATTTATTTCTAAATGTATTAACTGTGCAAAAACTTTCATTTACTTTCTCAGTTTATATAATAAATACTGAATGCTCTAGCAGCAAATGAAAATTAATAAAGTATGTATTATAAATTAAAATTAATAAAGCACATTTTTATGGTCTTTGATCAAGCATGTTCGAATAACACTTAAATGCACTTGCTATATTAAGCATACAGAAATTGTAATTTTCCTGAAGTAATTAATAACAAAAACAAGCATTAAATAAACTTGCAATAATAATATGTTTTCATATTAGTATTTTAATTTATTATAATTATTTTACTTTGCAAAAAAAGTTAGGACTTTTTTTTTCCACCTCAGCCCTTTTATAGAGAATGCTGGCCCTGTAGTGTGGCCTTCCCTGACTCCCACTCTCCTCCGCATTTCCAGGGTTTTAAAGAAATTTCCCTAATATTCTTTTATTTTTCTTATATTTACAGAACAATGTGGCTATATTTTATTCTTTTTAATTAGTGAATTTTATATTTCTAACATTATTTGAAAAAGTCTTCTATGTTTTTTTAAAGTAAAATCAATGTGAAATAAAATTTAATTATCAGGGGGAGAATCATTTTCATTTATTAAATTTCAGATGAGCTTCAAAATTGTTTGTCAAATTAACTCAAGAAAAATACAATACAAAAATAAATGTACATTGATAATTCTTAAGAATGAAATGATTTGTTTCCTTCCAGTGGATTCTCCCCTATTCATGCTGTTTACCAACAAAATTTTTTATTTGCAAATACAAAATGAAATCTCTGCATCAAAATAAGAAAAATTATTCGCTGCAATTAAAATTGCATTCACTTTTAGCTTACTAACTATAGTAAATTGTTAGAATGTTGGCACAATACTTAACTCATAAAATAGAAAAGTGGAATATTGATCCTTCTCATTTTTTTTCTTTATTGCATAAAAAGAAAAATATTAAAAAATATAATATGAACAAATGTTGCAAATTTTTGCGGTAAACATAGCAGTTTCATGTACATCAAACCGTATATATATATATATAAAAAAATGCTTTCATTTTTAAAAGAAGAATTTTAAAAATTTACAAGAAGCATGGATACCTATAATGCATCAAACAAATTAATTTCTCAAGTTTAATATTTTTTAATTGCAGAGATTAACAATAACAGAAGCTGGGCTTTAGTTAAGCTACCTTTTACCATAGCATGTGCACTTATTTTCTCTAATATTAATTGTTTGAGGTTTTAGAAAAAACCAAACAAAAACTTTTGGAAAAAATATTTATACATATATGTAATACATTTAAGACAGTGATTAACTTTTCTTTCCAATAATCTGTTTTAGACAATCAGTAAAAACTTGACTTTTATTAGTTATCAACAATGTTTTATTCTACTCTTGAAAAAATATAAGCAAATTATCATGTTCAATTAAAATTATTGAATTATACTTAAAAATCCAGTTTTTTAATAAATTTCCCTGATTTTTTTCGACTTCCCAACAATTTATGGATTCACATTCCACTGGCTATCCTACTATTAGATGAAAATAATGTTAAGTTTTATAGATGATTTCTTTTCAAACTTTTCTATGTCTTTTTCTTTTTATTTCTCCCAATAAACATGAAAATAACTTCAGGTAATTACCAATAATACTTTCCAATACATTAAGAAATAATCACTTATAAAATTATTTATTTTGGAAGGAAAATATCTTCATTCTGTAATATTATGATTTTAACATAAATACAAATATACACATACACAAAAGAAACACAGATTTAAGAATTACTTCTCTAAAATCACAAACTTTTAAATAAATACAAAACTTTTGTCTACATAAGCTACATTTAACTATATAGTACTCTTAAATGAATAGAATCAATGCCATTACAGTGTATGTTACACTTTAGGGTCTGGAATTGTTACATACTTTTAGTGCCAACTCTAATTGTAGCTGAAATACCATTTTTTAAATCATTAAAGATAAGCTCATATTTTCAACTTGAAAAATATTCTATATGGAATTTTTTTTTTTAATTTAATTTTTATGTAGTATGTCAATAATTCAAAAATTTAGAATTCCCCATTTTTTCAATTATGCCTGTTCATTATCTTAAATAAGATAACATATAACTCTTAATTTAATTTAGAGTGACTTCCCAAGTGCAAGTTTATCAAAAATAAAGAAATCCAAACAATCTAGAATGGTTAAAATGGAAGTATACATATATAACTCCAAAGATTTAGAAATTAATTATTGGGCCACAATTAATGTGGCAATCTTGTATACATTTGTTTTTTTACTCACAAACCAATTACTGTGAAAATATCTAGTTCATTAATTTTACACAAAGTTCTCCTCAAATGAGAACTTTTACATTTTTTAATGATTATTTTACCATGATTTAAGCCCTACTATACTTTAATTATATATATTCACAATATATATATATTATATTATATTATCAAATATATTCACTCTGTTTCCATAAAATGAACTTAAAAATGCAGATAAAAAGGATGCGCTTTTTTTTTTCATTTCTTCCAAAAAAGTAATGAATATCACCCATTTTTATAAGATAATTTTAAAATTTTCTTAAATCACAAAATTATGTATTATTTACGAGCTTGATTTGACACAAAGAACAGACATAACACACAACGATAAAACAACAAACACACTTAAGAATTCTACTGTTAATCAATAGATTACAAATGATGATGACTAACCATCTGTACTTGGAGTTGCAGGTTCTGTTTCTGGAATATCCGAATCTTCTCGTTCTTCTTCAGATGTTTCTTCCACCTCCATAACATTATCATGAACAACTTCATCTTTTTGCATCTCAGTATATTTCTGCATAATCTAAATACAAAATGTTTCATATAAAAATTTGACACTGGTAATCTGATTAAAAAACTGCAAATTGCATTTTTTCAAAAAAAAAATTTTTTTTTTTAAGCATAGAGTTGCTAATTTTTTTTAATTTAAAAAACACACTTTTTCATGCCAATTTTATCCCCAATCTGTTTTCAATCAAACTAATCAAACTAAATTTCGACTGATTTCAGCAAAATTTCAAAAATATTGCACAAAAATGAATATTTATGCTTAAAAAAATAGTTACTTTTATTAATTTAACATTTGTGTAAAATTTTCCCGAGTTTAAAATTTTTATTTATTTTGTCTACTTTTTAACATTAGATTATACAGCTGCAGCAAAATTCAAACAGCTTGAATTGTTTCATCACATGTTTCATCTTGTGATTTTCTTCCATTTCTGAAAGCTAAAAAAAAATTCTGTTTAATATCTGTGTAATTTACAAAAGGAATTTAAAAAGTGGTGTTATAATATAAAATTTAGAAGAGATAAACAACACATTTACATTTTTAATAATACTTTGATTCTGGATTGGTATCTATTAGAAAGTTTCATGTAACGAAGGAAGAAAAGAAATATAAAGCCATTATAACATTATGATTTCAATGCCTAAAAATTTGCCAAAATCATGTACGTTTAAGTATATATTTAAACAATTTAAATTGGAATTATCATTAACACAGGTGAAACAACTACCATTATCTTAAGTGAACCAATCAGTCACCAAAGGCAACTGGCATTAACTATAAAGTAATTATGTACACATATTTCTTGTATGATATGCAAAAATAATTTTTTTCAACTAACAGAAAAACCCAAAACTCAATAATTCAAAATTAAGTTCATGTAAAATTTAGGAGAAGAATAAAATTTGAAATATGTTTATAAATTACTTCGTCCATCTTCTTTTCACCTTCCGCAACACTACTTATTAACTTGCTTTTTAAACTCTCATCATGATCAGCAGGATCATAATCAAGTTCAGCATCTTCTGGGCAGTAACTGATAAGATCTTGTTCCATATCAAGAATTCGCCTTCTTTGAAGTTCTTTTCCAACATCTTTGAAAATTTGCTCAGCTAAAAATAAAGGAGCAATTACAGCTAATACATGAAGCTTACACACTAAAATCTCCAGCAATAATGTATATTTATCTATCTATGTACGCATGCATGCATGTCGGCATTTAATGGGCAGACCATAAAGATACAAAATTTGGCACATAATTCTTTGGAGGATGAGAATCTTTATATCAGGAAAAAAATTTAAAATTTTAATGCATTAATTCAAAGCTTAAATTAAAGCAAAATTTTGATGTTTATCTTCCTAATTTCTAGATATTTTTTATTTCAAAAATAATAATAATAATAATAATAATTTGCACACACACATATAATTAAAAATCTAGAAAATGCTGGCAAAATTAAACAATTTCAGGAGCCAAAATAATTATTAACTCTAAAACTCAACAGATTGTTATAAATGCTAGATCCTTCATGGGATTTATTCTTGATGCTCAATTAATCTACAAAGTATCGAACAGAATTGGGGAGAAATAGGTCAAAAAACGTATTTCAAAATTACAACCAAAATTATCAACAAAGACAATGCTTCATATCAAATGAAAGTTTCAAAACCAGCACCTACAAAATACAGCAAAAAGAAACAGATAATTAATTACCCGATAAATAATGAAATTCTCTGTGACATAAATGTGGAAAGCAGAAGTGTATTTGCTAAATGATAGCAACAACCTTAAAAAAGTAATGAATAAGATGATTAAAAATAATAATAAAGAATGGACTTTACAGACTTTCCCTGCCTACAACTGCATTCTTAACACTACTGAATACATTTCGGCTAGAATTAAAAACCTTATCAAAGAACAAAATGTCATTGGTGATTTGAGTTTCAATAATTTACCAATCTATTGCACCAAACAAAGGATGGAGTGACTTCTTAAGAATGGGAAGTGCACAGCTGCCATGCGGGTAAACTTGGAAACTCTTATTCAGACTGTGTATGAACTTATAATTAAAACAATTAGAATCCATTTGGATTCCAATTCAAATAAAATACAAACTTGTGACAATGACTTAGATTTCTCTTAAAGAAATTAAATTATAAATTTCAACATATGTAAATGTTCAGAAACAATCATGTTTGTGATCCAAATGCAATGTTGAATTAATTTTTAATAATGATAATATTGAAATGTTGGACATTATATTAGTACTGTTCTTTGCTAAATAGTTATGAATCTTGAAATTAGAATTTTAAATGATTTAAATCATAAAAATTAACAAATTAATATTTTTAAAAACTGTATTAATGTCAAATGTCATCATTGAAAATTTGAACAAGATATATATACATATATAGGGAGAATTTGAGCTAATAGTGAATTGAATAAGAAAGTAATGGTTAAAAGATACAAGTTAACATCATGAAACATCTTATTATTACAAGGACTATAAGAGTTGTAAAGATAAAAATGTTGTTAGAAAGAACAAGAATCATAGTCTTCAAATAAGTTTTACATCAAATCAATAATAACAGCATATATAAGTAAACTTTTATTAAAATATTCAAAAGTAAAATAAAATATGTTATAATAATTTTAAAATCAGAATATATATAATAACAATAATAAAGACAAGAGTTAGCCAAGAGGAAACAAAATAATCTCATTATTCATATATATCTTTGACAAATTAAGTTAAATAGTCACCTTTGGCGACCAGCTTTATCGCCCAGATGATAGGCATTTTAGGTTCAATTATTAATAAAGAATGAAATATTTTAATTCCATTTTGTTACTTGATAAGATTAAAAAACATGCATTTTTATAGAATAAGAAAAAAAAATATTGAACATATAAATTTTTTAAAAATGCATAAATTAGGAAATTAAGAGGAAAATATTATTTCAGAGTAAATGTCCAAAGAAAACAATTATGTTATCTTGCACATAAACAAAAGCCTGTAATTCAGTGCTTCAAGGGATTAGCTTGAATTTCATCACAACATTGTAAATTTTGTATTAATCATAAATAAAAATAGAGATCAAAATTTGAATAAAAATGAAATTGACATTAAAAAAGAAAATTTTTGTGTTTTAAGATTTTATTATATATATAAATAGCTTATGAAGATACAGCCATCAATTTCTGTAAGCAAGTCATAGTGATTACTCATTTAATGGCAATTCAGCCTATTTTGTTTCTGTCTGACCTCCACTTCCCCCCCCCATTATCTTTCCTATGATTGAATGAAATTTTTAGTAACCCTCTTTAGAGAAATTTTAATAATATTTTGCAGTTCCATTAATTAGTGAAATGTTGAGTTAAGTGTAACTATAAAAATATTTCATGAAATAGTTTGCAAGTACATTTATAAAATACTCTGTTAATAATTGAAATATCATTTGACAATAAGTAGTAAGAGAAACTTCTGTAACATGTACATTGTCATTTTCATATATCTATACTACTATTATAAATGTGAAAGTTTGGATGAATGATGTCAATCAATCACAATACAACGGCTGAATGAAATTGGATGAAATTTAGCAAAGACATAAATTATAGTCTAGAATAGAACATGGGCCCCTATTTATTCCTGTTAATTTTTTATTAATTAAAAACTAACTTTTTTGCAAAATATCTTCATTTCCCCACTGCCAAATGAGTAAGGCTTAACATGTTTTTGATAGATTATTTCAAAAGATTCTGTTTATTTTCTTAGTATTTGGGGCATTTAAAATTAAACATAGTAAATTACTTGATCATTCAGATTTATTTTGAAGAACGTTTGAATTAAAATAAAGGTACTTTTCCCATTATCCGAGCAGAAGCAAAAAATTGCCAAAGAAATTTGGCAGATCTTTAAATTATTTTTTGATTTTTCACTTTAAAATTGCTGTAAGAAATTTACAGAATTCTACAATTTTTGGCTATACCACCAAAATTTGTGATCAGACCACCAGTTCTCATATGCAACACACAAAATTTCCATGTGTACAAAGTTACAGGTAAAAGCTAGTATATAAATAAAAGAGATGAATTAAAGTGAGTACAAAACTCAACATACCCAACTGTTCTTCTGCTTGAGGGGTTAAACCAATATTATTTGTTTCGTTTACTTCTTTGACTTTCTCCAAAGTTTCTTTGTAATCAGGAAATTTTTCAGTTACTTTTCTTTTATTAATAAACTTTTCAATGGCTTTATTTATAGCTTCATGTCTAGTTCCTGAAAACACAACAATAATTTATTATAAAAAATATTGAACCACAATTTTAATTATCAGTTCATGATGGCAGAGGAAGCAGGAGAATAATATATAAGTGATATAAAAGTTTTTACAAGAGAATTAAAGATTTCTGATGAAACTTTTACTCAAAACATATAAAATATTAAGTAGAATATGATTTACAAACAAAATTTTAGAAATATACCATTTAAAACAAACCCAAAAGAAATATTAAAAATGAAATAATCCTATAACAAAAAAAAAGTCTATATGGAATGTTTGTAAAAAGTACTCCAAACTTTTAAATAAACTGTAATTTATAATCAGTCTTTGATTAAAGAAAAGCTAATAACTAAAAATTGATGATTAAAATTTCAAATATATATTAGTAATAATTGTGAAAATGTTCAACTGCAATTCAATTGTAATTTCAAATCTATAATAAAATTTAATCAAACTGATGAAAATTTTATAATTCATTTAAAATTTTCAAATAAGTTCTATTAATTCAACATAATATTCTCTGGCATCAAAAGAAATTGTACAAATTGCTGAATTGACAAAAAGCCACACGAGATGCATGAAAGGCAAAAGCTAAAGTAAATAAAAGGGTAAGTCACCTTCATATGCGAACCGTTTTTCAATTTCTCTTCCTAAACGAGATGAAGCCTTTCTTAATTTGCAAAGTTTATTAAAAACTTGATTGAATCTTCTTTCATATTTATCTTGAAGAATATAAGATGAGTCTTCGTTGTCTAAATCATCCAAAGACAGCTCTTGTAACTGCAGTTTCTTAATTTTTTTATTCAATTTCTGAAAATAAAATAATTAAACTTTTTTTAAAAGCAGACAGCATACTGCAATATAAATTCACAAGTATGCATTTCAATTAAAGAAATGGTTAATAAATATGAAGCATCATAATAAATATTTTTGAACAATTGGAGAAAATAATTATTTCAGAAGAATTGTAATTAATTAATTGGATATATACCACAGATGAATTTAAAAAATTTAAATTAAGAATAAAATATTATGAGAAATTTAAATAACAGAATAAAAATCAAATCTATATTTGAAAATAGTTATTTTTATAATTCCCCAACATAATAACCAACGATTGATTCTTTAAATGCTGAAAAGGTTAACATTAATTCAACCCAAGCTAACCAAAATTATCTACAAAATTTCCACTTTCCTTAAATAACTGAAACTATGATATGAGAATACAATTAACATGGCTGCTCCATTTGGTTTTGGAAAATAGTAGATTTTCTTGGAACTCTTAAAAAAAAAGTTGAACATAAAATTTGTAAAAAACCAGAGCCAAGCCTATTTCCTGATAATAAAACCTGAATGATAGACATTAGCCAAACAAAGTTCAATTTTAAATAAAAATACACATTAAAAATACAATCTGCCTTATGCAATTCTGTGAAAGCACCAAGTTAACTCAATACTTTCACAGAATTTTTCAGAGAATTATTAAAAAAAAAAAAAAAAGGATGGATGTTCCATTATTTTGATGTCAATGAGCTCTGTTAATTTTAGGAATCTAAGGGTTGATATAAAGATTAAAATGAAAACTGCTATGCATATTTTAATGTACCATGTCAGAACATAATTTCTTGAATGGCCAAGCACCAATTGCTTGTGCAAGTTAAATTATATTTTTATTCATTTCAAGTGTTTCATTGAATAAGTCACTTTAGTATTGCAAATTATCCAAAAAACTTTGTCTCGCATTTATTATTTAAAAATATATTGTAGTTCCTATTTATCTCATCTCATATAATCACGTGCTCAAAATGACATTTTTATAGGTTTTATTTGTTGTAGTAATTAACCAATTTTTTTAATTAGAGTTTTTATAATTGCAATGGCAACACATTATTAAAAGCAGATTTTTTTTTTTTTGATGCAGTTGCAGATAATAAAATTTTATTTTCTGCCTGTGAATTAAAATTTTTATTTTTCACCTATGGATTTTTGTTGATGCCAAAAACCTCATCCCAAAAATATCATGTTCTGACATAAAAATAAACCAAATTTTCTCAAGACCTTCAAAATACTTATGACTTCAATTCCAATATTGAAATATTGCGTATTCTGATATAATACATACAAAATAATATGGATTGCAGTAAGTAACTTGGCAATTTGTGATTTACTTGAAAGGTTTTTTAACAAATGAGCGCAGGTCCAGATTGCAATGCTTAAAAAATTTGGTGAGAGTTAGTTTGGTCAAGAAGGGATCTCAATGTATTAATACAAAAATAACTATTAATATATAAACCAAGTTCTGCTTGATTCTTTGGCATCCCACATGGACAATGAACTCAACCATGCCACCTTTGACAAACATCAATACAACTACACTTTCTGAAGTCATGAAAACTAAAACACACACACACACACACACACACACAGTAGTAAGGGGGAAAAATTCTAGAAATTATCTCCATTAAAAATATTATATTTAATTTTAAAAAAGTTTATATTATATATATATATAAAAGAACATAATTAAAATGAGTCGCCTGACTTAATCTTTTCCTCTGCTGCTCATTTCACAATTTATTTATACATTTAAATGCTGTAAAAAAAAGAACAAAGAAAAAAAATTATAGCTAAAATACGTGTGAAGAAGAAAAATGTATCTTGGTTAAGATTTGTTTCAATTTTATAAAATTTTATTCATTTTACATTTAGCTCATAAAAGGAGAAAATTAAGTTTAGATTGGAAAATAAATTACAATTTTAAAACATCACATTTTAAATATCATTTTTCTCATTATTCCATTCATCATCAAATGTTCCAAATAAAGATTTTAAAAAAGTAATTTAATTCATTTTTTAATTTGATAGTCATAAAATGTAATTACCTATTGAAACATTCACCCTGTTTTCCATCTACTGAATATATAAACTAACTATAATCAACAATTAATGAAAAAGATCACTCTAAATACAAAACTAGAGTAATGTATGCTCTATCTTATAGCAATGGTGTATTATTTAATACATGTTATAGATTTCATTTCATTACTAGATCATGAATGAACTGACAATAAGTTAATAACAGAATAAACAGTTACAAAACAAAACAAATATCTAAAAACTTTGTGTGTATGCATTTAAAAGAAATTTCTATCAATCCTTGTTTAGTTTTTCTAATTTTGGAAATGCAATTGACACTTTTATAAATATTAAAACATTATTAAAATAAACACGATTTTTTTTTTTTTTTTTTTGCACATTAAGACATAAAAAAAACACTAAATACTCACACCAAGATACTTTTCCAGATCTCTTATTCGCTTTTCAAACTCTTCTTCATCAGACTTTTTATTTTTTGGTACACTCTCTTTTTTTGGAAGATATTTGTTACTTTTATCTGGAAATGATGCTGTTGAATCAGAATCATTTCCTTTCTCCAAGAATGAACTTCTTAAAGCAGGTTTAACAACAGGTATTGGCAGCTCTGAATGAGGAATACTGTTTGAAATTTTTTTAGACATCAAAAATTCTTGGTGATTTTCAATAGAATCTTTTGTTGCACTATCAAGTGGAAGTCTGTAGCTTTCTCTTTCTATTTCTTCTACTGTATTTCCAGGAAGTGTAGACGATAATAACATTTCTGCATAGTCAGCATATCTTGAAGTTGAAGGCCTACTATAAAAATCATTCATGCATGAGCCTTTGATAGAAGATTCAATAACAGTGGGATTAAATATAGTAGGTGATGAGCTAGAATCATTAGGCTCAACAGATTTATTAGGATTAAATGTTATTAAACTAGGTGAAGAGTCCTCATTTACTGGTTCAGCAAAATCAGTTGAGATTTCAGGCTCTTCAGCAGAAATATTTTCACTATTATTAGTACTTTCAGCAATTTCGGATTTATTTAAATTTATTGAGTCAGAACTTATTTCAGGTTCATCACCTACAATTTGTCCAATGTGATTTTTAACTTCGAAGTTTGAAGTTGAAGGTCTACTATAAAAATCTTTCGTGCATGAACCTTTGATAGAAGATTCAATAACAGTGGGATTAAATATGGCAGGCGATGACCTAGAATCATTAGGATTAGACATTATTAAACTAGGTGAAGAGTCCTCATTTGCTGGTTCAGCAAAATCAGTTGATATTCCAGGCTCATCAGCAGGAATCTTTTCACTGTGATTAGAACATTCAGCAATTTTGAATTTATTCAAATTTATTGAGTCAGAATTTATTTCAGGCTCATCACCAGTTTGTCCAATGACATTTTTAACTTTTGTGGTTCTGAAACTTTCTGGATCATTCGAATTTGATAAATCTGATGCTGTTTCTGGTACAATATTTGAACTGTATTCATTATATTTAGTGTTGTCAATTTTTTCTGAATAATCATTTGATGCATGAGATGCTCTTTTTGGTTCACTGAAGGAATTTTGATCAATAGGCTTTATATTTCTTAAAACCTTTGATTCATCACTTGAAACATGAGCTGTTACTTCAGATTCGTTATTTGAAATCTGTTTCACATGATTATCACTTTTTGGTCTGTCATTTGAACTTGACAGACAATGAGAAAAGTCTAGCTTCTTATGTTCCTTAAGTTTGGAACTTAAAACTGAAAGATGAACAAATATATTTCCAGGATTTGTCTTCACTTTCAGAACTGTTTCACATAACAATTCAATAAAGTTTGTACTTTCTATAAACTTTACATCAGCTTTCTGGAATTGCTTTAAAAATGTTTTAACTATTTTATTTTCTTCATGAGGTGAGCTCTTCATAAAAGGTTTACAGAATTGCAGGAACTAAAAAAAAGAAAACACGAGTTTGTATTTAAAAATTAAATTCAAAAATTTCTATAGTTGAATACTTTATAATAAAAAAATAGATCCCAAATTTGACTCATTAATTAAAAAGCACTTAAAACAAATTAATAACAGCACATAGCTAAAAAGTTTAAATTATCTTTGTAAATAAGAACCAAAAATACAATCAAATTGCATTATTTCATAATGATTATTCTGTTCTGCAAATATATACATTATACATGAAGAAATAATTTTCATTAAGTCAATTTTGCTCCAAACCATTGATACTAACAATTAAATTGAACTATATAACAAAAAAATTATACTAAAAACTAAGAAAATATATAATTAGCTGCATCAAAAGTTTTCAAGCATTATTTATTAAAGACAGATAACATGAAACCAAATACTGTAAAAATTGTATCATACCTAAACATTTTTCTTTTTTTGACAAGCTAATCAATGTGTGACTAAATTAATAGTTAGTTGCAAAAACTTTATCAAATGCACATCCTTAACTCATAAAGAGAAAAATCAAATTTTAAAGGCAAAAAATGCATGATTTGTAGAAAAGAACCATAAAACAAAATGTATAGAAAAGCAGCAAATTTTCATTTTTATAAGAATTTGTGTCACTAAAATTTTGTGATTTTTTACAGCATTACAAATTGAATTAATCAAAGAGATTTACATGCTATTTCTTAAGTTATAGAATATAAGTTCAAAACGGAGTATGCAAATGTACAAAAAAATTAGCCAAGTTTATTGGGCTACAATATCCTTTTTATTAAATACAAATGTACAAAAGTTTAAAAAAAAAATCTGCTGTTGATCTCCATCGATGAAAACTAAAAATACCATTTTAAAGCTAATAACATATACAAAACGATACTATGTCCCAATTATTTTTAGGGGATTATTTACATATTTAAAATTACACAAATTTTCAACTAAAATATTCTATTGTGATATCATGAAAAAATTCTCCATTAAAAAAAAATTCCAATTAGTGGTCAATATACCATAATTAGATCAGAAGAAATTTATCATTTTTTTTGTCAATGTTTTGGCTCTACATTTAAAAGCATAAAATTCAGGTAATCTCTAACCATCAATAAATTGTATTTTTTTTATTATTATTTATTGATTTTGGGGCATTTTAAAAATCCAATCAATTATAAAGCTAAAATCAACTGCTATTCCAGAATGACAAAATATTTATAGCACACATTTCTGGAAGAAGTTTGCTTCTTCTCCAGAAAGAAATAAAGAAGAGCAGTGAAATTAATTTTTTAAACAGCAACTGAGTCTTCAACTCAACACCGAAAGCTTCAAAATGGGAAATGAAAGAAATATATACATTTTACTGTTTTAAATAAATAATAATTTTAGAATTGAAATTAATATCTTATTGATTGATAGAAAACATTAACCAACTAACCCTGAATTTCTTTATTAGTATATACTGTTAATACAGTTTTTAATTCCAGCGTGTAAAAGGATATCTTATATTTTATTTTAAGAATATATATATAAAAAAGCGATGCATTTCATTCAATAATAAATGCAAATAAGCTTTATCTAATAGACAATCAGGTTCTATACAAATATTTTTTTTATTGTGAAAATGCTAAGACTTATATATAGGATATATTTTTGTCATAACTAGAGCTTAGCGCCATCAAGTTCTATGAAATATAAGCCATCTAATGTTTCTGCTTACTCAATTATGTTTCTTTAGACAAAATTTTTTATTCACTATTTAAGCATGAAAAGATTTTATATATATTAAAAAAGGCACTACTGGTTCAAATGTCTGAATTTTTTTTAAAGAAACAGTTATGGAATGTAAAGTAAAGTAATTATCTATACTACTATTATAAATGTGAAAGTTTGGATGGATGGATGATGGGATTCAATCATGCCAGAACGACTGAAGGAAATTGGATGAAATTTGGCACAGAGATAGATCATAGTCTACAGAAGAACGTAGACTAATTTTTATTCCGGTTAATTGAGAGGGTAATTTTTTATTAATTAAAAACTAACTTTTCCGCCCAAAAATAAATAAATAAATCTGAAAACATCTGCCTGAGCTTTTTGAATCGTTTGTTTTTATTTTTCTATTTCCGATGTTCATTTTAATATTATCTTATTATTCTTATGGAATTCTTTGTGATTTATTATTCTGGCAGGAAAACGTTTTCATCACTAAAAACTTCAGCTGTTTTTTTTTTTTTTTTACTTCTTAAATCGTTTTTTCTTTATAAAAAAAATAGTTGAATCGAGTAAGTGTATTTATTATTTCCAATCTCTTTTTAAGAAAAGCATCACTCTGTAGTAGTGAAGCTATTGAGAGCAAATGTGCTCATTTTTTTTTCTTGCGCTGTTCATGTTATTCTCAGAATCCTTGAATTTAATGAGATAGCGAAACTACTAGGTTTCCGCTCCAGCTCTATGTTTCGCTCTCGCTGCTAGCGAATTTTTTTAAGGAAAAAGCATATTTTTTATGGAAAAATTATAGTTTTAATTTTTTAATTTGTTATTATTTGATAGTTTTTCGAAATGGCCGGAAAACACAAATCGAATCTTTCAAAAATGAGTAGTAAAACTCGGGCTATGAGAGTAGCTAGAAGTCGGGAGTCGAATCCTCAAACGGAATTCAGCAGAATTAAGCATGCTGAGCAACAGGTTACTTCTAGACCAACCGAAATGCAGAAATGTGACGACTACAGCACGCCGAATATTTAGCTATTCGATGCGCTGCTGAAACTCTGAAAGAAACTCAACAACGCCGACTTCAGAACTCTTTTTTTGGAGAAAATGACTGTGTAGGAAAGCTGTTCCGTTATGTATTTTTGTAATTAAATTGTATTTTTGTTAGCTATATATTTTTTATATATGCTTATAGTGGAATATTTCCGTTAGCAAATGATTTAGAATTCCTCCAAATTTTCTCACATTTCTTTGACGATTGTTTGTTTGAGACTGGCAAACGGAAAAGTACCCTTATAGTTTTAAGTACATAGTTTTTAAGTAGTTTTTCCCCACGCTAATGAGGTTAGATACAACATGTTTTAAACAGGTTGTTTCAAACGATTGTGTTTATTTTCGTAGTGCTTGATACATTTAAAATTAATCATTGTTACTTAATAGATCTTTCGATTCCTTCAGAAGTACTTTTGAATAAAAATAAAACAGATTAATTGAAATTAAATTTTTTAAATCTGTATTTGTTTCCCCAACTGGTGTTAATGCATGGTTTGCTAACATTTTACATTATGATTAGACTGTTAGTTCTCAAATATATACATCAAAATCCCATGTGTACAAAGTTGCAGGTAAAAGCTAGTACAAGATATACTTGGTCAGAGTTTAGCCTTCTGTTTTATACCAGCCTCATAAATCTAGACAAATTTTCCTATTATCACTCATAGAGATAAAAGTAGCATTTATTTACTGAAATCTATATATTTTCGTTATTCTGCCCAAAACATTTAGAACATGTTTGCAAATATTGACATTTTTTATCCAAAAATAATTATTCATCCAAACTTTATATAATTTCTTTAAAATTCTTAAATGGCTTTTAAGCAATGGTATGCCTTAAAAATATTGAGCGCTAATGTTGAGTGGAGACTCTATTTGCTGATTTACACTAATATTTTAAAATAAATTCCATTTGGCATTTTTGTCAAATGCAGCTCAAAGCTTCACTAAAATGCAATTTCCTTTTATTGATTAAAATTTTCTTAAGAGATCATTACAAAAATAGAAATAATCCATCACGAATAATGTATAAATTTTTGTATGATCTAATGTATATTTTTTCACTATTCCATTATAAGTGAACACATGTGAAACAAAAGTGAATACATGTGAGAAAAAACAGATTTTTAACAGCTCATTGTGAAAAAATAATAATAATAATTTACTCTAAATAAGCTCACAATTTTGCAAATAAAAAAAATCATTCAATAAACATGTGTGAGTGGTTGAACATTATAGCAATGCTTCTGCAGATTGAATGTTACTCCTCCTGCCAGAAAAATTTATTCCATTCTCTTAAGCAGTTACAGCAATCTTGTGCATACTCGTTTATTGCAATCTGAAAATTGATGGAAAAAGAGCTGTTTCCCAATTTGACATTCAATTGATCTAAACAGAAGAAAAAAGGAGAGCAAGTAGAAAAATGGTGAATTTCTACAATTACACATTCATGAATGATATTTTTGGATCTATGACTATATATATATATTTACCCCTTATAATTTTTTGAAATTTTTTAGATGGGAAAAAAACAGAATTAAGGAGCTTAAAATTTCAAATACTTTCCATATTTCTAAGGAAATTTCCAAATTATCCTGTATTTTTCTTGTTTGTTAGACAATTTTTAAAATTCCTATATTTTTCTGGCACCATGGCCCTTCTTGTTCGCCCCCCCCCCCAAATGTATACAAGAACATTTTTGTAATATGTATAAAAATTAATGGATGAATCATAGCAATTTATACAAATGAGCTCAAATAAAAAAAATTACAAAAAATATTTTATAAAATTTTCTAACTTTACTTATTTTGACATTTAAGTAAATGGAAATGAACTATTTTAAAATCTTATTTGATCTGTTTCTGACCTTTATTTAAATACGACATGCAAAATTTTCAATTTTGGACAGACATAGATAGTGGTCTAATAAAATATTAATCACTATTTCCAGAATCAAGAAAATTATTTGAAATTAAACATATTCACATGTGAAAGAAAGAAATGCAAGATATATTTTGCATTAAAAAAATTAATGATACAGGATGTGTTCTTTAACAATATTTCGATGTCCAATTTTTTATCCAATTTATGTAATATAATTATATTATAATTAAATAATTACAATTGCAGCAAATTAATAATAAGAAATTTGAGACTTAAAGCAAGAAATATTGAGCAGGTAAGCAAACATGAATAAATTTAAATCAACATCAACTGACATTTTCTTGTTACAAAATATGAAAATCAATATACAGTAATTTTGATAAGGAAAAATTTGGTTTAGTATATTTGTAAAATTAAATAGTTACAATCATACAAAGGATTTTTCAGAAATAACCCCCTTCCCCTTTTTTAGCCCCTTCCATAATTTGTTATATTCTGTAAGTGATACTATACGAGCCAACAACTGTGGTGAACTTCTAGTTTGCCACAAAGGATAAAATATTAAATATTATTGGAAATGGTTTTTTTATTTCTTATTTCTTGCTGTAGACAAAAAAAAAGCTATATATAATATAATATTGTAACAATGTGGGAAATGATATCTTATTCAAGAAACGCATGATCAACAGCATCTGAATACTAAAAAAACTGTTGTGAAACATTTTTCATTTGTTGATGTGCCTCTTTAGAAACAGAAAAAAAAAGGAAAAAAAAACCCCTTAATGTTACAAAAGAAAAAAACTTATAAGAATGAGGTGAAATTTTACATACCTTAATAAAATAGTCTTTAATTAGTGTCCAAATTTACATGTGTTATATATTTTTTAAAAAAACAGAATTTTCATCGATTGAACATATTTACATATTGAAATTTTTTTTCAAATATTATTCATATATTTCACATACTTTTTAATAATAAATACACAGTCAAAATAGATAGAATGCCTTATATTTTCTCAATAAAAAGAGTTTAAATCATTAACTATATAATTTTTCAACAAAATATTAGTCCAAAATTTTATTTTAATATGAGAAAACAAAATTTGGTTAGCACATAATATAAAATATGCAGACCTAAACTAGTAAAATTTGGTTTCTAGGAGGAGCTTCTGATGTAGTTTTGAAATTGAAAAATAGGTGCTCCTATTGAAAATTTTGAAATTTATTCTTATTTCAAGATACAGATGGATTTTTCGGAAATTTTTAATCCAAAAGTTTGTTAATGCCTCTCAAAAAGCACCTTTTTTTATGACTACTTAATGACAGAATATCAGGCAACTTTTTTTTTCCTATACAATTATATAAACTATGATTATAAATAATACAAACCATCAATAGAATTTAAAAATATGCTTTTTAAAATAAAGTGATATCATAAGTGAATATATAAAAATATTTTTGAATATATAAGAAATCTGGAAACTTCACTTACTTTCAGAATGAAAGGCATTTTCTATAAGGTTATCTGTATATTAAAAAAGGTAGCTTCATAACATTTATTTAATGTCTACAGTAAGAATAAAGTCTTTTAATCCCTAAATATTAAAAAAATGACATGTAGGTTATTGTTGGTTGGTTTGTTTAAACAAATTTTTTGAAGATTTATCTTATAGATTTCATAGTAAAATGACTGACTTTGAAACTCTAAAGGGATTCAAAGACTTGAAATTCTAAAAACTTGATTTATAGGAAGGGGAATATTAGAATTTTAAAAGCTGAATAAATAAACACAATAGACATAGGGATTTAAAGATATAATTATCTTCTAAAAACTAAACAAAATAAAAAAAATGATTAACCTTTTTATATTTTGTAGTAATATCCTCCTCCTCATTCCATGGGAGAGAATTCACATCTACACTTCCTATGCTACTGGTTAAAGCAATAGCTGATTTATTTTGATTGTGCAACGGGACACTTATATTTTCAGAAACTGCATCTGAACTGACTTTCTGTTTCTTCACAGGAGTACCATCAGTGTTTAAAGTTCGCTTCAAAGAAAGTTTCGGTGATGTAACCTGGAACAATTCATACATTATGTGTAAAACAATGCATTTAAACAGAATAAAATCTTTCAATTCAAGACATGGCAAACACAATATTTTTAAAACAGCATGAACTAAATTTGCATCAGGGATGCAAAACCTTTTCAGGATATCAGCATGTGGATGTTAAAACATGTTATAAACGTAAAAACAATTTTTTTAAGGCAATGCGCATGAATTACAATTATTACTTTATTTTACTCATATATTATGCAAAAATAAATAAAGGTATGAATAAAACACAAACATTATAGATATGATTAAAATTCTTTATCTCCAAGAAAAAGGTTCCTGCTAAAAAAGGGCAAACGTGAAATAGAATAAAAGGAAAAAATTTTGGTAACTATACAGCAAAAAATTTTGAGAAAAAAAAATTAATTAGATGGCTGGGCTGAATATTTGAAGTTATTGATTCTATTTTGAATTTAAGATTGGTTGTGGCAATACGTAGAATCGAAGAAAGGTTCTCATTTGTTATTCTATTTCTTAATTTTGATTTGTTTTAAATTCATTAGTGAGAAAGCTTGCTCACAAATTTAAATGCTACCATAGGTTGTACATCCACATATAATATTGATTATATATGTTTGAAGATATTTATGTTATAAGTTATGACTTCAAAATATTTACAATTTATAGGCTGTAAGTATAAACTGTAACAAAATTGACAATCTATATTTTAAAATAAAGATCACCAAAAATGATCATTGCTATATTGAACTGTAAAGGTTTTCTAAGCATGATAAACTCAAAATGATAAAAAAGACCAAATACACAAAATTTAAATTCGAATAAGCAATAAAAATATACATTTTTTATGAAAGTTTATTTTGAAAAGAAGTACAAGGTCAAAACAATGTTTTCTGTGCAATCATCTCGACAAATGTTTTTAATAAGCTGAGAATTTAGTTCAGAATGATCATCTTCAAGACTAATTAAGTGTTAATAAGGATAAATCTAGATATTACAGAACATTATTTTCGGTCTTAAATATTGACATCTGCATGGATGATATAAATATCTACTTGCCTAAATTAAAATATTTTTATACACAAATTCATAAATATTTTTTATGTGAATTTCACTATTTTCTAGGCTTATCTCCTTTAATTTCTTTGAATCTAATTTTGAAAGAATCTCAGAATCTGCAGTGATTCTTGAATATCTCTAACTTATATATCATCAAAAATTATTTCTTTATTTGCTCAAATTTGAGGAAAACCAAAACAATTTGCATTATTAATTAATGCTTATGAAAATACAATAATAATAATAGTAATAATATGTTTCGTATACTACAAAGAGAGAATACGGTGTAGTATATATTCTGTATAGTATACAGTGGATTATAAATGCACAGAAGTGCCAGAAAAACTAGTATAGCAGGCCATATGCAAATAATAAAGGTGCTCAACCAATCAGCATAATGTCGACAGTGCATATATAAGAGAAATGTCTGAGGAGGCTACTACATCAATTCTTGGCAATATATAATGGCAGATTATCAAGATTTAAGTGATTTTTAACAGTGACTAATCAGCAGTACACAAGAGAGGGAGCACAGCATTTCCGAAGTAGAGGTGAAATTTGGATTTTCGCAAATGACCATTTCTAGGGTTTACCACAAATACCAGTTTTACATTAAAACTTCAAATCTCCAAAATTGGTGTGCTTGAAAAGAATCATTACAGGAGATAAACATTGAATATTTCCTGAGATTGCTGCTGATTTGAATGCAGGCCTATCAACAAATGTCAGTGTACGTTTTATGCAGCATAACTAATTGATATGCGCTTTTGCAACTGCAAACCATCTCGTGTACCACTGGCGAATTTGCGCCACAAAGCTCTGCACCTTACCTGGGCTTCCCAAAGCAGTCAGTGCACTATTAATGATTCAAAGAACGTTGTCTGGTCTAAGGTGGCATGTTTCCAAATATATTGAGTGGGATGGCTGTATACAGGTGTGGAGAAAACTACATAGATCTATGGATTTCTCAGGCTTACAAGGAACTGTTCAAGCTGGTGAAGGCTCTATGAGGGTAAAAGGCATATGCAGTTAACATGAAATGGGACTGTTGATATGTGTTGACTCAACCATGACAGGTCAGTGGTTCTTTAATATCCTTTCTGATCCTCTGCATGCATTCATATCCTGTGTGCATTCTGGTGGATGTGGACAATTAAATAGGATGATGCACCACCCCGCATGTCTGCAGTAACTAATGAGTGATTTAAGTAGCACTTATCTGAATTTTTTTCCCTTTCTTAGCCACCTAATTTACCTAGCATGAATACTATTGAATATATCTGGAATGTTTTGCAATGTGTTATCTTTAGATCTTCACCACCTCACACTCCTGTCGCTTTGTGGATTATCCTATAAAAATTATGATATGAACTGTATACAGAATATCTCCACAAATTAGTAGAATCCACACCACACCATGCTGCGGAACTTCTGCAAAATCGTGGGGTGCTCTTCATAATATTAGATAGGTGTACAATGATTTTTTTTTTCTTTTTTTCTTTTTTTGCTCTTCAGTGTATATCAAAATTGTTAAGCAAATACACAAATATTATTAACATAAAAACAGCAAAACAATATATTAATTTATTTTTTTATTTTATATTAAGCTATGAATATTTCTTTTCTTCTGTACATTTTTAGTAACAAAAGTGATGCAATATATGATGCAAGCAACAAAAAGAAAAAAAAAAGCTTTAAATTATACAATAACAGGAAACCCAAAAGTATAAAATATCAAAATTTTAAAGCTAAAATAAAAAGAGCTATAAAAAATCAAAATTTTAAAGCTAAAATAAAAAGAGCTATTCTGTAAATAAAGCTATAATTAATGTTGAGGTTGAATGTTAATGCTAACATTTAGCATGAATAAAACATGACAAATTATGGCCCAATTAACAAAAAATTATCTTAGGAATATTAATTAAACATATATAAAGTATAATATTAAGTCTTAATTTTTTTTAATATTATCTAGCAACATTACACACGCAATAAATAAATGCAATCAAGTATGTTATGCAGAAAATATTAAATTGTGGGTCAATAATGGCCCCAAATTTAATATAAATATATTCTTAATTCAACCATAATTATTTACATTGAAAGCTTGATTTTTTTTAAATGTCTACTTACAACATTTAAATGTTAAAAGTATATACAGCTATTAATAAACGTTGACATTACAATATATATATATATATATATATATATGCAAATTACAAAAATATCTACAAATTACATTACATTTACAGTAATAAAACAAAAATGTTAGCTTTCATACAGATCTTAAAAGATTCTTTTAAACATTCTGGGTCGATAAAAAGGAAGATATAAGAAAATTTTAAAAATCCTCTTTCCATACCATACTTGTAAACTCTTTTTATTGGATTTAACAATAAATTTAAAAAAAAAACTTTTTACATGAATGTATTGAACATTTATAACAAAGGAACATCAATTTTTTATTTCACTTATAAACTAAACAAGATATTAAATTGGAAGGCACGTAAATCTCTAGAAAGAGAAAAAGGGATTACTAAAAGCAATAACAGAAATTTGCTTACAATTTGTCATAGTTCCTCTTCTTAAAACTGTTGGAGTAATTCAGATTTTAAGAAAATAAATCATACAGTCAATGCAATTAATTGATTATTAATAATTATTATATTTACTATAATTAATAACATATTATTTGTATCAACTAAATTTATTATATTAAATGTTACATATATGTTATACAACATTAAAAGAAATATTCATTTTATACTTAATCACATTAAAGGTACCAATGTTTAAAATCAAAATGTAATAATCAGCAGCATAACAAACTGGGAAGGGGGATATAGATGCCTTGGGTGTCAGTCTTTAGAAGAACCATGAGAAGAAAGCATTAATATGCTAAGATTATTTTTGAAGTGAAATATCCTGAAGGGGAAAGTAAATAGAATGCCTTATATACTATATAATTTTTCTAACTTGCAGCATGTAAGGAAGAGGTGGCAAGAAGATCATGTTGTGCCCAGGATTTCAGTTAACCCTTGCTACACAACTAAATGTAATGGTTATTATATATATATATGTATGAAATACAATAATTTTATAAACAAAATCATCTACCTGTTTAAGTGGCCTTTCAGGTGGAACATCAAGAATATTTCCTCTTTGCTTTGCATCAACTGTAGCATCACTACTCAGTTCCTCTAAATTTGAAATTTCACTTTTCAATTCATGTTCTTTGGCCTCCATTTGTGCTCCTTTTACAATGCTTTCATTAACAGGTGCTAAAGGAGCTATTGCATTATTTTGTTCGGCAAGTAACATAGGGCTACCTATGTCTTTCTTCTCAGTATTTGGTAGAGAAATAATTGTATCCTTTTTCATTTTTTCAATATGTGATAAAGGGATGACCGTGTCCTTTTTCATTTCTTTAATATGTGATAAAGGGATAACTGTGTCCTTTTTCCATTCATCAATATGTGATAAAGGGGTGACTGTGTCATTTTTCCTTTCTTCAATATGTGATAAAGGGATGACTGTATCCTTTTTTCTCCTTTCAACATATGGTAAAGAAATAATTGTGTCCTTTCTCTTTTTTTCAACATGTGGTAAAGGAATAACTGTGTCCTTTTTCTTTTCTTCAATGTCTGGTAAAGGAATAACTGTGCCCTTTTTCTTTTCTTCAATGTCTGGTAAAGGAATAACTGTGTCTTTTTTCTTTTCTTCGATGTCTGGTAAAGAAATAATTGTATCCTTTTTTTTATTGTATGGTAAAGCAATTATTGTATCTTTTTTCTTTTCTAGAATATTAGATGGAGCAATCGTGTCTTTCTTTTCTCTGATAGATTGTAAAGATATATCTGATTCCTTTTTGGCACCAGCTGCATCAACTACACTATCTAATGACTTCTCCACCTTTTCTTTTTGCTTTAAGTCACAGTCTAAGTCTTTTAATGACTCCTTTATAGCCCTAATTCGTTTCTGTTGATCTACAAAAGCTGAGTTTTGAGCCTCTCCATTTAGCGGTGCTTCAAAAGAAACTTTTTTAGATAATCTTGGATTAGGAACTGAATTGCTGTTTTTACGTTTTAGAGGTTGGTTTTTCTTTAACTGGTTTGTCAGAGAAACATTCTGTTTGTTTATGGAGGAACTGGTTTCGGAAACTGTAGATTTAGAAGCAAATGCTGATACAACAGCCGGTTTCTCATTTGCTGATAGTGTTTGTAGAGTGGTTGGTAATATAGTTACTTCAGATTTAGAGTCTGACTTAGTTTCATCACTTAAACTGGTTTTTTTAATATATGAATTATCCTTATTCTTTGAGCTTCTAGTCAGTGGTTTATTCAGTTTTGAAATAGTTTTTGAATCCATTTTATTACTTTTCTTATTTACTAAAGAAGACAAGGCATTATTTTTAGAAACTTTTTTTGAAGAAATTTTTGGATTTTTAGGAGAAATAAATTTTGAATTAAATGTATCTTTACGTTTAGATTCGACAGATGTAGAATTTTTATTTTTATTATTTGTAAGGGAATTTGTGTTCAGTTGTCTAATATTGTTTTGATTCAATGGCATTTCAGATACTTGGGTTCTTTCTACATGCTCCGATTTAACATTGTCTCTTTGAGTAATACTAACGCCATCTGTTTTAATCTTAGTTATGCTTAAATCAGGTGATGTTTTTAAGTTTTTAGGGTCAAATATTTCTTCATTCTTTTTTCTTACTTGTCTACTATTTAGTGAATTTGTGTTATCTATATTTATGATACTTACTCCACTTTTACCAAGAGATGATATAAGTGAAGGAGGTATTTGACTATTAGACAAAGGAAAAGATTTTCTTGCCTTCTCCTTCGAATTTTCAGCATAAAGGGAATCTTTCACACTAATATGATTTTTCTCTAACACTTCACAAGAATTATTCTTTGAATCAGGATAAGAAGAGTTCCCTGAAGAGATAGTATTGCTATCTGATGGATGGATTGCAGTTTTTGTTAAACTTGATGAAATTTTAACAGACTGATTTTTCTCAGAAAATTTTGCACTACTTTGATATGTTGATGATTTATTTAATTTTGTGGCAGTAATTTGAACTTCAGCAGATGAATGGTGATAAGGCTTAGAATTAAGAGATTTTCTGGCAGTTTTATGTGCTACAGGAGGTTCAAAGGGTTTGGAGATAGGAGTTATGGTCAAATGTGGCATTTTCTTTGTGATTTCTATAGGTGGAAGTCCATTGGCAGAAGGTTTCACGGCATTTTTCTGAAGGTTACTAAGCAAGTTAGAATTATGATTAAAGGTATTTAAATTAGAATCTTGCATTGGTTGATTCACAGAAAAAGTACTTTGTTTCACTGATGTGTTATTCAATATTGGCTGATTGGCATTTGGTTTACTTTTTTTTGCATTGGATGCAGAATTGTGAGAATTTGATGTCTTAGATTCTGTTTTAATAGGAATAATACTCAACTGGCCCTTATTAGTTGAAGAAGATTTTCGAGCAGTTTGTCTCCCTTTTACATCTGTTTTTTTATTCGACAAATTATTTACCTAGGAAAACAAAATAATGTATCTAAGTAAAATGCAAAAAGAAGTTTTCTATAATCTATGTTTTTTAAAAGAATTTAATCATTTCACATACAGTTTTTTAGAGTCATGTTATGTTGCATTTTTTTCTTTTAAATCTTTTGTCTCTTAATAATAAAAAAATTTAAAAAAATTAGAGAAAAATCTTTTTTTAATACCATTTTTCTTAAAAATCTCTTATTTAAATAATGAATAAATTCATAGAATGAAAAAAAATCTATTAATAATTACATAATTAATCGGCAACATTTCCAAGCTTCAATTATTTATAAAATTAAATCAATACATTAGTAGCAAAGCTTTTTGATGCAACACAGAATAAAGATAAATAAGCTTTTAAGGGGATTCTGTCTACATTTTCTATCAATTTATATATATTATTGCTACCCCACCTCTAGCCCCATAATCTTGGCCAGAGACCAAATCTCAGTGAGTGTTCAAAACAGTTATATTTTACAATAATATCTGGCTGAAACTTCATACACAAACCAATCCAGCATGTGAGATCATGATATCTCTCCACCACTCTTTTTTAGTGAAACATCACTCATTAAGTAAATCAGTTTACATTTTATTTAGCTCAATATATTAATCACTCATTATTCAAGGCTTGACTATATATTTAGTATTGTAAGGAGAATTACTATAAATAAATAATAGTAAATAAAATGTGAAAATTTCCTTCTTTTTATATATAAATATTCTATTTTGAGCTTCGATTTTATGTGTTTTGATTTCTGCTTTCAAAATATTTTTACACTTAGATATTAAAACATATATAACAATGAATATATTTAGCAATGAAATTAAATTTCATAGTTATTAATTTTGAATAATTATAAACTTGTTTGACAGCAAAAATTTTAAATCATAAAAAAAATTATAATATTCACATTTTATTTTAATCATTATACAATAGGCTAAACACTATCAAAGCAGTAAATTCCCTATACATAAAACTACCTCAATTGGCATAATTTTGAATCAGATGAAAATCATTTACTGTGCAGTAGTAGATTTTAAAAAATATATTAATAATACTTATTTTGAGTTTGCCATCATAAAACGGATCAATTTAAATAAAATTGTAAAGATTAGAGCTGATAAAAAAAATAAGTGAGGCTTTTATTCCACAAAATGATTACAGGCTTCTATCATATCGCAAATTTTGCATAGTATTATAAATAATGTCCACAATCTTCCAAAAAATGGAGACTAATATACAAATAGGTTAAGAAGATAAAAATGAAATTTACAGACAACGCAGTTAGAAATGAAGATAATGAATTAGTATCAATTGGAACTCCAAAATTAGATTAATGAAATATTTACGAAGAAAACAATCAAAAATAGCTTTAATGTTAATTTTTTCATTTGTATGCAATGACACATTATTTGTTATTAACTGACTGTACAAGATGTTAGAACAAAATTAATAGCAAATATGTTTAATATAAGACTTTTTTTTCCTGAAATAAGCCACAACTTAAAAATCTCATTTATCATCAACATCAGCAATATTGTAGTTAAATTAATATTATTACAAATTCCCAGTAGGACAAACTCAAAAATATATTAGCTGTGTTGAGAGCTGAGACATTAAAATGCTAAAGAATTTTTTCGGTGAAGTTAGCTTCAAATCAATCTCAGAAAAGTATCAAATGTTCATAAGAATATATATATATATATATATATATATATATATATATATGCAAGAGTGGGCAAGACATGTTAGCATTTTTAACTTCAATTTATTTCATCCCTATAGACATAATTTATGCGCAAGAATAAGTGGCAAGAAATACATCAGTTCCCATCGTAACACAAGTACAAAACGACGGTAATTTTTACTCAGCAAATTTATATAAGATATTGTTGGTGATTTCTTAGACACATGTTGATTTAGGTAATGGAATTAATGCATCTTTAAAGGAATTTTCTAAGCTTTAATGATTTTTATTCCTTTATTAGGAGCTTGAGTTGATTAAACACTAAGACCTCCTGTTGATTAAAGCAGCTTTACAGAGCTCATGTAGGTTTTAATTTTAAAAAAGTTGAAATTGGATCAGAAAACAATAAAAAATTTACAAATGAAGTTAATATGGGTTAAATTAATTAGGAATTAAATTAAGAGCTATCATTAAGTGTGTGTATATATATATGCTTATAATACATAAAATATTTTTGTGGTTCTTAAATTATAAATGCTGATCAAATCAAAAATATGCTTTGGAGTTATAACAGTGAAGAGGAAAGAATTAACACTCATTTCATATTCATTATGATAAGCCCCTTATGTCTTTTCCTAATGACAACAGGTATCTTTATAGCTACCACAGAAAAAGAGAACTATATGAATACCAACAAAAAATAAAATAAAAAATTCGATCATAAGCTAACGCAATATTTTATACAGGCAACATAACTCATCAGTTATTTGAAATTTGATTTATTAAACGTAAAAAGGGGAAAATCTCATTAACATTCCCACAGACCATAAGCACATGATGGACGTTCCAAAATAATAACTTAGGATGAGATCTATATAGATTTATACATTACATCACAAAAGTTGGAAATTATTGTAAATAAAAATAATCGGAGGAAGACTCATTTTGAAATTTGAATCATTTACACAAACTTACAAGAGGTGGTGTTTCTTCATCTGATGATAGTAATGTGATAACTTCAACTTTTTCCTTTGCCATGATTCAGATTCACCAGTCACGTTGCTCTATGAGAATTACCCATCTCATTACAAATTTGCACTGTGTAAGAAACATATAAACAGAACGGTTAATAACATAACCACTGAGTATTTCATTCTTCTATCAATTAGTATTTCTATCACAAAAGTAAAAGATTTAGTTGAATAATTTTCAACATCTATAGTACACACTATCAACTGTAAAGAGAATCAGAGTATAATTCTTGGTTTCATGACCCACAAAAATTGAGAAAATTTTAAATCTACTGGCGATTTCTAATCACCGGAAAAACAGAAATATACATTGCCAGGAAGATGTTCCTATTGGAAGGAAAAGCAATGAAGCTGACGTAAGGGAAAAGGTAAAATTACGAATGGCAACAGTTGAAAAACTTTTTTATTACGTCATATCCAGTCATATTCATGTCTATTCATGTATTTTGACAGTGGCTTACAGAATGGTAGGGTTACGAGGCGTGTCACAAAACATCAATTAAATTGGGAAATTCATAGCTCATACTTTTAGAAGCAATTAAAAAAATATCTCTTTTCCATTCGTTTTCCAAGTTTTTTTTAATTATGAATTAATACGTTTAAATTCTTGAGCGAATAAATTTTGCTCGGGCTTCCCAAAGTGACATTTTTTTTGTTATTATTAGTGGCACTTCCCATGGAAAAACTTCGCTGAGGTATCAGCGAATTTTAAGCTGAAAGGAGTGTCCCTTGTATTGAAGTAGCGCTGGCAAAGGCCAAGAGATACTCACTCAACACGGTCGTTTGCACAGCCCCTTTTTACAGGAAGGGGGGTACGTTCACCCACCTTGCAAATAGAACACAGAATAACCATGCCCGAACCGGAACTCGAACCCGGGACGCCCGGCTCTTGGGAAAGACGAATACCTTTATGCAAGGATGCCGGTGGTATATTTTATTATACATTAATTACAGCATTTGAATAAATTATATTAAATATTATGCCAGGTGTTAAATATTTGACTCTAATAATTTCAGATTACATTATGTATTTTGTAAATAACTGTCTATTTTTATTATCTATGTATTTCAAGTTGTGTTTTCAAAACTGGCAACGTTGTTGTTGTTGTCATGGAGTTAGTGAATGTGTTTTGCTTTCGTTTTTGAGTTTGGTTTAATGATTACAGTTTTTCATATAATAAAAACGGCATTTATTGTCGGTAAAAAGAGTTTTTTATTTAGAGTATGAGTACGAAGATCATTTAAGCTATTAGAGTAAAAGGTTAGAGATGAATTTCTGAACACCAGGTATCACACCCAGGACCCAGGTAGCACATCCTGCTGTACAATATTATGCGATATTATGTGATATTTAACAATATTCTGCATTATTAAACAATATTGCGAATATTGTTCAATATGGCACAATATTTGTGTGCTTCTAGGGATTGCTTTAGAATACTGAAACCACTATTACCAAGAAAAGGTTGGAGGTTCTATCCTCGACCTGGACAGGAACAATGCAGCCTTTCATTCCTTCGATGGATCGAAAAACTGAGCACCAAGCATACTTAGGAACTAAACACTAGGTTATCTGCGTTGGGTTGACCACCGAGCACGGACATATGTCTTGCATCCCAAGGCCGTAGGGCAAAAAAGCAGATATGGACACTATAGGCCTTAGCCCACATAGGGCTGTCGTGCAACTGAGTTTAATTTTAAGAATACTGGAGCAGAATAATGCAAAATATGATTAATTGTTATGTATCAATACATGGTTCCAATATTGTACAATATAAATGCATGTATTATAAATATTCTCAGATTTACACCTAGAGGACGAAAAGAAATAATTAAAAATTATATATTCTCTTCTTTGGTTTTAAATCCGCATTTATTTCATTTCTAAATTCTACCTTCCTTAAGATTCGTACACATTCCGATAGCAAATGACTCTACTCTTATTCTCCAATTTGAAAGTTAACTTGCAAATCGCGCAAACCACAGATGGCACTTGATTCGTATTTGAGATTCATTCTTATTATCAAGTTTTCACATTCAAAAACACAATCTATCCTCGACTTGTAAAAAAACGTTCTTTTTTTTACTTGGTGATTTATTTAGATTACTTTTATATTTAAAAAAAAGTATTTACGGGAGTATGTTTCTAAATTCATAAAAACCCATTCCTTGTTTATTTCATTTTTCTAGTGGTTCCATACTTCATGGTTTGCATTTCAACGAATACAAATTTCTTATTTGTCAGAAAAAGTTAAAATGAATGTCTTTTTTTATATACCTTGAGATCTATGTAAGAATATTTTGTACAAAAAAAAAATACTTTTTTTTGTGAAATTACTAAAATGTGGATTTATTTTTCTTTATTTGGTAATGCTACAAGAAAATGTCTTTACATATAATAAACTTTTTACGGTGGTGTGTTTCTAAGTTCGTAAAAACTTATTTAATTTCCTACAGTTGTTTGATTTTGTGTGTTTTATATCTTAATTTTAATTTCAATGACTACAAATTTTTTAATAACGTAGAAAAGGTTAAAATTTATATATATATATATATATATATATATATATATATATCCTGTTCTTTTTTTCTGACTGAACGTTCTTTTTGAATCTCAATGCGAAGTATCTCTTGAATGTTTCTAATAATATTCTTAAGTGGCTAAGCGAAGCGTTTAATTCAGTACGGTTGTAAAAAGGCTCAATGAATGAAGCAATCTGAAATTCGCATATTTTGTTTATATTTGACTGATATCATTAGCAATGAATCAAGTTTATTCAAGTTGTTGTTATTACTTATGCCCTTTTTCATGTCCGCCGACAGTTCTGTCAGCGATTAAGCCGATTTAGCGACTCTTGTTTTTCAGTAGTGCCAACTGGGGCCAAGAGTACGACTTAGCTACTTCATGTGTCACATTCGCTTGCACAATTACTTTTTACAAGGGGGGAGGCAAATTTACACACCTTGCACATAGAACTCTAAAATAGAACAACCATATCCGTCGAGGGCTCAGTAGCTTGTCTCAATAAATTCAGCATAATCACGTTACTTTCCTGTCTGTACTAGAAGTTTCAAGTTTACAGACATTTAAAGGGTTTTACTGATATAACCCATTACATATATGCAATGTTATTTCTTAATTTATATTAAATTGCAATTAATTTCTTAATGTTAATTTTGAATTAGTTCATGTTATTTTATTCTAACATCTTCACTTATTTCTTAATTCCAATCCAAAATTTTTATACAATTTTTTTCTAACATGTACTCTAAATACTACTGAATGCGGACATTCCATATTTCGCGAAGGGATAATATTCATAAAAACCTGCACATTTTTTCAGTGATATCAAAGATTTATTTTCCAATATAAGCATATGACAAAAATTTCAGAATCTTTTATATTAACAAATACCTTAAATTTCAAAAAAAAAAAAAAAAAAAAAAAAAAAAAAAAA
>JAOUZG010016644.1:3752877-3770517 GCA_026289955.1 Argiope argentata | reverse complement strand
CACATTTTGATTTATTTCCTAATCTTTATCGTAATTAAGTTCATATTAACAACATTCTAAAGTATTCTTTTATTTCCTTATCAAATTCTCATTTTTTAATTATTTTTAAAAAGCGATCTAGAAAACTGGTACGTCAGAATTTTCTAACGTTGCAAGTGAAGGGATAAAAATCCCTAATTCTTACAGCATCCTTTTAAAGTTACCTAAGATTTTCTCTCCAAAGTCGACACTTGTAAAAGAAATCTCTTTCAGAATCTCATAGTAAAATCAATGAATGGAAAATCTTTTATTTTCTCTTGAGCCGCGATGTAAACTGACTCATCTTTTATGGCTTTTCTCTGTATAAATTATGCCTCCTGGTATGAAATAGATAGAAATCAACATTTCGAAAATTTCTTTCTTTCGACTATGCAATTGCTAAAACATATTTACATATATATTTGTAATGATATTTTAAACTCCTAATTTAAATCCAAAATTATTTCCTAATTTTCAATATAATTTAGCCGTAATTTTATTCTAAAAATATTCTCTTACTTCCTGATTCATTCCACTTGTTCTAGTTAAATAATCCCAAAGAATCTGTGTGAAATTGTTGAATCGGCTAAAAGACAAAAGATTCCACACTCTGTGTGAGAAATGGAAATTGTCCAGCCAAGCGCATTCCTTTAAAAAGATACCTGTGTTTCCCTTCCCTGTTAGGCGTGTGTTGTGGAAATCCCCATCAAAATCTCATTGTATAAGCATTGTGAAAAAGTATTTTCCCTATCAAAATCTTATGGTATTTAAGACAAGGGATAATGATTTCCCTCTCCTTTTACACTTCAGTTTTTTTTCATGACGTTTTGTGTTGTGCTCGTCGCTTTTTCTTGTAAATAATGCCTTCTTCTCGTGATGGAATAAAGCGAACTTAAAAATTCAGTGTCATCTATGTCTGCGAAACCACCTTCTGCTTACAACAATAAATAATAATAATACATTACATATATATGTAGGACTGCGTCTAAGGGTAAAGTGAATTTTTTTTTAAAAAAAGTTTAATAATATCCAAGTTAACAAACGATTAATTTATTAAGACTACACATGATAAAACATTTCAATAATTACAATTATTAAATAAGAGGAACTGGGTTCACCTGAAATGGGGACGCCAAACATGACCGAGCCTGAAAAGGGGTATGTAAAGAGACCGTGTTGAAAACGCCAAATCTCACTTCCCATCACTGCCGGAAGAATAGAGTATTATTTCCATTGAAGCCTCCTGGTTCCCCGACTTCATTGGCGCGCAAGCCTCTCCTATTGAATGCCAAAACTCAGCCAGATCCAATTTTATATGATTGGCATCGCCTTCTCTTACAATCGAAGCCAATTAATCACCATCCCTGAAACATGTTTACAGCCATTATCACTTGATACATGTATATGCATGTATGCCAGACCAGATGGGAATAAATAGTTTTAAATATGAATACAATCAGGGCCCGGCTTAGCCTAGTTAGGGCCCGGGGCAAAAACTTCTTTGGGGTCCCCTCTTCTTCACTACTTTAGTAATTTTAAGAACCGCTCCTCCATTCTCAACGAGAACGATAATAAACCTGCAGGAGGCAAAAGGTCACGTGGAACCAAAGGGGGGGGAGACCACGTGGGGCCCAGGAGGAGGAGGGGAGGGGACAGAGGAAGGACAAGCGAAGGAGATCGACGGTGGTGTGATTCGCCATGAACGAGAGACTAATTTATTTGTCTTTTCATGTTTTATTTTATCTTAATCTGCTATGAATGTGTAAATAATATATTATTCTAGAACAAAATCGTCTCCTTCATTATTTTCAACACAATCATTACGATTGGCGCAGTCGATGACCGAGATGGACCATTCAAGCCTAGACGTATAACCAGGCGTCAATCGTCTAAAGGTGCAACTGGAAAGACACGCAAAAAAGATGAAGGAACTGTACTGTAATAAGGAACATTCATTAAAGGAAAAAATAAATAAAATTACTATTCAATTTGGGAGCCCTCATTTATGTAGGAGACCGGGACAACTGCTTTTATATAAGTAAAGAAAAAAAGTTTATACAGTTGCCAAAAGGTATGACTAAATTTTAACGAATCTTATAGAAAAATGCATTATCTGCCTGTCTATGAAAACGACAACTTAAAATTGCTTTGAGCTAACCGAGTGAAATTTGGACGCGGTACTTACGCTAAATTCAGAGATTACCGACAAAAAATGAAGCGAAATTGATTCGCAGGATGTTTGTGTCTCTGTCGAAATACAAGTGAACACGATTGCTATGCATCATAAAAATATAAATCAATGAAATGTAGCATCTGAAATATAAATTTGTATCAAATCTGATAAAATGTTTTAGAATCTGTTGCTCGGGTCATTCCTATGTGTGTAAACGCTATTTCCAAAATATATCTACTTAGGTTAAAGTTGATTTGTGATCTTGTTGTTTTAGTTTTGTATTAAATTTCCATTGGAATCGTTCAAGTTAAACAGGATCATACCAAAAAGTTTTCTTCACTTTTCTGTTTCAAAATGAGGTGCGAAGGACATGTGAAAATAAAAATCTGAACATTCATGGCATTCTCTGCTTTTCCCGAGTTTAATAATTTTTATGCATTTAGAGGATACTAAGTACGACAGAAATGTTTTGGGAAGCCATCCTTGTTGATTTAAATTTATTCCAAATTTGAAAAGTGAGAATTTACTAAAAGCAAAGCTGTTGTTGTTCTTTATGGCACTTTTTGTAGACGGAGTAAGCGATTTTAAACCGAGTTTCAGTGTCTCTTGTTTCAGTAGGGCCATTTAGCGCCAAGAGCTGGTCTTAGCTATTCATGAATTACAGCCCTTTTCACAAGGCGGAGGGCATACATTTCTTCCACTCATTCACAGATCGTAATTTAGATTTCTGTCACCTCTGATCCAGTACCCCCTATGGAGAACTTTGGGGCTATGAAAGGTTTATGTGTGAGCCAGCCACCATGTACACGGAAAATCTTCGGTCGCCAGGATCCGAACTCACAACCCTAAAAATCTATCAACCAAGCTGTCCCATTATTTCCTGACTAAAATTATTTCCAAATAGATTTGGACCTTATCCAGAAAATTATATTCATTTTGAGCAAAGTATAGTATCTAGAATGAAACTTTTTTAAATTGATTTAAATCTCTTCCCCGAAATATCACGGAACAATGGTGTTTCAGGCTTGTTAGTCCAATTAGTCTAATATAACATCATTATTTTTTGAAAAACATTCATAATCACACAGCAGCAATAACGAGCATACAAAAAAAATTAATTGAAATCTAAACCAATACTAAAAATAAAAGATTAAAATGAAATCTGCTATGCATATTTCAGTGTATCATGTCAGACAATAATTTCTTGAATGACCAAACACCACGTGCTCGTGCAAGTTAAATTGTATTTTTATTCGTTTTCATTGTTTCATTGAATGAGTTACTTTAGTATTGCAAACGATCCAAAAAGGTCTCACATTTATTTCTTAAAATAATTACATTTCCTATTTATTTCATTTCATTTAATCACGTGCTCAAAATGACATTTTTCTAGGTTTTATTAGCTGCAGTCATTAACTTGCATTTTTTAAAATCAGAACTTTTGTAAATGGGATGGAATCACGTTATTAAAAGCTGATTTCTTAAGATACTCGTGGATATCATAAATTTTTTTCATTGCCCTAGAATTTTTGTAGACGCTAAAAACTTCATCCCAAAAACAACTTCATATTCTGAAACAATAATAACTACATGTCCATTTTATTAATACTATTCATTTTGCCGTATCAATCAATAATGGTGAATGAACCGTATCGTATAAAAAGAAAATACTTATTAAAATTTTACTTACAGATAAATTGTGGTTAGTTAACTATGCCTATAAAGTAGAGAAATTAAAAGTGAATAAAATTGGAGAAATCCGTTTTGGTTTGTTGTAGGCTGTATAAAGAATTTTTCTGCAATACCTCAGAAATAAATACAATTTTTCTACAATACCTCAGATAAAGTCAAGTGATCATTTACGGCATATCTAAGCGCTGAAAATGACCATCTGAAAATAAAATTGGCGATATAAATTCAATAGTTAAGGCTGGGAGACTCTGCTGAAGGTTTTTTTCTCTAATGACAATGTACAGTGCATTAGTGTTTTGAGATTTCTTATAAAACAAGAGAGGGGTGGTAGGGAAGACGATAACAGATGATACATCTAGAAGTCCTACCTTTTCATGTAAAATAAAAATTTGTGAAATCGGATCAATAGTTGAGGCTCTAATTCTAATGTTTTTATTTAACTAAATATTTTAATTATATAGATGCCAAAACAAACTGTCAATAAAAAAGGAAATTTGACAAATAGTCAAAGGAATTTTTATACTATTTAGGAAAATTTAATTCACTAATGCATGTGTACAATAATTTTTATAATGCAATAAGGAGCTCAGAATTTATTTAGATAATATATTCAGATAGTTACAAATTTCGCGAAGTTGATGGATCAATTTATCTTGTGGTGTTTAATAGGGGAGATTTCAGTAACAAAAACCTTTGTTCGCTAAATCCATGAATCTAAATATGAGATTGAGTTCGGTTTTTATGTGACGGTTTAATAAAGATAAATTAGGTTTATTACTGTATAAGATGAAGTAGGTCTTTACCATCAGAAGCTACTACACCCGATTCCAAGGAAACGCGGACACGATAATATTACTATCATTGTATAAGATTAAGACTATAGCAAAAATTTATGTTGTAATTAAGTTAATCCTTTAATATTTTTATGCATTTCAAAATTTTCTATGGATTAGATATGAGAGGTTTGCTCTTATGCGTAAAAATATTTAATGTTGAAAGTAAAATTTGGTCCTTTATATGTATATAATTCATGTTGTTATCTAAACCTTTAAAGAGCACTTTTAGCAAAATAAATTTTTCTTCATATCAGTTAAAATATGAATGGAAAATTTATTGTCTATACCTAAAGGCCCTATCACACGGCGAAATACCGTCAGCACTTTCTTCGATAGTTGTCGATTTGTGCCCGCTGGCAATCGATCAAGCAAGATTTCCGTCATCGTCAACTTTTTTTTAACCGGCTAGAAAATGTCCACGATAGTGACGGAAATATCGTTTGCAAACGAAATTCATCCAATCATGTGAAACTTTTCTGTGACGTAGTGTGCCAAGAAAGGCATCGGTTGGCGCTACAATAATATTGAAAAAGCATGCATTTAATGTGACATATTGCTAAATACTAAAAATAGTTTCGACAGAATGAAAAAGGCGAAGTAAAACTACGGTATCTTTTCCCCATTCTGTAGAACAACTTATTGCCCCCACTTTAAAAAAACACACTACCGTATGTGGAATAGTTATCTAGAAGGATTGTGATGGAATTTTCAGATATTCAACAGGATATTTTTAAGTAAATAAAATAAAATATTAATTCTGATGTGAATTGTTTTCTTTATGTGAAATATATTTGACCATATTCAGTCTTTATTTATTCTAATAATAGTATAATCTTTTGATTCCTTAAATAGTTTGTTAACAGCTTCTATATAATTAAAAAAATTTATCTCCAATGTTAGAGTTAAAAATATAATAGTGATTTTAAATTTTAATACTTAGATGTTCCTACAATGTTGCAGAAATATAAAACATATTTGGTTTTGACAAAAATATAAAAATGATCATACTTTTATCATTAGCAAAAAACTACTGTAGATACCATTAGAAATAGTCTTAGAATGGAATTGTTTTATAATTTTGAACTGGTGTGGGGAAATAAAAATTATTTAAAGGAATGATAAATACAAATTGAGTCCAATATACATTCTCAAAAATTATTTTTTAATAGATGATAGACAGTAAAATTCAGGCTTCTTTTTCCACATTTTTTTCTTTTAAATTTAACAAATTAACAGTTAATTTAGAATGATATTTCTGATTATACATTTGCATTGAGAAAGATGCATAGAATAACCACACATTTGGAAATGGTCAGATTAAAAAACAAGTGTTTTATTGCTTTCTCATTCCTGATGTAATGTGGAGGTTATTATTTTATTTAAATGCTTGGCAATTTGAAATTTTACGACAAACCTGATTTTTAATATCTATGTAAAGATAAATGAAGTTTTAATACTTTAGCTTTGAAAAAAACTAAGGAAAATGCAATAACATATTTTGGAAAATTATTTTTTGATTATTATTATTGAATGAAAATTATTTAATGATTCCTATTTATCACAAATACTGGTAATAAATCCACAAAGATTTTTTTTTTAAAAAAAAGCTCTGTAGTTGCAAATAAAATGAAAACAAAACATTTAACAAATTTTTTTAAAGAGCAATTTTAGAAATGAGCGAGTCTAAATAGTGTAATGCCTTAGAATTTACCACTATTTATCAAGTGAAGAATCCTATTCAATTAATTGCGTTATAATTTTGAACTTGTTTGGGAAAATAAAAATTAATTAAAAGAATGATAAATACAAATTGTGTTAAATATACTTTCTCAAAAATTAATTTTAAAAAATAAATAGGAGGGAAAAAACATTCAATCAAATTTAAAAGAGTAAAAAATACTTCTTAATCAATGATATGGTGGTAATGTTTTTAAATACTGTTTTTATTTTTAATCAAAATCCAAAAAATATGTTCTTTGTGAATTTTTTATGTCCTAGAATCAATTTCTTGCCATATTTCAAATTCCTAACTTTCATTATTTGCACTGCACATCTAGACACAGTAGTTTTTATTTTTATGTACACAAAACCTAAAATTTGTTGAGATGAATCCAACAAATATCAGTTTTTATATAGACAAAAATCATTAGATTTCAAAAGTTTTTTAAATTTTATTTTAAATGTATTGGCACCCCTCTTCTGTTTTATTTATCAACTTTTGTTTTATTTGCTCTTTTCTAGAAAAATAAGCACTTTTAAGGTACTTAAAAATGATTTTAAAATTTCAGCACTATCGATGATGGTATGCACCTTTTAAGCTTAATTGAATGCACAACCACAAATCCTTTTTCTTTTCAATATATTTCTGTTTTAAATTTAATATTGATGAGATAAATTTATAGGAATTTATAAAATACAAACACAAATGCAACATTTTTTTTCTTGTCATTATTACTACAAAAATAATTACAAAACTGTTAATAAGAATAATTAAAAAGTTTTATTATTTTTCAGATTTCATTGTTATTAATTTTGATGAAAACATTACAATTAGTTGAATGGTACGATAAATATTTACAATAACTGACAATAAGATTGATACTATTAGAAATGAAAAAGACATTCAAAAGAAAAAATGGCTAGAAAAGTATTTTTAAATTCGATAAATGTACATCTTGTCTCATTTTACAATCCTTATTATATTCATTGTATTAAGCACTCAAAAAATTAAATTTGAAGCAGAAGTGATTCAATTCCAATAAATTCAATAATGCATTAATAGAATTGCAATTTATTAAAGCAATGGAATTTTATTGCATTGACTTCGTAATTTACATATCTACAAATTCCAAGATAGTTTGAATTTTTTTAAAAAATTACAACTATTATTGCTACTATGGGCTTTTATATTCATTGAAAGCTAATGGGACCACTTTAAGAAATTATCCAGGATTTAATTATAAATTTAAGCAACTTCTTGACTAAAGTCTGACAAAGTATGAAATGAGAAAATTTCTAATATTCACTTAGTAGTAGGAGAAAAGAATAAAGAGCGATAAATACACCATAACGTAAACCTAAGTTTTTAGGTTTACCAGTTAGCAAATCCTCAACTGACGTCACTTTCGTCGTCGTTTGCCAACGAAAGTGCTAACGATGTTTTGCCGTGTGATAGGGCCTTAATGAAAAAAAAACAAAACAAACAAACATGAAAATAGTAGCAGAAACAATGTAAGAAATAAAAAGACCGAAAATCAACAAGCTTATCACCACAATTCTAACCAAAATAAATAATTTTTTAAGTAAATTAATAAAATCGACGGGAAAAGAATGTTTTTGGAAAAATAAGAATCCTTGTATATGAAATTAAAAATACCGTAAAAAACACTAAATACAATTCAGTAAAAAAAGGATACTTTCTTTTATATTTGGAAAGTACTTAAATTACTAAACATTCTACTTCTGTTCTTTGATGATCGAATGACTTTAATATTTCCAGTACTTTCGAAATCTTGTGAAAAATAACTTAATGCCTTATAGATGCCTTTCAGTTCTACTAAAAAACATATTAAATATTTTTCTTTTTTAAGATATAATGACAGACACTGCATATTCGATTTTATAAATAAGTAAAATGTTGCATATCAAAACTTATTTTAAAGAAAAACTCCATGAGATTTATTATTTTTCATAAAAATAAGTTGTATCCGGATACAATTCTTTTTTGCTTCTTATCATTGATCTATTTTTTAAAAATCTGTTATCATAATAGCGTTAAAAATATAATTTTCCAATTTTTAATTACTCAATCGAAATTTTCTTCTTCTTCACAGTTGAGCAAGTTTATTAATAAGACATTTTTAAAGTATTTTAAGCCAACAATGTTTACCACTAGGTCATGAGGAATTGTTATCATATTCTCAGAGAAGTAATATAATTCTTTCTATCTCTGTGGCTATATTATCCCCCGACAACTGAGATGTTCTCCCCGTCTTTGAACATAATGCCAACAACAACTCCCAACTAAAAAAAAGATTCCGGGGCCATTCTAAATTCATGGATTTTCTTAATCTTCCTTCAGGTTTATCCCCTTAGTTATAATAGGGAGAAAGTTAAAGCTAGATTATTAGGGGTATTTTAGTGTAACGGATCAATTGCAAAGATAAGATCCATCTAAGATGATAACTTTATGTGCTATTTTTTTGTTTTTCTCCTATTTGGTTAACTAAAAAATTTGAGGATATGTTTGAATTATTATAAATAATAAATAAAAAATATAATTTAAATAAAATAAAAAACTCTATAATTGTAATTTCATGATGCATACCAAACCCTAGTAGCACACAAATATTGTACAATATTGATCAATATTCGCAATATTGTTTAATATCATGTAATATCGCACAATATTGTACAATATTATGCTACAGGATGTGCTACCTGGAAATAGGACCACGCTAATATCAAATTGAATAAATTTATTGTTTCTCTTTTGAATGTCTAATTTGCTGAAATTACCTGTCATAAACTTTTCCGATAAATTTTATGATCAATTTTTGTTTACTATGATAACTCTTGAATTATTTTAATTTTTTCTACCTCCTTTTTTCTGTTACCCACAATTATGAGAAAAGGACGTTTTAATACTAATATAATTCGAAATATACTGTAGTGAAAAAAAATTATCCATCAATAAGAAAATAACCAATTTTTCTTCATTGTAGGTCTGCATATATCAAAGTTTTGTGTAGCTTAATTACAAGCTCGTTTAACAATTCAATTGTATATAAATTGAAACATTCCGAAATTCTTGATAGTCAACCAGTGACGTGAGAAGAAAATTGTCCAATGAAAATTTGGATCTGTTCAGACTTTAATGCACAAAAGTTCGGCTAAGAATGTTTACTTTTTTCGACCCATAGATGTCGCTTCACTTTTAAGTGGATTGCCGTGCGATTTGTCAGTCTAGACCTGTGTGTAATTCATTTCATGTCATTATTCGAAACGAATGATTATTCGTACTTCGGCATTAAAAATCTTATATTTATTGACTCTTTTAACATTCCTGCAGTGTAAATAAAGAAATTTGCTGAAATAATTCTGATTGGATTTAATGCGCGTTTTTGAACTGTCATGTGAATTTACATTAGTGCTGTGAACATTCATTCTGCATTATAATAGAACGTTGAATGTACATATAGGATACCTGTTAGAAATGAGTTGGGGAACAGAGCTTTGGGTAAGATTTTTTCTTGATTATTTTTTCATGATTTCGATATAATGCTGTATAAAATTCTTCCCATTATTTTTCAAGATTTCGGATTTACTAAGATCGATTGTTGTGTAATAATAATTTTTTTTTGATAAGGAAATTTTGAACGTGCATGTGCGGGGGGGATGTTCGTTTGAAAATTATATCGGACTTTTTTCTCTGTTGTGATATCACGAGAATTATTGTCAGTAAAAGAAGTTATTTATTGTTAGGTACTTATAGTTTTTAAAGTTATCTGGTCATTTGGTATGAAACAATGCAATCTGTTTTCTTTAAAAGTGCTGTCCCGAATTATATTTTATTGTAATTTTATCCAAATCCAAGTTAAGCAGTTTTATCTTTACTATGCACGCATTTTATTTATCTTATTTTTTTGAGGTATTGATAATATTACTAGTGTTTATTATCAGACTGTGTAGATATTTAGAAGTATGCTCTAAAATTCTATGATTATTCGATAAACGGATCTAAATATTATAAAATTATAGTTATTTAAAGGAAAGTAATCCAGTCATCGCTTATACGTCTGTTTTTTAAAGCTGAGAATTAAGCTGTTGTAGACATGATATTTTGTGATAATATATGTAGAAAGTAAATATTAATGGCTTGGTCAATATTAATGGTTTGAAATAGAATGCGTGTTCAATGTAAAATTTTGTACTATGCTGTTTGTTGAGTTTATGAATGAATATATATTTTTAAAAGGTAAATATTGCTCTGCTTCCTTCCTGTAAAAATTATTTGTTTATCTTTTACTGGAAAACATGCTTTATTTTTGGAAATTAAATTATATTGCACATCTAAAGAATATTTGTTGTTTGGTGCTTTTTAAGAATCTTAAGCATGTGTGTGTGTGGGGGGGGGATCTGATGTTACTAAACTTTCATATTGTTAAGATTTTAATGATTCAAATTAGTATTTATTATGTTTTTGTAAGGAGTAGATAATGCTTACTTTTATGTTTTATATTAAAGTAAATCTGTATATCTTAGATTTTAGAAATGAAATAAAATCCTTTTATATAAGATCATTGTTAAGTACATCCACTGAGGTGAAAGATAAAATGCTTTATCTGTTATTGATATAGGAAATTCATTACGTTCTTAACAAATTAAAGGCAGTTTCTTTTATAAGCCACTATATATTTGGGATTTTTTGTTTTACACAGAAAAAAGTTAATATTGTAAGTATAATTTTGATGTAAACTTTTATTAGTAGAATCTTAAAAGAGTGTACTATGAGGAATCCATTTTAAAAATCAATTTTATTAGTTTCCTTTATTTTTACCAATTTTGATCAAATAAACTTACATTACTCTAAGCAAATCCATGTGCCTTTCACAATTTTAAATTAAATACAATTAATCTAAAAATTTACAATTAGTAAATAAATTGCATTACTCTTTGCAAAATATATATTGACTTATGAAGTACTAAAGGCTTACTTAAGGAATTTAGTATTTTAATATTGCCCTGAAGAATTTTGTGTGAATTAGTTGCAAATAAATAGGCTAAAAAGCTGGCCAATAGTTAGAGTTAACAGTATGTTTTTAAAAATTCAATTAAATCTATCCTATAATAAGTATAATGTAATATTTGAAGACAGCAAAAATTTTATTAATGAAACACATTTTTGATATTTTTTGTTGAAAATACATTGATCTGTCACACTTTCTCCAAAGAATTATTATTTCCTTAGTTTATTTGTGTGATGTTATAATGGTATACAAGAGGATAAAAATTAGAATATAATAATAATGATTTTCATTCTGATTTTCAAAAGTTGGATATAGCTAATGAAAATTGGAGAAAAAAAAATTGGGAACTTATGTCCAACCAGTGAATATTTTGTTGCTAAATAGATATAATATGCAAGGTAGATTGTTAATGATAATATTTAAATATGTTTATGAAGAAGGAATGTAAATTGTTCTACAGATCACTGTTTGATTAGTGAATTTACTTTTTATTACTAAATTACTATTACTTTGTTATGTAATACAATAAATAGATTTGGATTAGAATCAGAATTTTTGAATCAAAACTATTTGAATGAATAAAATATTGTTGTATATGTATGTAAATTGTATCTTGATATGGAATTCTATCATTTTTATTTCTGTTTATTAATATCCAGAATTCTGTTGCAAACAACTTCTGAAGTATTGAACAATTAGTAACAAAAATTATATAAATAGAATAATTAATGATAGGTATTTATAGGGATTATACTTTATTTTAACCTATAAATCATTATTTAAAATTTTTTTTGTTGAATTAGTATTTGGATATTATGTTTATTAGATAATTTAGCTAATTAAGAAAGCTTAGTAGCTTTTAACTTTTTCTTAAAATGTGTTGTATTTCTGTCCTATCAAATATGAGCATTAAAATGAAGCAGGAAATAGAAAAATATAAAACAACAACAACAACAACCTTTTCTTTTATTGATGATATATTTTTTATGTGTGAAAGTGAGAGAATTTAAAGTAAATAAAAAAAACTTTTAAGTATTTTTTTTATTGATATGACATAATTTATTTATAATTTTTCTAAAAAGTTAGTAAAATGTATATATTTTAAAATTATTTTCTGAGCAAAATAGTACATAAATGATATTTTTGATGTCTAAGTATTATTATGTTTGGCATTTAAATTAAACTTATATAGAAAGTGTTAATTTGAAGAAAAAGTAGAATTTCTTTTATTTTCATATATGAATTAATTGGTCTGTTTTATTATAAAAGTGGGCATTTTTTTATTAGATATGTTTTATTAAACAAATATAAACATTTAAACTGAGGTATTTTTGCTTTGATTTTTATTTTGCAACTTTTATTAAATAAAATAAAAAAAATTCTAATTTTATTTTTTCATCTGAAAAATTATAAAATTATATTTAAAAAAGAAATTTTATTTGGATAAGAATGTTTTTAATGTTTGATATAAGGAAGAATATTAGTTTCTAAAAGTATTGATAATGGATTTATAATTTTATGTTATAGTACATCCATGGAACATCTTATTTACAGTATAATAGTTTATTAGAATGATTATGAAGATTCACTTCATAATCATTTTATTTTTTACTTTTTAAGTTAAAAAATATCATGTTCTTAAAATTTAAATTTATATTTGCATAAAATTTACATTTCTATTTTTCTTTCTGATTGGATTTTAAATTTGCTCTAAAGCAAATTTAAATTCAATAAATGAATACAAATGCATCAGAAATTATTTTTGTATGTTAGAAATGTCAGGTTAAAATGAAAATTGGCTAAGAATTTTTTTTTAATTTTACAATTTTTTTAATAAAATTAAAGAGTATTAGAAATAAATAATGAATCATTTAAAATCTTCTTTTATAAAAATCTGTAATCGAATTGGCTAGCAAAATCTATAAAACTCGATGGTGTTAAAAATATTTCCTTTAATCTGTAGCTTAATTGGATATACAAATCCAATTTGTCTTTTGACATAAAATCAGATAGATTTTTTTTCAAAGTTTAAATTGATTAATTTATTGGTTTGCAAATAAATCCAAGTAAGAATTTAAGTTAGTTATGGGATTATAAATTTTGTATATTATTTTAATTTTTTTTTAAATGCTAGATTGTACTAAATGTCAATGAATTGAGGTCTGTTCTTCATATCGTTTTATATATGTATTGTAATGGAAGGTTATATTTTCTATCAGTATTATTTTTATTTTTTATGAGGCATTGTATTTTTTCATTAAAAGATCATTATTTGTTGCAATTCAATTTTAGTGATTAGCTTTGATTTGAGTAATTGCGAACATTATGAAGACTCTATTAATGTGTATGTATTTTTTATAACTTTTTTTTTAAATTTGTAACACTAATATAGGCAGTATTGTTGACAGAATAATAAATGAGTGTATATTCTACTTTAATAAATTTCTCATTTTAATTGCGATGGTTGATTACTAATATATAGTATTAAATTAACTTTCCAATTTGTTTCTTTATTCTTTTCCAGTTATTTCTTTAGTCTCCTCTCATTTTATGTAGGGTAAAGTAAATAACTGCAGTTTATGAGAATATATCGATTAGTGGAAAAATTCGTCTTCTCTCTGTTAATTGGCTAGAATTATTTGTATCTCCCAATCTTTGCTATTTTCATGATCTTTGAAATGAGATGTTGGATGTTTTTTAAACCTTTTCTTTTATGTTTTTTAAAACTCCTAACAACTTTATTCTCGCTTCTGTAGCGTGGCAATTATGTCTGTAGATGAAGCAAAGTTAGACAAGTGAATAATTACTGAAGGAATGTGATTTTTTTTCCTTCATAGCATGGTATTGTCTATGCCATTGTTTCAATCAGCCGGTTGCCGATTTGTTTGCTGATAACGGCACGCATTTTTAAACAAAGAATTGTTTGTGTATCCGAAGCAATGCAAGCTCTGCTGACTGTGTATGAGAAAGTTTTTGCTTTGTTGTCTCTTCGACGAGGAGAAAGCGAACTTCATAGTTGATCTTAAAGCTTAAGATTTTATTACTAGTTTTTTTTTATCTTTAAAATAATTAGAATGAAATTTAATATTCACTAATATTTATACCAAACTGAAACAGCCTTCAAAACAAGACCTAAAAATTAAATTTTAATCTCTTAAGATACTATATTTCTTTGAGTTATTTAAAATTTCTTCAATGGTGAATTGATTTAATGAATTTTTAAATTTGAAATCTGTGAATTAATCAACATTTTACTAAGCTTATTTTGAGCAGCTTTTTGCAATTGAAGTCCTATTGATTGCTCTCCTTTTGCTATCAAATTGTGTATTTTATTTATAGCGAACTCGGAATGGAATCATTGTTAGCATACTTATCTTATTGGTTGTAGAATTCGAACCTCTAGTTCGAAACATTGTGACATGTTAATGTTTAAAGCTTGATTCGCCTGTCTTTATTTTATTTTTAACATTTATTTGTGATTGTGTGGCAATGATAATGTCACGAAAATGTATGATCTCTCTGTCTTGTAATAGTAGTGGCAATTGATAAATTTAATATATCTCTTAATAATAGTATCGAAAGAAAGAAAACGTAGAATTCAACATTCATTAAAAAAAAGGGTAGGATTAAACAATGAATTAAAAATATCTCTTCTAATTTTTTTTTCAGTGTTTAAATAGTTTGAATTTTTTAACAATTTTGTTTCTACATTTTGAACTTGTAGGTAGGCTTCTTGCCTACGGAATTTTGCTTGCTTACTCTTTTCTATGATAAATTGTTTGATGGTACTTGAAATTTGTTTTAGGGATTTACTTTTTTTTCTAAATCGAGACTAAGACAAATTTGGAAACATCAATGGCAATAGACTGCTGATCTTAGGGTGTCATTATGTACTTTTTCTTCCCGATCTTTGTATTTACGCCCATAGTTCTTTTTTAAAAGAATCAACATTAGCGTAAGGTTCACCTTGACAATTATTTTCGGAAACACGTTCCAGGTTATCATTCTATTGCACTTAAATTGCTTTGCAGTTAATGCAATCGCAGCTTTCTGAACATTTCGGTTTCCTTTTTATGTAGATAAAACTGGACAATCGTAACTCGATATTTGCTTGAAAATTCTTTTTTCAACTTACTTATACAATTGTTTAATATTCAACAGAATAAAATAAATCTTTTCGATCTCTAAATGAAATTAGAAAAATAATTCATAAAATTATGTTTACAAAAAAATTGCAAAATGTCATAACAAATAATATATGTCTTGGATTGAAGGTCCCATTGGAATGGATTGAATTGGAATTTGTATTTTTAAAGCGCAAAAGCCAAAGCACCAAAACAAGTATTATATGTATATTCCTCGTAAAGGTAAACAAAGTTCCAATCAAGTTAAAATATAATAAATAATTTACGCCTGTGTAAACAATAAAATTGAGTAAAACAGGTAAGAAATTTCGAAATGTGTCGGAAAAAAATTACTAATATAGATATGAATATAAATTTAAAAAAAAAAAAAACAAGTATGTTTATATAAAGTGGATACAATCAATAGCTCGTTAAAACTGAAAGAGTTTCTGAGGAGCATTTCCCCCCACCAATCAGGTATCTGTATTGATGACATTTTTTTTTCAAAGAGCATACGATGAGAATAAAATTTTGGACTTTGAATTAAAATTTTTAAAACTATGAGATCAGTTTTATAGTTTGAATACTTCAGTGTTCTCTCGCTAAACAAAAAGTTTTAATAATTAGTAATAACATAACTTATATACATTTATAAGTAAGTCAAGTATTGCTGCAACTGGTATGGGACATAAAGAGAATTTAATATTGTCGGAAATTGCATGAGAATAAATTAACTAAAAACGAATGATCTTAATTTTAAAAAGATTTTAAAGCCAAAGAAAAAAAAAAGTAACACGGAAGTAAAATTCGTATCATTAAAAAGTTTATTTATTGAATTTTCAGATGGCATAGAAGTTCTTGTTCAATCATGTGTTTCAAAATAACTGTTGAAAAATGTTAACATTTTAATTACTTTTTTTAGTTAGAAATCGATTTAAAATTTTGAAAAACAATCTTTTTTTCATTGCACTCCTGGTACTGAAAAAACAATAAATGTTTGAAATTTCATAGCTCTTTCGACAGCAACTACAGCTATATGTTTCCTTATAAACTTCATAATAATGTAAATATCATAGATTACTAGATTCTTTAGAATCATTTATAGATTTCTTCAAAGAACATTGTTTATGGATGTCCGAATAAAAATTTCGGTTTATTTTTCCTTTAGAAAAGTGATAGGTATTGTATTGAACACTTTTAATAATGATTTTTCGTTCAGAATTTGTATTATTTGCATCGGAATTTGTGAGTAAATACCTGACGTATGTTTTTTTATATCTCAAATATTTTGTCTTCAAAAGTTTTTGAATCTAAATTTCTACTGTCATGTCGCATTGAAATCCTAAATTACGAAGTCTAAGGAAAAAATAAATAACGAACATAAAATTGTTTGTATTTGGCTTAAATTTAGTTACTTTTCCAGTTCATTAGAGCAAGTTCAGCTTATCGACAATAAAAGACGAAAAAAAAAAGGGGGGAAGAGTGTTTTTCTATTTCACAATTTAAAGTCTTAAGCTCTCTTTTTTAATATTTCGATAAAGAAACCAAAATCTCCCAAGAAATAAGTCGCGCTTTGTAATTTTGAATGTTGAAGGCCATCGCTGACCGTTTTTCAGACCGGTTTTCGAAATGTTCGTTTACTCTTTCTTATTTACCATCATCCCTTTTGAGAAGGAAATTCAAATTTTTCTTCGCATCTTTTCCCCGTACTGAGCCAAGAACCGCTCTGATAAGCGATATTTAGAAATGCTCTGAAAATTTTCTCACATTCTCTGCGAGATTTTTGTTTTAAACCGGGTGTCTTCACGTTTTATTCAGTTCGTTAGAGCAGCGTAATGAAAGTTGTTGACAGTGTGACAGCATTTTTAAGGATCTTGTTTTCCAATAAAAAGGTAAAGTTCGAATGCTTATTTTAAAATTTTTATTGTTTATATATTTTTTTCATTTCAATTTATATTTTATTAAGTTTGTTAGAAAATTTATTTTTGAATTTAGAAATTTTTCTTGGACTTGATGTGTGTGCATTATAAAATTATTCGTATATATAT
>JAOUZG010016644.1:3736498-3750489 GCA_026289955.1 Argiope argentata | reverse complement strand
ACACACACACACACACACACACACACACACACACACACACACACACACAGCTTATTTGTATAGGTACGTATAATTTCATTGTTGATCGTTTTGAATGGAACAGGCGGAACTTCATCGTAATTATTAACTAATTGTGAAAAAATTTAATAGTTCAAATATTCATATTTTATTCGGTGGATTTGATTGTTAAATAGTACATAAATAAAAACAATAGTTAAATAGCTATTTAAAAAAACATCGACGAGATTTTCTGCCATAACTAGCCCGAACGCATTGCGTTCTCAAATGACAATGAGTTCTTGGGATTAATGATTATTTCTAATACCACTAAAGAGAAGCAGTGGCGGCATTAAAGATAGAATAAAGTAAGAAGTGTTGTTATGCAACAGTTTGCAATTTTTTTAAAGCTGAATTAGTACTTAGATTTCAAATCTCGTGGAATAGTAAAAGGAATTGAAAGAACCCCCTCCCTTTTTTTAAATGTACGAAATTCTCAGTATTTAGTTAATGTGTATAAGCTCTATGAAGAACGAGATTGGTATAGTGATCTGGAGTTTTGCATTGTAAATATATCGGTCATAACACTGAGGAACTTAGTACATCGAACGAAGCTATTCGCATAAAATACTGTACAATAAATCTATTGAGATGAATAAAATTGCACTTACTTATTCGACGCATTGTTGAATGAAAAATTACTCGCAATTAGCTTAATTAAATAAACATAATTGCAACTATATTGGGTGTCATTTTATCTTGATTTATATGTCATAAAATAATGCTTATTGGCCATTACAACTCCCATTTTTTTCGAGTTAAAAAGAATAAGGAAATACTTAAACAGAAGAACTGCACCTTGTTTGTATCCAAGTCCTACTTCTCACGGCTATTGACATCTACTGCAGTGAAAGCATAAAAGATAAGTAATGATGTTACTTTTAATCCTATCTTTAGATCGACGTATGCCTGGGTTATTTGAGCTTGCGTGTTTTGTCGGCACAGATTTGTTAAAAAGAACCATTCTGTTTCCTTGCCGATTTCTTGAAGTGCAAAGTAGACTAGCTGAAATGTAGTTTTCCTGTAAAGCTGTAACATATATATTTTTTTCTTTCTATGTTTCATAGCAGAATCATTTTAATAAAATTTGTTGTCAATTACAGCAAATTCACTTCATAATGAATTTGCTGTTTTAGAGAAAATAAAATGTTTTTTCCTATCGAATTAATGTTTATAATTATCAATGGCAATTCATCATTATTGTACACTCTCGAATATCTAGTTCGTGACTATCTGGTCTCGTTTTCATTAATCGTAATTAAACGGGGAAGGCGAGGTGGTACATTAAAAACTTCGTTCATATTTCCTGCCTTTAAGATAGGTATTACATAATTTATTTTAAAATCTAAACAGTTTATATGCATTAACTTAATTTTTCTCACATAAATTCTTGAAGCTTGCCGTTCAATATGTATACATGTAATGCATTATTATTATTTGTTGTAAGCAGAAGGTAGTTTTGAAGACATAGACGGCACTTTGAATTTTCAAGCTCGTTTTATTCCACCACTGGAAGCAGGCATTATGTGCAAGCAAAAGCGACGAGCACAGCACAACACAGCATGGCACCAAACGGAATGACTAAAAGCTGCTGAAAATTTTATCCCTATGAATATATACCTTTAGATTTTAATAGGGATCTTTGACGTATGTCTATCACATGTACAACTCGTTCAAGGGAATCATAGTGATCTTTTAATGGAATGCGCTAAGCTGGACAGTTTTTATCCCTTCATTCGGTGTGTGAGAAGATAGTCGGAGTTTAGCTGATTCAGTAATTTGACAAAGCTTCTGCTGAATTAATTAACCAGAAAAAGTGGAATGGATCATTAGATAAGAGAATATTTTAGAATGATGTTGCTGTGGGCTAAATTAAGATAAAACTTTGGAAATTAATTAGGGTTTAAATTAAGAATTTAAAATATCATTACATGCATGTATAAACAATCACTACAGAGCCATTTATTTTAACTCGACACATCGCCGTCTTGATTCAACGGACCGCGGCCGTTTTCACGTTCTACGAGGTTGAAGATAAACGAGGACTCAGTATTCAAAGAGAAATGGAAAAAATACGTAATATAACAGTGAGTTTTAGTATAAAAACTTTATCTTCTGGTATTGGGAAAAGAAACGAATTCAAAACACTCCGACTTTTTTGTTATCCGACCTACCTTTCCGCCACATTAAGCTGGATACACAGGAGTTTACTGTACAACCATTTTGTGTTTCAAATTCAAAAGCTTTCTAATTTTGAAACTGGAACTTTTTAAATTTTATTGTGTTGATCGAGTCCGACTGGACATTACAGTTTTATTCTCATAGGCACTCAGAACCGACTTGGAGGATAAAAATGATTTATATGTGTTTTCTGTTTTTTTTTTTTTTTTTTTTGCCGATTGCCGACTTAGGGGGCGAAAGCTTTTTACATCAATATGCATATATTACAAAAAAGAATTTTGAAAATTCATTTATGCTTTTTCTGATTTCTAAATATAACCATCTTTTAAAAGTTTTGGCAGTAATCTGGCTGCGTGTATTAGTTTGGGAAATTGTTTATTGATTACAAATGCCTTTCAAATTCTAGATATTTGTATAAAACTAAAAATTGAATTTCTTTGATTAAAGGAAATAAACAATATTTTTATATTGAAATTTTTTAATATGTTTTTAAAGATTTTTATCATCTGAGATCTTTACGAAAATAAATTTCGCTTAGATATTTTCATAATCTGAGGACAGTGAGCTATTTGTTGTTAAAAATTCAACTCATACGTAGCAACATTTACATTTAAGTATTGTAGAAATTTTACTTCGTGGTTGATCAGTGGCGTTAAGACGTGTTGATTTGTAAGGAAGTTGTGCTAGGTGGATATAGACGCCCCTGGAAGTCAATCGTTTGAGATGTCATCAATTTAAAATATTTTTATTTTTAATTTTTTTGAAGGCTTTATGACGAATGGCGGAAATATAAACTTCTTTGTCTTTAATCCTTATTAGAAAACAGCAAACTGCAATAAAAATGTAAAATAATTTTGCTTCTTTCTCCTCTTTTGTAACAAACATTCTATTAATAATTTTCAAAATAGAATGTTTGATATGAATAGTTTTCATGGAGGTCTATTCTTAGCTTCTAATTTTTTTATAAAGTCTAGTATTAAGGCATTATTATGGAAACCAATTTTTCCGACTTAACAAAAGATGTCTTGTAAATATTGACTCGACATAATTGTGTCTGTAGTGAAAACAACAATCTCAATGGATTTTACTTTCACTTTGTTACGGTTCTTGGTTTTTCATATTTCACGAGAACAATCTTTGCTTTCTTCCCGAAAATATATAATTTCTCGCTACATAAGAGGATCATCTCTATAATCCATTTTAGAAAGGGAAAAGTGACCGTTTAACATCAATAAGCTTCTTAATGCCGGCTAATATGGTTTCTATTGCAAACCTAGTTACTTCCCATTTAGGTTGACTCCATTACCACGCTTCGTTTACTTTCTCTTAAAAAGAAATACTGAGAATCGTCCAGCTTATTTGAATTCAGCTTGTTCTTCATTCCAAATAACATAATTTGTGTCTGGGCGATTGTTTTTGTTCTTGAAGAGCTTTTATCTAGCGCCCGAGAAAGATTTAGTCCACTTATTTTAAAAGGACTTTATACTTTTTATTATCTTTCAGTCTTCTGGGAAAGGAAAATTTTTAAAAGAATCATCTGTATCTATTATAACTGATATTTCTAAAAGAATTTGAATGCATTTTAGACGCGTATTTTGTTATGGAAGTTCTAACATTTAATTTTTAAATGGCGCGACTCTTAAGACAGTTTCTACATAATGAACAAAATGGATTTCATTAGAAATTCTTTCATAAATGTATAGTTATGAGTCAGTCGTTATAAATGGTACTTATGTATTAGGCCGTCGATCTTTATCGCCAAATTTGAAGGCGTCGCCAATGAATTGCTAAGGTTTGAACCTTTTAAAAATTGTTCAAACCTTAACTGTCGCCCGCCATTTTATTGATTTCGTTGGCGTCGACAGTTTATCGCCAAATTTGAAGCCGTCGCCAGTGAGTTACTAAACTTTTGGCGTTGACTGTCTAATTCGTAAGTACCTTATAAGTTTCGAATAAATGTCTGCTAAAGCGGTGTTCAGACTCATAATGTATAGCAGATAATATACAATTAGTTGAAAGGATTTTACATGACATAAAAAATTTGTACTTTGCGGATCATATTGGACCCCTAATAGTATTTCGAAATATTTCTGATTGTTACATGCCGTTACTATGTATTAATTGTCGTCTGTTGTCGTTAGCTCTCTTGGTATAGTATAAAACTCTCCTTGCATGACACTCGGAATGTTGAATGAGTTAATAAACGTTTAGTGAAATAAGGATACTTTAAAACTATAAATTGGTTTAAGATTTTTCTAGAAACGCCTATTTTTAGTAAAGACTTTACATGAAAAGATCATATAGATATTAAATTAAAATCTGTATTTATTCTTCCTCTTTTCGAACAATCTGATTTATGAATGAATTACCAAGTTTCATACTACTAACTCTCTCCTGGAATTTTATTTTAGTAATTACTTTATTTAGGTGAATTATGTTTTCGCTCTCATCAAGAGTATCAATTAGTGACTGCATTAGTTTAATGCAGTGAACGGACTCTGAATGAATCCTCAGTTATGAATGTGTACAGTTGTATCGTTACTATCAATTTTGTACTTCGTTTGCTCTGATATATTGATAATATTTCAAAAACACTGTTTTGAGTTTTTCAGTGAATCTTTTTTTGTACATTCTGTTGTGGGTTTATGGAATTTAAACAAATGAGTGTCAGATTTCATATTTTGTGCGATTTTGATTTTTTTAAAGGTCATAATATATAGATATATATAATGTTTTTTCGTAAGTGAAGTATGTTTTTAGGGAGTACTGTATCAGAATGATACTACACAAATCGCAACTCAGACAATTTGGTTGTAAAATCGAGGAATTTATTTTGTTTAAAATATTATTTAACTAGAATGCTTTACTAAATACTCGAAAAATTGGAAGACTGTTTAAGAATTTAGATTTCTTAATATTTCATCAGTTCACGCACTGACCTAAACAACATAATATTATACTTGTCATTTAAAGCATTTTTCTAACTGAAATATATGTTTCTAACGACTAAGAAATTAGCTGTAAGGTAATTAGATTGAATACCCCGCTATAAAGTAAACGGATTTTCAGAATTTAGCACTCATTTTCTTCATCTGAAATAATCTCATCATTTTCATTTATTGAGGGTTCTTATCTAGCTGTTCAAGCATTTTGTCAATTTGGTATCTCAATCGCTACTGATAGTGTTATTATACCTTCAAACCACGTTGTTTGCATTACCAAGGGCAAAGAGTTTTACTTTTTGAGTAGGCCTGTACTTGTAAATAAAGTAGACGTTGATAAAAAGTTTCCAGATTTCTTAAAGCTATTTCCCAAAAGTGTCTGCTTTTTAGTATCTGGTTATATGTAGATTGCATTCAATATGATTTTTAACCTTCAAAGTTTTATGATCTTATAAATAATCCCTACAATTTAAAGCATTATGTGGATTTCATACTGTTTAAAAATATATGGTGATAATGGGCGGTTTCAAGTTGATGAAAAGAAAGGGAGGATTCGAATTTATATCTGTAAATAAGAACATTAACGAGACTTATAGAATTTTTAAAAAAAATCATCTATTCAGCTCTGTCTTATGGTATTCAGCCTTAAGATCTTATGCAATTAGTTTCATTTGATGCTCAAGGCCTTTACCCATTTGCATTTATTCTGAAATTCAATGGTTAAGACGAAACCGAGGTCAGGTGAGTTGCATATGTTATCTTTTTACAATTTCTGATAATTTTATTACTTTGAAATCAAAACGCATGTAGGTATTGAATTATAAATCCGTTTCTGATTTACACATTGCATTAGGTTTTAGGTTTAATTTGTTTTGCCATGTCACTCCCATTTTGACGGAATCATAATTACTTTCCTTTAACCATCGGATCAGATTGGTTATTGCAAGCTAATTAAAGCTCATTTCTCCACCACTGTTGGTTGAATCTGACACGTTTGAAATTTGTACTTTTATTGATAATAATTTTAAAATGAATATTTGCTGTATTCTGAATTCACATAATTGTATTCTGGAGTGTTTAGCCTACTGTCACACATACTCTAGTTGGGGACCCTAAATTAATTATATAAAACTGGCATAAGAAATATATTATTCTTGTAACTTAAAAAAAAAAAGAAGCAAAACTAGCGATTTTGAAAGAAGATTTTTTTTTTATTTTATTGCTTTAACCGTTGAACTTTAAATAAAGATCACATGAATCGAAAATGAAGAGTTATCAAATTAAATATTTTGAACTATCAAAATTACAAAATCTTGGGGGAGGAAACTTAATAATGTTGTAATCCATCGCATATCCAGATTCTTTTTGAAGACGCCTCATTTAAACGCTCTTAAATGCATAGAATTTAATTACATTTATCATATTGTAAAATTAATTTCCAAATCCTAGGATTGCTTATTTGTTTTAGATAACCGAGTATTACATTCTTTTTGTCTAGAATCCATTGAAGTCCTATGTAAATGAATAAAGAGTCAAATTGCATTCAAAGAGTTTGTTTACATGCTTTTCTTTTTTTTTAAACGTAATTTTAAGTTAAAATTTCCCTTTTACGATCTCATTTACAGCAAGAGTGTTTGTGCTTTGACGATCGACTGCTTTTAACGTATTAAAAATTAAAACTATTCCCTACTTTATAACTGCCGAAACTGCTTTACGTTTTAATTAATTAACATTTACTAAACCATTCTATTCTTTTTGCTTGTGATATGAAACTTACATGAAAAATACGGAACTTAACCATTACAGCTCTTAAAACTTGTGTATTAACTCCATCAAGAGATAGCTTTAATTTACACTTAAGAACCAAATAGCATGAGAAGGGCCATTGAGAAAGAAAACGAATTGTTTGAAGTGGCAAAAAAGCGTTAGAAGCTCTCTTCTTCTATCCCATTACTACGTTGTTATTGTAATTGTATCGTTAGATAAGTGTTTTGTTAAGAATCCCAGCTGCGTCTATGCAAATTCGAGGCCAAACGATGGCATTCGTTTGAATGTGTCGCCTGTTGGATTTATGTCCCTCGTTTTAAGATGAATATTTTCAGAGATTGTTTCTATCGATTAAGCTCTCCATTTCCATTGGATTCTGAAACATTTGTTTTTCCTTTCGTAATCGTTGGGAAGCTAATTTGAAGGTTTGTTGCTAGAAAACTGACGCTACCAATTCGACAAATAGCTATTTAAAATAGACCATCAATTTTTGTGAAAGCATTTTGTAAGAATTCATGAGAAAAGAATAAAAAAATATCTGTTTCTCATTAACATTTTATACACAATATTGATTGGAATACCCAGGGACTACTTTGAATAAAAACAGTTCTCTGTTCTCTCTCTCTGTCTCTCTCTGTATTTACTTTTTATGTTAAAGCACTTCATATTACGATGTATGATTATGTTAATATGTGGTACAAATCTTATTTTGGAATTAACGTTCTAATAAACTGCCTGAATTTCTTAATTTTTTTAACTTTAGGGGTGATAACTATGGCAAAACTAGAATTCAATCAGTTATTATCATGTCAGTACATGATGTTGTTTTTGGAATGAGGTTTTTGGCGTCAACAAAAGCCCGTAGGCGAAAAATAAAGTTTATTATCTGCACGAGCATCTGAAAAAATAATAATCAGCTTTTAATAACGTGTTGTCATCGCATTTACAAAAGCTCAGATTTAAAAAAATAAGTTAGTGACTACAGCAAATAAAACCTAGAAAAAATGCCATTTTCAGCTCGTGATTATATGAAACGAATTAAATAGGAAATGTGATATTTTTTTAAACAATCAATGCGAGACAATTTTTTTTGATAGTTTGCAATACTAAAGTGACTCATTCAATGAAACAATTAAAATGAATAAAAAATATAATGTAACTCGCACGAGCACGTGGTGCTTGGCCGTTCAAGAAATTTGGTTCTGACATGATACACTGAAATATGCATAACAGATTTCCTTTTAGTCTTTATGTAAACGTTATTTCTGGTCTATATCTTATCATATATATAACAAACTTGCAATAAAATGTTTATCAATCCAAATTTCGTGGAATATTAATGAGTCTGTCTTTAAAAAAAAACATTTTTCCTGAACTAGTGTCAGGATATCATCTAGATTTTATTTTTAAAAAATTCACATTTTTTTTCTTTCTGTTTTGGCTCTTGCTATATTTATACCAAGCATAAGGGGATTAAAGTCTTGGTGAGCAAAGTTGAAGCTAAACAAATATAATTTATTTCAAAATGAAATCCATGAATGTCATATTTATCATGTGTTTTTTTAAGTACATGCCATTTTTTCAATATATATGAATTTATAGATTGATACTAGGGTTAATTCTTAGGATTTCCTCTGTATATATAGTAATAATTATTCTAAATTTCTGATATTATGTCCCCAATATGTATTATAACTAAAACGTATCCTAAGATATACAACATTAAAAACAATATCTTCATTTATCATAAGAAGATTTATAATATACACTATAAAGTCCACTGTCAACTTACAAACGCCTTTTCACTAAACGTGAAATAAAATAATTAAAGATGAAACAAGTTTTAGGTGTTTTTCAGGCTTATCCTCCAAATATATCACCCCGCAAAAATTATTTTTTTTAAAAAAAAGTTTTTATGATTCTAATTTTATTTTCGAATTTTTTCCCCTAACGTTTTAAAATTTTTGAAATTTAATTTGATACACAAGCCATAATAATCCAATTATTATGATGATGGAATTCATGTTATTTTCTTCCTCCCATCAAACCATTTAGTTTGTCTATTGGGCCATTTTTTAAATCATGTTTTTTCCATTCTCAAAATTAAAATATATATATATATATATAAATAATGTTTTATTTGGATATTTAACTCAGAAGAATTTTCATTTCCGCATTTATTTCATGATATATACCCTTTTAAGTTTGTTTCGGCTGTAATTTATGCTTTAAGATTGCTTCCATTTAATTTATCTTTTCTGTCTCATGAAATAAAAAGATGAAATTTTAAATAAATACATTCCACTGTAATAGTTTTAACAATCTGGAAAGCTAATACTTCGAGCTTACAAGCTGATCGCCAAAGGCGGTCTATTTACTATAAAATAACCCATTTCTTGCAGTTCATTCACTGGTTTTTTTTTTTTTACATTACGTTAAATATTGGGAAAGAAACTTACGTCATGAAAATGCAGTCAATGGAATTTATATTCATTTGTGTTCCGATTCATCGGAAGATCGCCGTACTTCCCCTGTCCCTACAACGGACGTTATTTCACCAATCACGGAAAAATTATCTGTAATTTGGGTAATGCACCGAAAGGTTGCTTAATAAAATGTACGTCAAAATTATTTTCGAACGCGAACTATACTTTAGAAATAGTTTCCCATCATTTTGAAATAGTCAGTCTTTGTTTTGATTATTAGTTTACTAGCCATTAGTTCCAGTCTTTTGAAGTTTAATTTGATTCACCGTCTGTAGAACCTGCGGTTTTATTAAATTCACTTTATTATATTTTTTTTGTATCAACTGTGTAATCGTTTTATTATTCGAAGCTTAGTGCCATTTCATTCTTTATGCGATATTTATTGTTTTTTGGGACCAATAGATTATAGTTTGATAAACAAGGAAAATATATTTAAAATTTTCCTCATTTTGACAGTAGTTATGAAGGTGAGTTATATTTCTCGTATTTTTATTTTTTCTTTCATTCCCATTATGTATTTCTGTGTCATATATTGAAGCTTTTGATTAATCATTATCATATATACATTTTACTTTTTCAATTGAAATAGATTAAATGCATGGAGACTATAATGATCTTGTATATAATTATTTATTGAGCTCTAGAATAATTTCCTTAAAAACTTTAACGGAGCTGTTTTGACTGAGAGCCTACACAAGTGATTAAAATATTAGTAAAATTGTATGCAATTGTAATTTGTATAAATGCTATTAATATGTTGTAAATAAGAAAGACAGATGCACAAATTACCACCTGAACAAATTTTAATTGAATTTTTAAAATGGATAAATTGACATCTATAAAGATATATGTAACAGGACCAGATGCCAATATTTTTATGAAGTAAGGATAAAGCGGCATATTAATTTTCTTATAAGCAATGATAGTTAGAAAGTTATTCATAGAAAGTCTGTTTATTTAAATTTTTTCTTTAAAAGGACTTGATATTTTAGTGATTATAAATTTTTGTCCCAAAATTGTATTTTGTGACAAATAAATAAACATTAATTTTTGTTTTCATTTTAATTGCCGCATTAAATTTATAAACTTTTTGTTCTGCCGATGATATTAATTCAACATTTAAAGAAGGAAACAACTGTAAACGTGATGTTGATTGATTGTAGATTTTCTTTGATGAATGAAGAATTTAGTAACCATCCTGAATAACATTATGGTTCGATATGAGACCAAAGAAAGCGGTTGGAAAGCATGATATGATTATGATAGAAGCAAAGAAATACGATATATAGTCTTGGTTTGATTATTATTTTTAAAAATAAATGAATGTGTTAAATTTATTCGAAAGTTGAGAGATAATATTCTGTGATGCTTATAATTAAGTGTAATTATTTATTGCACCGTATATAAATATACTAAAATTTTTATTAAAAATATTTTATTCTGTTTCTCCTCATAGTAGTAATTTCTTTTTGTAAAACTCAGAACAGCGGATGACACACTGGCCCTTGCTGTCTTGAGAAGTTTGCTATATTGCCTGTATATATTAAACACAAAATCTCATTAGCACGTATTTTTTAATCGCTTTGTAAACGAATGTATTCGGACTGCTTTTAGTAACTATAATTGCTTATCATCGGTTTGAGCACCGTCCTGTTTTGCGACTTCTGTGTAACCTACTACTTTCTCCTACTCGTAAATATTTTTCAACACATCAAGGATTTTAAACACCTGACTGTCTTATCGGTTTAAGAACTATCAACATCCGATTGAGGTCGATTCTGCGCGAAATCAATTCCGGGAGACTCATGTTTCTACCTCGCGTTATTATTATAGGGCGCGGTCAGCGTGTGGTCTGTCTCCCTGAACATTCTTGAGTGGGCTTTCCTCGGTCGTGCATTGACTTCTGTTGGCTCCGTTATCGACCTGAAGCACCAGCGTGCGCCACCGCACGTGGGAATGAAATGCATTTCTGACCATGCCGGCCGCCAACGCGATCTCGTTTGCTCTTGTTTCTGTTTTTCCACCTCCCACCACTAAATGCAGGGCAATTTCACTTGCTTCATGTCCTTTTCTGATTATTCTCAACAGAAGCCAGCCCGCAAAAGGGAAATGGGTTTTCACCGGACGGTTTTTCTTCGTGTCCGTGCATCTTCGGTAGTCGTTGCATTAAGGGGGGACTACTTGCTTCGTCAGTTCTCCTAAATGGTTGACAAGTTTTATGTTTGGGACACATAAATTGTGAAAAATACGTTGGCGTTTGTCTCTTCGAAATCTAGTTGCTGATGGTGGCGTGGACGTTCTGGTTGTGAAGGCCATTCTGAAATGTAGCTACGTAAAAATAAATTGATGTGAATATAAGGTTAAAATAATCTGTTTCTGAAAAGAGGAGATGCCAAACTTCAACCATTAATTTAGTGAAAAATCTGGATACAATATTTTCAAATTATTTTTTTTTATCATACCAGAGCATGATGTTGTTTTTGGGATCAACAAAGGTTTTTTTGACGTCTACAAAAATCCATAGGCGAAAAATAAAAATATGTTGTCGAAAAATAAAATTTTTATTATCTGCATGCATATAAAAAAAATCAGCATTTAATATTACGTGTTGCTATTACATTTACAAAAGCTCTGTTTAAAAAAATAAGCTAAGGACTACAGCCAATAAAACCTAGAAAAATGTCATTTTGAGCATATGATTATGTGAAATGAAATAAATAGGAAATGTGATATTTTTTTAAACAATCAATGCGAGACAAAGGTTTTTGGGTCGTTTCCATTATTAAAGGTACTCATTTGATGAAACAATTAAAATGAAATAAAAATATAATTTAACTTCCACGAGCACGTGGGGCTTGGCCGTTCAAGAAATGATGATCTGACATGATACATTGAAATATCCATGTCAAGTTTCATTTTAATCTTTTTTTAACCCTTTGACTACACATTTATTTGAATTAACTTTTGTATTTGAAGCGCCTGTATTTTTTCGAATGCGTCAAGGCAGTATCTTTACATAAAAATTCAGTTATTTCTCATTATTCAGGATATATATTGCTGGCATTGAAATGACTTAAGCTAATTAGAGTTACAAATAAAAAAATAGAAGCATAAATTAAAACAAATTCGGAATTATCTGATACGTCAAATGTACTTTAAGGGTTAATTTTGTGTTTCCAAAATTGGGAATGTGGCATAGTTAGTAGCATAATTATACCGAACAACAATTGTAATTATTTAATAAAAAGTAACTGAAATCAAATTTTCCCTAACTTCCTAAATTTTTCCTAATAACCTACATAGGAATTGATTTTAAAAAAAATTGTTTTTTTTAAATATATATATTGTTTTGTCTATGGAGAAAGTAGATTTCTGCCTTTTTAAAAGGATTCGAACAGTATGGTTAGTTCTAAATTTTATTCTAATATAGTGAATGACTTTTTCTTTACTTAAAATATTTTATTTTATTTGCATATTTATTAAGTTAGAGAGAATCGCAGTTAAGCGTCAAAAGAGTCACGTGTTACCCACCCTCGGATTATAGAATTCGATTCATTCATTTATGAGATTTGTTTATTATAGTTAAAATGAATAATTCTTATGCTTTCAAAGATTGCATTCTTTACCAATTGTAGTGTGATTTCATAATGATTAATCAGTTAATAGTGATTCTTTCTGGTCAGTTATATGAGATTTCTTAATTGTTTTGAATTAGTCTGCAAAAAAAAGTAATCTGAACGTATTATAGCATGACACTGAACTGAATTCATTTTCATAAAATTATTATTTTACATCCGTTTCTCAACGACGCCACCTAAAATCCTTATATCCTCTTGCATATTATCAGCTAATGCATAATTAAGATGGCACACATCTAAGTATTTGTAACAAGATCATATTTTATTCCTTTTTAAAAAAATTTATATTCATGTTGCGTAGTGTGTCAAGTTGCAGACTTTCATCGATTTGAATTTTAAAAAAGCTGGATCTCGACACACTTACAGTGAAGGAAAGTTTAACTGGGATATGAGTGTTAATTCTTTAAATTTATTTTTAAAAATTATTCATACATTTTTCCTTAATGAGAAAAGAAAACCCGGCTTCTAAAAGAAAATCTAGAGTGTTGTGTCTCAAAACGGAAATAAAAATGAATTGTGTATGCGTATGCATATGTTTCTTTGAGGAAAACCTTGTATTTATTGTATTTTATTAATATTGTATTAGTATCAGATTTTGCTTAAACGAAACGTGAGAGATGGAAATGTGACCTCGGTTTAAAAAAAAAATTAAACTAAAAGAATTTAAACCAAAGCTTTATTGCAATAACTTTCGAAAATATTATAAAGTATAAAAACGGTTTTTACACCATTTTAAAATTAAAAAAAAAACCTTATTAATAATTTCATTTTAATTATTAAAATTAAGAAGGAAAATTTGTCAATTTTTTTAAAAAAAATATTTGCTTGTCAAATTTACAACAATATGTTTCTTAATGGATAAAACTTAAACTGTTTATATATATATATATATATATATATATATATATATATATATATAT
>JAOUZG010016644.1:3719241-3736098 GCA_026289955.1 Argiope argentata | reverse complement strand
AGTGTGTTTTACTATATATATATATATATTTGCAAATATTTTATTGCGATTTCTTTTCAGTTGTGGAAAAATGAGGGGTGAAGACTAATTTTTCATATTTTTTCGTGATGTATTAATTCATTTTATTTCATCAAATTCTACCGTATCTATGAACAAAGTCTTCGATGTTGAGTAATAAAATTGATCGGTTGAAAAATAATTGCTTTTTTTCTTTATTTCTTTTTATTTATTGTTTCCATCCATATAACATAATGTCCACCACTGATATAACACACATAGTGTGTTTTACTTTGGAATAAACTGTGCATTTTACAAGAAGAATTCGGAAGTTGCAACACCTTTTAAGACAATGGGCGTTTAGAATGTAGTATGACGTGTTCATTACCTTTTCATGCAATTATAATATCAATTGACTGACTCTGTTAGGATCCGGATAAATGTTGGGTTACTAAATAAAATTATTTAAATGGTTATTACAAGTTAAAGCATAGAAATATTTTGCTAGTAAAAAGTTATGTATTAGTTTTTGAATTGTATTAAACACAGTTTTTCAACTACTATCACCCAAGGCAACTTTCGTTTTATAAAACAGAGATTTTTCTGTTTTCATGATTATTTAGGTTTTTTTTTTTTTTTTTTTAAAAAAAACAGTGTTTGGATGCCATTAATATGTAGAAGCTTGTTTTTACATTTCAAAATAAGTGCTGTATATTTCTGCGAAGCTGAATTTACGACTGCTGAAATTTTAATAAATTAGAGCGTCCGTATTAAATACTGATACTAAAAATTATGTTAAAAATAATATATTCGTTGCATTAAATTTGATACAATTCACTTATTTGTTGAGAATTTAAATTAAGAAAATATGAAATCTGCCATGCATATTTCAATGTATCATGTCATAAAATAATTTCTTGAAGGGCCAAGCACCACGTGCTCGTGCAAGTTTAGATTATATTTTTATTCATTTTAATGGTTTCGTTGAATGAGTCACTTTAGTATCGCAAACGACCCAAAAAACTTTGTCTCGCATTGATTGTTTGAAAAAATATCGCATTTCCTGTTTATTTCATTTCATATAATCACTTGCTCAAAATGACATTTTTCTAGGTTTTATTGGCAGTAGTCATTGACTTATTTTTTTTTTAATCAGAGCTTTTGTAAATGCGATGGCAATGCGTTATTAAAAGCTGATTTTTTGAGAAGTTCGTGCAGATAATATTTTTATTTTTCGCCTACGGATTTTTTTTTTGACGTCAAAATCCTCATCCCCAAAACCACATCAAGTTCTGACATGATAATAATTCTATTTTAAAAAAATTTCGTATTTAATTTAAAAGAAATTCAAGCAAAATGATTTGTGATCTGCTATTCATTTAATAACAAGATTTAGAGACTGTAGCATCAGTTAGTGCCAGAAAATCCCTTACAATTTTTTTTTCTTTGACATCTTTCGAAATGTAGAGAAAATAAGAATGATTTAAATAATTTCATTATACAACCATTAACCAAATCTCAAATTACGCTTCATATTTTTAAAATTGGTTTTGTATTTGGTTCCTTTTCCAGCTATGGGGAGCTAAATTTTTTTGGTTCCGAACAAATGCGTGATTGGAAATCTCTGATTAAGTTTAGGAGGTGCATTCTAATATAGCGGTCTGGTACTTAATTTATTTTCCGTATTTACACTATTAGTTTTATTTATGAATAATGTAGCTGACGGAAATATACTGTTCTTCAGAACGCTCTTGATCAGCTGTCATAGTTTACTTGTTTGAAGAGCCTTTTTTTTGTGTTTTTATACTTGTAATTGAACATCCTCAGCGACAAATTTTATGACACAAAAAATGTATGCCGTCTCACTTATACCGAAATGTTATTCAAATGAGACTTGTTGGAAGGCAATCGTCGAGTTGCTGCGTTGGAGGCGGCATCTGTGATAACGATTAAGAACTCATTAATATGTATTTTTCCTCCTCTTGCAAATGCTGTTGTGTGGTTTTGGGTTCGGAGTTGTTGAGTACTGTCACCGAAGTAGAAAATAATTAGTATTTAATCTGAGCTAATGATTCGTGGGTTTTTTTTCTTTCGAATTATTTTTACCTGTCTGGTTTTACTGACTCAGGATTTAATTTATTTTGATATATAAGCTTTCGTTTTTCTTAATAATTTCATAGGAAATCTGTTATGAACTTAAAACAGAGAATCATCAAATATGCGACTTTTATTTTTAAGTTTATTTAATTTGTCTCCTATTTTTTTTATTTTTTAATGGAAATTTTCATTTTTTTCTCGCTGTTTTGATTGCATGCTCTTTTGTCAAAAGTTTAATTAACAGTATGTCATTTGTAAATAGTTAAAATGCATCTTATGAGCTAATTCTTATACAAATCGGTATAAAATTCTTAAGAAATCAAGTAAAATATTTTTCTTTTATATATTTAGTTGGATCAGTAGTATAATGGGCGGATTTATCAGTTAATACATTTTAGAGAAATAACACTCAATTCTCGTCTTATCTTTTTCTATCATCACTAAGTTCAAACCAACTTTTAAGTAAAAATATATGTTGCAATTTTTAGATTAGGTTGTGTATTTCTAGAGCGAACGAATGGCAAAGAAATTGTGATAACGACTCCATAAAAAAAATGTGTCTCATTTTAACTCTCATTTTTGATAAATGCCCAAAACGAGCGAATATTGATGTTCTCCTAAGATCTTCAAAGTGCTGTAATATAAAATAGATCCTCAGAAATTAACGCATTAACCATAATTCTAAATTATTACAGACATTTTCAGCAAATTCTAATTTTTCATATAGTAAAGAAATGTTTGTATGGATCTTGATGTGAAACTATCATTTTAAAAACAAACTAGTGCATCATAAAATTCAGCATCAAATTAATATTGAATTCTTTTTTTTTAAATCGTCTATTTATATACTTTTCCCTAAAGAGGTGAATTGGTTCCTCACAATTCCCGTCCTACTGCTTCTTCATTAAATAAATAAATAAATATTAACTTGAAATTTATTGTATGATATAAAATATCTGCTCAAGTAAAGAAATTTAAATTTTATATTATATTAATTATATAATATAAAATATACTATATAATTAATATAATATAAAAAATATTTTTTATACTTTATTAATTATATAATATATTTTAATATATTATATAATTATTGCCATATTTTGGCTGGAAAGTGTACAAAAAAAATTTCATTTTCAGTGCTCATTCAACTGCTGATCCCGAATTGTAAAATATTTACCAGTCCAACCAGATTTGAAATCTTAACTATCGCCTCCTCCAGCTCTGAGAATGTTTTATTCCCATCGTTTTTAATGGCTTCGCATTTTCTTGATTTTCGGTTAGATTCCTCTCCTTTATTTTCAAAATAAATTTCTTCGATTTCTTCTTTTTCAATCATTCGTTCGTTCCAGGGCATGGCCGCGTACCGTAGTTGGGAATTATTTTAGAATTCCTCTGCAGCAGGGGACCATCTCGCACGCGAAGTTGTGCATCATATTTATTCTTACCTTCACAGGTCATTAACTTTTTAATTCGCGAATAAATTTTAAAGGGAAAGTGTTAAATGTGCACCATTTAATTTGCCTAATGAATCAGATTTGTCTCCTGATGTCTTTAAGTTCACATTTCTTAAGGACTGTCGCTTGTTTTTAATTTGGGAGTTTATTTCGAGTCGTCTTGTTTCTTTTTCCGGGCAAAATCTTCGACCTCACGCGTACTTCCTTCTTCCGGAGTTTCGACCTGAGTTTTGAAGCGAGCAGCCAAAAACGAGGGAAGTTTCGGAAAAAACCTTGAACGCGAGCGTTGTTTCATTAATGAAATCTTTCTCGTTTCCTTTGGCATTGACATGATTGGGCTGCGATCATTGTGGTGGTGTTGGTTAATCGGCTCGTTCGGGTTTCGTTTTGTTTTTTCAGAGCGGATGTTTTGAAATGGAGACCTTTGTTAATCAGAGTGGCTATTTTGATTAAAATTTAAACCTGTATTCGAAATATTTTTTTGTAAAATTTAATTTTTCAAAATCTCTAGTTATATACCTTCGGCAACCAATTAATTGTTCATCCACGATACCAATATTTATTTAATCGCATCTACAAATTTCAATGTATTGCATTTCACCATATCCAAAGAAAAAATTAGAAATTTATTTGCACAAAAATCTTAAAGCATTACTATTGGTTAAGTTATGCTTGAAAAATGACGAAATTAATTGGCGGGATAGGTTTAGTTTTTGATAGGCCGATGAGTTTATCAAAGTTTTATAATTTCATATCTCATAAATGGTGAACTGAGAGAGATAGTAGACCATTATTGACAATTATTTGAGTTTTCACATGAATAAAAATTGGCAAAATCGATGCAGTAGCTACGGCTAAAGATTGTCAAAAAAAAATTCTATTGAAAAAATGCAATAAAGCAACGATTTTATGATTTTTCTCAAAGCATTGAACTTTTGATTGCATATTAAGGTATTATGATCTTCCATGTAAAACTAGCGAAATTGGACCAGAAATTGGGGATGTGGAGTTGGTTCTTTTTTTAAAAATCGTTTACTTTAAATATAAAAATTTTGAATTTCTTTTCTTTTCGGTACCTTAGTGTTTTTTTTTATTTTGATACTTAATTTATATAACGTAATTGAGACAAGCCGATAGATGGTTGTTATGGTAGCGGACAGGGTCGAAACTTTAATATAGAGTTACGGTTCTGATGATAAAACCGAAGTCTAAAGTTCAACTCACTAATTGATTGCATGCTTAAGTGATTACGTCCACATGTACACCATGTATGGATACAGACATTGTCATAAATGGATTTTTTCCAAAATTTGAGGGGAGCATACAATTTTGGTGTTGATAGCAGATTTCATCTGCTTAACTTTCCACTTCTCTCTCTCTCTCTCTTTTTTGAATATTCAACAAATGGATGTTATATTTGACCCGTGTGTGATTAAAACGTGGAGATTGATCGAAAATTCGAGATAGAATTTTTTTTAATGATTATAGATTATTTTTGTACTTATTGTACAATATGTGTACTACTTTGTATACAGTGTGTGTGAAAATTCCCCCCTTTTCATTTCTTTACAAAGTATATTATTCTCGCTGAATGTGTTCCCCTTTATAGCGAACTTAAGATATAATCATTTTGTATTGCGTAATGACCATTTGTTTCCTATTTGAAAGGTTTAAACAGGAAAGGAAGCATGCAAAAAGTATGCAATGTTTTGAATCTAAACTCAATGTATAGCCCCTTATGAATCCTTGGCAATTAACGTGATATTGCTAGAGGAACGGAATTGGGATCTGGAAACTTTGCGATGAAATTCGGGGCCATCATTGTCTAGTATAGCCTCAGTCTCAGAGAACTTCATATTCGAAATCTGATTCTATTAAAGATCCGTCTGTTATATATACTTATCTGTTATTATACTTTTATACTTATCTGTTATTATACTTTAAATCTCCTCTGGTTAATGGGGTGAGCAATTTTGAATGGAGAGTTAACTCGGTTTGTCGGCCTCAGTTGAAAATTAGAAGTGCTTCCGAAATAGCCCTAATGCTGCTTTCAAATGGAGCGTTAATATAACTGAACCAAATCTGTAAATAAAATTCCCAGTTATGTATAAAATCCTGACATTATACTACAATTTGGAAAAAGAAGCGTTAAGGTGTAGTTCGTTCAAAATCTGTTTAGCATATCAAATAATTGCATTCATTGTACTGAATAGTCATTCAAAATTATGTATTAACAGTACAAACTGTCCTGTAAAACTGATGACATTATTTGCAATTTAGATACCAATTAACTATGTTGACGAATATTTAACAAATGGAATGAAGATATTTAAAACTAAGTATGAAAAAAGATTCATTTGCACTTGCAAATTATTTGAACATAAGTCAAATAAAATATGAATCAAATTGTAATATTTAACGTTTTTAACCTACCAATTAATTAGAGAATTCGTTATCATGTCAGAAAATGAGGTTTTTGGCGTCAACAAAAATCCGTAAGAGAAAAATAAAAATTTTACTATCTGCACGAACATCTCAAAAAATCAGCTTTTAATAAAGTGTTGTCATTGCATTTACAAATATTACTGGTTCAAAGGTGATCGTTCTCTGATTCAGATCTAAATTACGATCTGTGGATGAATGAATGAATGAAATTTATGAATGACGACCACTCCATGAAAAGGGCATTAGCACATGAGTAGCCAAGACGTACTCTTGGCCCTAGATGGCGCTACTGAAAGAAGAGACGTTGCAACTCAGTTTAAAATCACTGACTTCGTCAGCGAGCTTGTCTCTGACGAATGCCATAAACAGCTATAACAACTTATTTTACATCGAATTCCGTACGAAACTTCCTTCATCGCAATATACTGCAGATGTGTCATCAAGAAATCGTCTACTTCGTGTTTTGGGATTTCATATCCCACGTGTTTAATTCTTCATAATTGTTTTTTTAACTATTGTAATTACATATTATAATTCTAAATTTATGGAGCCCATTCTCTTATAATGGCTCAAAATAACGAGTTAGGAGGAGAATGCTCGATAATTTGACAAATAGCACAAAATTGGAAAAAATATTCTTTGAAAAGGGTCGCAGTGGTCAGCTGGTAACGTCTCGACTTAGAAACAAGAGAAGGGGTTTCAGGTTCGAGACCCGATTCCACCGAAGAACCATTGTGTCAGCTGGTCTGGTGCACGTTAAATTATATTAAATCGAGACTGGTGCGGTGTGGTAGTTTGAAGAGGGGGGGTGTTAGCTCAGGTGTCGTCCTCGTCATCTGACCGCGGTTCGAAATTGCGAGGTCCGTTCCAAAGCAGTCTTGGTGTTGCTTTTAAAACGGGACATTTAATATTACTAAACTAAATTATTCTTTGTAAATTATCTAAAAGTTGAAATCTGTAAATACAAAAACAAAGCATCGTCCTTAAAAAAATAGATGAATAATAATAATAATAATAATAAAGGTATTTCGATATTATTTAAAATTCCAAAACTCATTAGGAAGAGAGTGCGGAGAAAGCACAGTTAAAACTGAATTAGAATTAAAAAAAAATACTTTCAGGTAGAAAATCACCGTTGAAAAGTTAGCGGTTTTTATTTATTACTCACCTAAAACTAATAGCTGTGTTATCTTACCTCCCAGTCATTAGGGAAAACTGCCACGTGATTTTCTTCAAAGCGATATAAATCCCGACAGTCTAACAAACCTTAATTCGAGAAAAACCGCTTTCGTTTTCCCTCCCTCCCCTCCAACAGTCTAGATTATTGAGCGTTTCACTCAACTAGGGAAAGCAATCGATTCGATCCTATCTAAGTGGGATAGATCTCCCTTTTGATCCCCCTATCTCTTTTTTACAAACCGAATTTGTAGTAGAAAAAAAAAAACCCCTCTCCGAACAGCAACAGGTGTGCCGTGTGAATCGGTACGCGTCACGCGATTGCGCAATAGAGCGCGAAGGCTGCACGGTAAACACATTCTTAACTGTCGGCGAACGGCTGGTTGGTTTGAGAAGGGAAATAAAACAACAACCAAAAGAAAAGTAGGAAGAAATAAAGAGCTGAATTCTTCTCTTGACCCTTTACGTAGTTTTGCAAGGTGCACTCCGCTCTGCTGCTTTACCTGCCGTCGGAGTCGAGCCGACCTTGGTGGCGCTTTTATGGCTCAAGGTACTTTCTCTGCGGATTTTTTTAATGTGGAAGGGGCGCGCGAAGGAGTAAAGATGTGATTGTTTTTAATTGCCTCTTAAACAATCTATGGGCCATTCTATGGCTTACTAGGGTTGATAATGTTCAAAGAAACTACACGAATCACTTTGAGTATTATGTTAAACTGTTTTATTCTTGACCCCCAGATATTTATTGCATATACTGTTTGCATAGTGGATTCTAAAACCTTCCGCGCTTTTTGCGCATGTGTTAGAATGGATCAAGTTCGCCAAAATAGAGCTGTGAGGAAAGATAAAAGAAGTATTTTATATAAATTTAGTAACAGATTTTGTATTCATTTAGTAATTCTGAAAATGCGCGCATCTTCCCGCGTTTCACCCCTTTGTGAGATATAATTGTAGAAAAGTAGTCGTCTCATGATACTGAAACGAAAGCAACAGTAAAAGTTATCGACCACCCTTGTGGTGGCAGATTTAAAACATAAAAACACCTAAACGCTTTGGGTTAGGCATTCAAGGGAAACAATTGAATATTTTACTTACCAATGGTCCTTTCCATGCATCTTTTTTGTCCATGTAGGTGAGGTCTATTTTCATCTGTATTCTTCTCCATAATGCATCCTTGTTAGGTATATTTGGATACCATTCTGACCAATGCTGGTTGCTGGTGATATAAATAATTTCAGAATTGAATTCAGCATAACTGCCCTTTTTTGGAACTTTCAGAGGATACCTGTCAAGCAAGCGAAGTAGATCACCGTAAGAGTACCAGGAGTAGAACTCATCAAATATGACAACTTTTTCATTTTTATATCCATCCCACTACTGGCCGTGTGGCTTCCAATATATGTCATTTATGTCATAGTTATAACGGATCTGACCTGTTTTTCCTGTACCTGTTGGGCCAACAATTGCAACACAGGTAGTGACATGGTCTCTCGATTTCTGTTTCAGTCCATGATACTTTTGTATAAAAGTATGGAACCGACATGACAATTTAAAATTTTCTTTGTAAATAGAAAACAAATTGTCATATTCGTGACAGTCTCTTTGTAATTTATCCAATGTATTTTCATCATCCTTTTTTAAGTTTTTTGAAAAAAACTCACTTGCTAGGCATTCTGTATTATTGTTAGGCATTCTGTATTTATACCTTTTAAGTGTTAACTGAGAAGTGAATAAATTAATACCTAGTAATTTCCTTTCGTATGCATTTTTTTTATAATCCTCACTAGAATATCGGAAGCAATTTGATGTAAGACAAGAAAGATATAATAGCATCAATAGAGAGTAGGATAACATGCAATATTTGGCTATTCATTTTGGGAAGAAACATAAAAGTCGGTTTTCATCTATATAAATAACAGTTTATGATATTGTTTCTATCGTTATGACTGTTTGGGCTTGTCATTTGATATTCTGATGATGATGACGTGCCCGCTTTACAACGGAAAGGATAGTGCAATAACTTCTGAGGGTATGGACCCCTGAGCTTTCGAGAGCAGAAGTCTGATTTCTAGGGAAAGGGCTTGATCTAGGCAGAAGTCTTGACTTCTTTTTACAGGGGAAGGGGGTACATTCACACACCTCACGTATAGAACACAGAACAACAACCTTGCCCTGACCTTGACTCGAATCCGGGACACCCCGATCACGAGGAAGACGTGTTACCTCTTTGGCATTTGATATTCTATATAGACCGTATGATTCCTGTGTAAATCACCTATTCAGATCCATTGTTTATTAGTTATAATCATCCCTTTTCGAAAATTGGAGGAGTTGTTGGTATAAAGAAAAATGATCTAACAAAACTTGAAATGTGTTTATATTTCTTCAGCATTATGTCTTAACGATGAGAATTGTTACTCATAAAAAGAGGTTCTCTAAATAATTTTAAAAATCTTAAGTCGAATCAACATTTATTTAAAATCGAGATTTTATTCATCTAATAATGTAATTGACTCTTATTAACGGAATTACGCAATAGGGGTAATAAAAAAATGACATCTCCCCCCCACACACACACTTAAAAAAAAGACTGAATCAACAGGAAAATATTTGACAATTTTTATTTTGTTAAGTGTATAATATTTTTAAACATTTGACACAAGAATTTATTTAACTTTCTAATTAGATAACTCATCCTATTTTTGGTAATTTATTGTTAATTTGAATTTTTTAAAATCATATATGGAGCATTTAGGATACCAAATCATATTGATTTTTTCGTATTTAAATACTTAATTCTGTGGCTTAGTTGCAGACTTGAAAATTAAAATTCAGTAATTCGATGTGCGTGTCAAACATGTCATTGTATTCGAAGTGGTTAACGTAATAGGGAAACATAATTTTGTTTGAAAAAGAAAATAAAAATGGAAAAATATTTTTCTAAAGGCCATTTGATATGTGTATGTGTTAAAACTTCTATTTTGATTCGTGACCAATTTATTTTTTCTCTTGGGGTTAGCAACATCGAATAATCGAGAGTTTACTGAAATAACATTTTTAATTATTATTCGTTGTTGATTTATTATTAATATTTTGAACAGTATCGAAGTCAGCTCTACATTTATTTAACATGAATAACTTAATGGACACTTCTGCTGAAGTTCCGACAAGTCTGGAATTGCAGTTCCAGTTGCAAAGAAACCTTTGATGAGACAAGGCATGCTGGGAAATTTAATAACACAGAATGACATGAACTGGAATGACTTTATGCTTCCAATACTAAACAAGACAACTTTTTTCTTCTTCTGTTTTATATTTTACCCCCTTTCATCCACAATGACCTATACTTACTGTAAAGACAAATGATGCTCTAGTCTAGAGAAGGAATAATAATAATTTTTAAAAAAAGCAAAAGAAGTTTCGCTGATGAACAAACAATATTGGCAATTGTTCCAAATCGTCGAGAAACAAATACTAATGTCAGTAGATTTTTTTTTTGTTAATTAGAATTTTTCAGTTTATACAGCGTTTTAATTTTTGTTGCGTTTTGGAACACCCCTTTTTTTGTATTTTGGAGCTTTGCACCTGATACGCTTGCAAATAAAGTCCCCATTGTTGAAATAGCTTGATGGCCTTGAATGTTTTTTGCATGTACATTCGTCAATCGTAGGTTTTTAATTTCTCCTACGAGAATATTATCTAAAGAGTCAAGTGCTCACATTTTCAATTGTTAACACGGTTTTTCAATTGAATTATATATTTGAATTGACTACAAATTACGAGTTGAAATTCATCCACTGCAAATAACTGAGGTATGATTAAACATAGAATTCTATGATAAACAGCATACTAAAGGTGAATTGAAGTAATCTTAATCCAATCTTTTACTTATTTTGTATTATCCGCCTTTGCCGACCATTTCATTCGTTGATATGATATGATAATTATTTTATACAATGTGATGTAATGCTTCAAAAAATATTTTTTAAATTTCAAATTTTGATACATATACAACTCATACTGTTTTGGAAATCTAACTTTATTTTGTTCTATTTGTTATGTTTTTTTTTCCTGTAAAATTTTGTCTATATCTTTATACATCCAGTTACGGTATGGAATATAAGCAATATTTAAAAATGGCCTTATTTTTAAAAAAATTGTTACCATTGCTTGATACTGAGGTAAAATTTAAATTGTATTATAACAATTTAAAAACTATTCAAAACTATGAAAACTATGAAAAATTAAATTGAATCTTCACATCTTGATTGTCAGCAATAATGATAATAATAATATATACCAAAGAAAATATTTATAACAACAATGAAAATTACTCTAGTCTCCCTTCAATGGTGAAATACTCGTATATTTTTTACACATAATTATTATGTTTTGATATGTTTTAATATTAAAAAAAATTCAGAAAAAAATTATTTGCAAATTATGGCAATTATTTCATAATCAGCCAAAAATGGTTTTTGTGCTGTAATATTTATGAATGAAACTCCCAAAATTTTGCTCAATTTTAATTAAAGTTGCAATAAATTAAAAAAAATCTATATAAGGTAATCATAGGCCGTTTAATCTGATCTGTCGAAAGCTGAATTTCCTTTTGAAGATTATAACTTCTGAATGTTTATTTTTTTTTCCCACGCGTTCTCTTTCTTTACTTATTGGCCATGAATTTTAATGAACACATTTTTAAACGCCATATGGGAATACAAATTTTTGTTAAAATATTATGGAACGAATAAAGAAATAAATTAAAAAAACTCATGATATGTATAATGTTAGATACTTGTATTAGTGATGTTAGTTGTCTTATATTCTCCTTGTGTAAATGCTTCTTCATAATGTGCTTATTCTATTGAAATTTTGACAGCTGCAACAATTTTTTCTTACACCATTTGACGGTTTCAGAAGATCTTAAAATGAAATGAGCTGTAGTGAAATGTCTCTAAAAAGGCCATCTAGAAGGGGAGGCACCGAAGTAGTTTTATCTTTTCTACAACATTCTGCATTTTTAGATAGAGCTTATTTCTATTTAGCAAGGTCAAATCTCAGTCGTGGGTTACAGATATAAAATCTTACTTGGATGGGTCATTGTACAGTAGATGATACGCTGTATTTAAATATTCTGTATTTTTATTTTTTCTGGGTGGGGCTAGACTCCTTTCTTTACACCCCATCTATATTCTAGACGTGCCACCCCCCATATTTCTGTGAAAGAAAAAAATATTTCTTCCAACATATGATTTTAATTCCAACAGCTGTCCCGTTTCGCTTGAAAAACTAGTCTTCGACTTGACTGACAGCCACCGAAGATTGCTTTGTGCGCGTCGCGAGCCAACGTTCAGAAGACTGACTGGAAGAAAGCTTTAAAATAGTAAACCGTGTTCATCAGTTGGTTGAAATTTATCGTCTATTTTTCCCTGTCTGGCTCGAATAATTGGGCTGAGATTTGATTTGTCGACCGTTTTTCCACGCTTTGTTTCGAATGATTGCGATACTGAGTACATTGAACGCATATTTGAAGACTTGTTTTCTAACGACAAGAAGAAGGGGGGGGTCAATTACTATTCTGTGTTCGTTAATGGAGTGTGTAACACAAATTTAAATCTTTATGAAAACTTTCCAGAATTTTTGCATCCTCGTATTATGGTGATGATTAAAAACAATTTTAATCATCACAATAAAAAAAACAAGTGATATAAAAAACAATTTTTGAAAATCAATTCCTACTTAGGTTATTTGAAATTTTTTTTATTTTAGGTTACTTTTTATTAGATAATTACAATTGTTGCTATGTTCCGTTTTACAATGAGAGGAAGGGGGTAGTAGCTTCTGAGGGTATGGACTCCTGAGCACTGAAGATTAATCTCTTCACATGGAGAACTTTGTGACCACGACAGATTTGACTCCACCACACACGAATCTTTGTCTGTCTGGCAGGTTCGAACTCGCAACCCAAGGGATGCGAATCTAGCGCTCTACCAACCAGGCTGATCAAGTCTAACACTTACAAATGCTATAAATAATGGATAATAAAATTATACTAGCACTGGATTTTCAGCGTCAATTGAGGATTTAAAGACAATTGTGGCAACGCAGAGTGCGGGAATTTTCTATATCAATTGGGGTAACGCAATACAGATTAGCAATATTTAATTTTCTTTATTCTGTATTATTTTAATTCGAAAGTACTTCAAAATGAACCGGAATAATCGATTCATTAACTGTTTAATTTTAAATGCATAAAATATTATGAAAATAAACAGAATCGTTTGAAATAATCGACCGAAAACAGGTTAAGCCTAATCTCATTAGTGTGGGGAAAAAACAAACTGTTCATTACTTATTTGGCGATGGGGAAATGAAGATTTTTGGCGAGAAAGTGAGTTTTTAATTAATTAATAAAAAATGAATGACTTAATATTTGAAAAAAAAAAAAAAAAAACTGCATTAACATCAAATGTCATCCACTACAAGTTTAAAAAATTAACTTGAACTTCATTGGATGAATAGAAAGTATTTTATTAACGATTGAAAATTTGCACAAGATATATATATATATATATATATATATATATATATATATAATATAGGAAGAGTGTAAGCTAATAGTAGGAATTAAAATATAAATTTTCATGCTATTTCTGGAAGACAAATTAGGGAATGACAAAGTTTGAGATTAATTACCGTCCCCAATCAAGAGAGAGCAAATGGTACGTCGACTATTGATTTTCACTTTTTCACTCCTCCTGTAACCCAACAACTCACCGATTGTCAGATTAAGATTCACTTTTCTTTCATGCTTCGCTTCATTTCCCACTGTGTGACATGCATTCTTCTTCTTTTTTTTTAAACTGAAAGATAATGCATGACAAGCTCGGATCAAAGAAAAAGTCTGCCTGGAAACTTGAACTATTGCGCCTTCCTATCAGATTACTTCGCTGCTGGTGTACACTCACCTTATTCGTGGGAACTCTTTGTGCGCCGCTCTTCCTTTTATCTGCTTTAAAAGGAACTGCAGTTGTTGATCAGAATACTTTTCTGACGTATATCCGCGTTTGAAATTATGACGGGAACTACCCACCTTTATTCGTCGGAGGTGGATATCCCTTGGACATTTTTCTTATTAGTTTCGGTTTGTGGTTGAAAACTTATTTGTTTGATTTCTGTAAAGGACGTGTAGAATAGCTAGACGCATTTGAGTGCTATCATGTTAAATTAGAATTTAATGTCTTGTTGAAATGGCTTAGAACCATTAAAAAATATTTTAAAGATTTAAAAGTTGTGTTTTGAAAAAATTTTGTTACTATAAGATATTTATTTGCTTTTACCTGCGACTTCGTACGCATAGAAAAGCCCACAACTCACCTAAAAACAATTTACTTACAAGAGTATACCTGAAATAAAGCTAAACAGATAATCAAATTCATATGTCTTTAAAATCAAGAGAAGTCTATTTTATTTATTGATTGAGATTGAGACAGCTACAACAGTATGATACACATAGTTTATAAATTTTTTTTATTAAAATTAAAACACTGTTGTTAACAATTACACACAATGCCAATAGGGGCAACGCAAATGCGTGAATTTTCTACACCAGTTGGGTTAACGCAATACAGATTAGAAATATTTAATTTCCTTTATTCTGTTTTATTTTTATTAAAAAGTACTTCGAAATGAATCGGAACAATCGATTCATTAACTGTTTAATTTTAAATGCATCAAACACTGACAAAATAAATAGAATCGTTCGGAACAATCAGTCGAAAACATGTTAAGCCTAATCTCATTAACGTGGGAAAACACACAAAAAAACTGAAATCTTACTCATTTGGAGAAAAGCAAAAGCTTTTTTTGGCGGGAAATTTAGTTTTTAATTAATAAAAAAAATCATTCGCACAATTAACTGGAATAAATAGTAACTTATCTATTCGTGTGCTAAATTCGTTTCCAAATTCGTTCAGCAATATAAATTAAGATTAGTTCTTTGTAATCGGTATGTTGAATCGATATGTTAGTAATCGATATGTTTTAACATGACTGAAATAGGCTGGCATACTATTTACAAATTGTGACAGCAATGACCTAGCTGTAAGTTCTCAACTATGGGGGCGAGAAGTTCAGTGTTTGTTGTTCGATCCCGCTATAGGTCCGTCATATTTGTGGGCACGATATATTCCAAATCCGACTTCGTGAGTTAAACGTTAATCCATTAATATGATGTGGAAATTTAAAGAGAGGATTGTCTTTTCAGGTGTCATCTTCGACATTTGACTGCATTTTAGAAGTATGAAGTTCGTTTCAAAATACTTCTTGAATTGTTTGAAAAGCAGATATTAATTTATAACCAAAATTGAAAAATCGTTCAAAGTTCTCTGCCGCTAAGAGCACTGGATCTAAATCTACCAAAGTTGTCTCTAGATGTATCTAGAATAACAAATACTCGCAAAAAAGTTTTTGAAAATTTTAATTAAATTTTTAATTTAAAGCCATTTGAAAATTTTTCCCCCTCAATAGCTGCAGAATATTCTGCGTGTCATATTAATTTATTTTTTAATATGGTAATTATGCAAATTTCATTCTTTATGTTTCGTGTTATTAGTTAAGATTAAAAGATATGCAGAGATATTCATGACGAGGATAACTAACGCATATGGGTGCATTATAACTTTTCTTCTCCCATTAAATAAATATAAATGCCACTCGGAGCTTGGCGTGGTTTTTTCACCTTTTGGCGATATTTCATTAAAGAAATGACATAAATGCATTAAAGTTTTATCCCCGAAGATGCTCCAGACTGGCGCCTAGGACATAAGTACACTCCCCGCACCCAAGTTGCTGTTTCTATTAATGTTGGGCCGAATGTGTTACAGTGACACGTAAATAAACCAGAAGGCTAAGCAAGGGCGGGTTTTTCATAGGGCAGTCAGACGCCTCACGAATCTTTTCCATCCCAAATGCCGAATTAAGTTATTGCTGTCTTCCTGCTCTGCGTAATTACGTTACTGTTTCATATCATTGTTCTGCATTTTCTTTAGTTTAATTATTGCACTCTAATAAGAGACTGGACTGATGGCAATATAAGAAATTTTTAAGTATGACCGTGAATCCCAAAACTAGTTTTTGATAAACAAAAAGACCTTGTCAAGGATGGTTTTCATTATTTTTTTAACTCACTTCAAAGGCATTCTACTTTGATTTAAATAATCCGTATGTCCTTGAGATGAAATGAGAAATTCTGGACATATAAAGTGTCAATCTGTAGTACGCCGTACCTTTTGATGCATTGTATTCTGTTTCATTTTGTATTCATCAGTTTGAAGAAGGCAAATATAGATATTGTAGTGTAAAGATTTGAGTTATTGTTTTGTGCATTTTAAATATATATCTGGTAATCAGAGATTGAACTTTATCATGCTCAAAATAATAATGGACTAATGAAAACAAACAGTTGGATAAGGAATGATTAGTTTTTTCAGTATTCATATCACTTCATTCTTTATTTCAGAGTAGTAAAATTATTTGGAGAGATAAATCATGAACTAAGAATGATCGCTATCATTGCTTTGTATTCCTTTTTAACTGCACAACTGTATTGCCTAAAGACCTCGGTTTTTCTTCTTCTCAGTATGTTACTTGTTTTTAACTTTTTGGTGACACTTATATATATATA
>JAOUZG010016644.1:3642673-3692927 GCA_026289955.1 Argiope argentata | reverse complement strand
CACACACACACACACACACACACACACACACACACACACACACACACGGGGGGGTGAGAGAGAGATGGAGGTATCCACTATTATTAATAAATATTATTAATTTCTCTCTATCTGTTACATTTACTATACTCTACTGTTACTCTATCTGTTATATATAAATCTATTTCCGAGAAAATTTAGGTAAATATATATATATTTTTCATTTTGAAAATGTTTTATTCAGAATTAAAACAATTTTCCGTGATGCTTAATAAATTCTGCCTTAACTTCGACGGTTAAAGCTAGAAGGGAGAAACGTGCTTCTCAACTCTGAAAAACCGTTACCTTTTATTTTATTTTCCAAAGTTTGTGCATCTGTGAACGCATTCGAAAATCGTTAGTCGGCAGTAAATGGGGAAAGGAAAGTCATCGAAATAATCGAGTTCGGGCTTAATCTAGCGTTGCGGTACTGATTCTCCCGCTACAGAATCCAATTAAGTGATGTTCTGTATGTACATCGTCTGACGAACGTAATAAGTGAAGCATTGAGTTACACTCTCGAACATTATAATTTGTGTTTTGAGTAAATAAAATAATGTGTATGGGAGGTGCGAGTTTGCGATTACCATTTGCTCATTGCATTCATTCAAGCAATTCGTGTGCATACGACTTATATTGCCGTGAACTCGAATCAAATGGTCTTGAAACGGAATCCGTTAACTTGATAAAGAAATAAGTACATTTGTGTGTGGGGGGATGTTAAAGGGGAGTTTTTTTGTGTTATTTGAATGCTGACTGCAATTAAGTAATAATACAAAATCAGTGGTATTTTCAAAGGTTTCAATTTTTGTCGAAATTTGTGATTTAGACAAGATAAATAATCGATTGTTATTTTCATATTTCAGTTTCTTTTCATAGAATTGCATGAATTAGAATTCAAGTTGAAAAACTGTATTTGAGCATGCTAGTCTTCGATGTAAACTTGTTTTTCCCCAGGAGTAATGTGTTGCAGTTTTGGGACGCCTAAGAATAATATTCTTGCTTTTGCAAACATTTTTTTTTTTTTGGTTTTAACCAAATAAATATACGAATGTTTGTCTTATTAGTCAGACACGAATGCAGTCACAGGTTTTTGTGGACCGTGAAACATTCTGTTAGAATCCGAAGTTGAGGTGAAAATTTTATTTTCCCTGGTCTAAATAAATGCGATTAAAAAATTATGCTGGTAATAAAGATATTTTTGAATTTTTAGGTTTAAATAAAATATCTCATTAGTATTTAAACTAAATTGTCTTTTCACTCTTTAAATTTAAATATGCCTTGTAATGTATCAGATTGCATCATTGTAATTTCTTAAATTTAAATTTATGAATGGATAAATTATTATTATTATGCGTATTTTCTATTGGCAGAGGATTTGAAATTACTCGGTTTTCTTTAATATCAAGAAATTTTACTCAAAAATATTAAATATTATACGACCAATTTTCTCAATATCCAATATTCACCTTTTACAAAAATTGTTTTTGTTCATCTTCTGAGTAAATGCAAAAAATCTAATCGTTTTGGATTACATTTTAATTATTGTGAAACGAGAATTCGTTAAAAAATTATTGGTATGTGAGCTTTATAATTTTCTATTAGAATTTAATCTCAAAATTGCGTTTTATCATTTGTACACCAGAAACAAATCATTGCAACCATGTAAAGAGTCTCTTACATTAATAATAGCTACCTTATTTTGAATCATCATTACCCTTAAATCATGTACCGAGCATCTCCGACAATTATGTCTAAACTAATTTCACTCTAAAATGTCTTAACACATTTTAAATGAATGATATTCTGTTTTAAAAAAAAATCTGAATTGATCTTTATATGAAACTTCAACTGTTTAAGATGATTATAATATTAAGGATTTATCCAATATTGCTTCTTTTATGAAAAGTACAGAATGATAAATATTTTATTTATTATCCTTAGTACGATTCTTAGGTTTATCATGCCATTACCTATAATATAATCCTATCCACTATTCTTATCATATTCACCTCGCTATGATAAAGGATATTGCCGTCATAAAAATACTAGTTGCGAAAATTTTAGTTCAAAGTATTTCTAGATTCTTTCAAACGAATTCGCTGTTGAGATCAAACTTTAAACGTTTTCTTATTTTTTTCACGCACCATTGATGGAAACTTCCTCTCTTGTACCGGATTCACTGTTATTCTTTTTCCGTATGATTCATAGATAAGATGATGTGGAGTAACTTGCAGAAATGACCATGCAAAGTACCGCCTTTGTAGTGTCTGGCTGCGAATGCTTTGTTTAATTACGTTTGTGACTTAAGCAGCCGTGGCAATGTCTTTTCTTTCTTTCTTTTTTCCCCCTTTCCTTCCTTCCTTCCTTCCTCTTTCTTTCTTTTTTATACCGTTGAACTTAATTTTCCGAAATAGAATTTCATTCTCGATATTGTCGTCTGAGTTCGAATTGGTTGTAGATCACAACATATAAAACAGGCTTCTTTTAAATAGAGGCTTCAAAAACTCTTCCAAAGCTTTTTTCTAAGAAAAGAATTATTAACGTAATAATCTTAAATGCACAGATTGCTTTAAAACTTTTAAGTAAGTTAATTTAATTTTCTTTTGGCTCTTTCAAAAACAGTAGTCTTCTGTTTGGATCGTCTTTTTTATGAATTTTCTTTTTCGATGTGCGGTGCTTTTAAATGATATGTTAGTTAAAAAATGCATATTCGTATACTTACTAATGAATTATTAAGAGCGAACAGGAGTTTTTAATCTTTTTCGATGAATTTATATTTGAATAAATTTTGATTTCAGAGCGAGAAAATGAAAAGTCGTATGTATTTCTGAAATGTTCATTCGATTCCTTCCATACTTTCATTCTTCGTTGTCTTTTTTATTCTTTAGTCATTAAATCGCGGTAAAATTTTTCTTGCCTGAAATTAAGTGGCCAGTTTTTTTTTTTTTTAATCTTAACGAATTATATATGTATGAGGTTGAATTAAAATGGAATGATTTGCATGTGTATGAGCAGGTGGTGAATTTTGTGATACAACTGAAGCATTCTTTTTAAATGATACGTGATTAGTAAGCTGATTCAAATGGTTATTAGACTATCGATGGGATATTTAATACGGAGAGCCTCTGCCTCTAATCCATTTCTTTCCCATAGATAGAATTAGCATAGTGTATTAGATTTGGCATAGTAGATATCTAGTTTGACTGAAATTGTAGGTAATGAGCGAAAATACTCGATAAATTTTTACGAAACCAAGTTTTACTTGTTGCAAAAGTTAATTGAAGTTAACAAATGATAAATCTTTGATAGTATTTTGCGTTCCCTTCTCCCATTACCTTATAACTTTAAGCGAGTTTTTAAGTTCGTTTTATTCCATCACAGGAGGCATGCATTATATACAAGCAAAAGCGACGAGCACGACACAAAACGGAATGAGGAAAAGTTAATGAAACTTTTATCCCTCTGAATATATACTGTGAGATTTTAATCGAGATTTCTATAGCATGTCAATCACATGCAAATCACGTGCTAGGAAATCATAGGGATCTTTTAAAGGAAAATGCTTGGCTGGACAGTTTTTATCCTTTCACTCGGAGTGTGGGAATGTCTCGGTTTTTAGTCTATTAATTAATTTTATAAAACTTTTGTGGAATTAATTAACTAAGACAAGTGGAATTGATCAGGAAATAAGGGGTTAATTTTAGAATGGAATTACTATGGGCTAAATTAAGATAAAAATTTGGAAATTACGGTTTAATTTAATTTTAAAATATCGTTGCACACACAGACATATTTGTTGAGTGAAACTTGTATTCCTAGTTATTTTCATTAAATGCTGAAAATCATATTTGAAATTTATTAAATACAAGCAAGTAAAGCTTTTCTAAGTAACATTCAATGTGTCAGTATTTCTGTAAGAAACTTGAGACATCCTTCTTTTAGCTTTCATCGGCTTATACTTTTTTATTTTTTTGTCATTTGTTCTAACAGTCTTAGTAAGCTTGATCACTCTGGACTTCACTTCTTACACATTTCTATGCATTTTTGTCTCATCTGCCAAATGCAGTTTTATCATTAAGAATATAAGACTCTTTTTATAGTTATATAGAATTTATTTTTTAAGTTTATGCAAAAAAGTCTTTAAATACATAAATAATAATAATTTTTATTACTATAACTGTACAAAAAAGCAATAAGATGTAGTCCTCACACAATGCTTGAATAGGTTCAATTGAAATTTTGCACTATAATATCATTGATTTGGATGCTGGATTAAGTGTTGAATGTAAAAACTCATGATGTAATCTCATATATTCAACATTCATTTAACTATTAGATAGACTAGATGCTTACTCTTTTTTTGCATGTAAGCATTTTAAAATTCTGATTCAATATATATAGTATTTGTTATTGAAAAAGGAATGATTGCTGCATTTTAAATATGTCACTTAAAAAATTACTAATAGAGAAGCTGTGAATATTACCTGCATGAAATTGTTTGTTTGAGTAGATGAGAAGGTTAAGATTGGAAAAAGCAGAATATTTCTGTAAAAATTTTGTGTCAAATACTAATTAATGCATTAGTCTAATTCTCTGTGAGTAATGAATTATTAAAATATTTGTATTGATATCTATCTGCTTTTATCTCTCTTGTTAAATACAAACAAAATTTTATGAAATATGGCTTTTAATATGCTCATTGCTTTTATATTTCTTCTGTAGGACCAATATGACAATTTAGGACATCATACTCTAAAGGGCATAGATTTTCTAGAAAAATATGGTTCATTTTTAAAAGAGAGGAGTTCTATAGAAAGTGAATATGCTACTAAACTCAGGTATGTGTTATAAACTAGAAAATTAAATCTCTAATTTTTTATTCTGAACAATTTATAATATAATTTTTAATTCTTACAGTGATCAAATGTGCATGTATGGAATATTATAGTTGCTTACGTTATTTTGAAACATGTTTTCTTATTTGTTACAACAAAATAGAGTTTCTTAATTAGATTCTATTTATTTGTTCTTTATTTCTGTTTTAAAACAATTTTATAGATTGTGAAAATAGAAGTTTATTTTTATAAATGTTCCACATCTTGATATGTTCACTACATTTTATAAATAGTAGTATCAGTCAGTCACGAGGATTTTGATTTCATGAGTTTATTGTCTTTAGTCAAGGGCTTTATTTTAGGAAAAATTATTATTAGAAAATGTTAATTTTAACATTCCTTGTACTCGTATACTATTATTGGAATTTAAAGAATGAGTTAATACCTTATGTTAATATTGCCATAGTTCAAAATTAACATCCTATCTCCTTTAACTCAATAAGCAATTTAAAATCTGTATTTGTAAAATAAATTTTTTACATACATTTTTTAGTTAATTGAATATCAGCTATTTATTTTCTGAAATCATAAGAGTTCTAAAAATCTTTTATGATAATATGTGCAAACATATTTGTTTAAGATCTTATCGTCAATGGTTAGCATTTATCTCATTGAAATTTTATCCAGTTAAATGTTCTGATTATTATTAGTATACAATACTTTTTTTATTTATGTATTAAAGTATCTTTTTATTATCTATCTGGAATCGTGTAATACAATAATTTATTTTACATAAAAATGATACAAAAAGATACTTTTTACCCTATAACAGGATTTTTTTTTTCTTTCAGGAAACTTGTTAAAAATTATCGCCCCAAAAAGAAGGAAGAAGAGGAAAATCGGTAATCTTTATACAAACAATTTCCCTTTTAACTTCCTTAGACTGCCCCCTCATTCTTTTTGAGATTTGTCTCAATCATTTGTATATGATTTTGTTAGCATGAATTACTTAGAGCATCTACTGTGTATGATTTTTGGTGTATCTTATTTTTAAAAAATTTAACTGTCAAAATTATTAAAATTTATAGCATGCATAGTTTCTTCATTCCTGCCACTCTGAAAGATAATTTTTGATTTCTTTGCAGAGAATTTTTAAATGACTTCATTTGGTTTATTGTGTGTCATATATCATCTTATATTTATTATTAAGTGGAATAATAAAATTATTATTAATGATAAAGAAGATTCTTTATTAAATAAAAAAAACTTCCAAATATATATTGATGCTGATTATAATAAATTAAGTATTTATAATAATAAATTTATAATAATAAGTAATAAAAAATTAAGTATTTATTTAAAGAATTTTCAATGACTTTGTAACTGGAGATTTTTTTATTGCTTTAAAGCTGTTATATATATGTATTTTTTACAAAAATGTATTAGAATAAAATCACAATTAATCAAATTACAATAAATAATTACATGTAACAATAATGTAGGTAATTTAAAAATATAATACTAGAGGAAGGTATATGAAAGATGTTTAGCTTTATATATAAAGCACTACTTATTAGGATATAACTTCTGTTTATAACTTAAAAAATTGTTTTTAATTTTATTTTTCATCTAGTAAAATACCTTTTCTTCTTATTGAAGAGCACCTTTATTTTGTATGGCCTCTTGTTCTTGTTAAGTAACACTTTAAACATATTCAGAAATACCTTGGTCTTAATATTAAAATGGCTTTTTCAGATTTTCAACATCATTAGGTTTTGTAAAGATGCTCAACGAAGTCAATGATATAGCAGGGCAACATGAAATAATATCAGAAACATATTGTGATCAAATATGTAAAGAAATTACTGACTTAGTCAAAGAGCTGAAAGATGAAAGGAAAAAGGTATGTATTTATTACTGAAATTTTAATCAATATTAATTCAATTTCTTTTTTTATTTTATATCACAACTATATATATGACATCATTTGCATGGCTATTTATTTGCAAAATAATACCTTAAAGACTCTCTTTTATTCAAATAATTTAAAATTTTAAGCTTAAAATGCGCATTAAAGCTTGGTTTCTTATATTTTAACCTTTAAAATATACAAAAATTTATACTTTAAATATTATTTTGTTCTTAAAAAATAATTACTGATAGTTAAATAATGTGTAATCAAAGAGCAAATTTGTCATCTGTAAATTAAAGCCTACTGAATAAATTGTACAACATTTTTATTTAATAATTAATTTTAAAAAATACTGATCATAATTCATATACTAAGTTTTATTATAATCAATTATATTAAGAACTCTTCAAACTCTTACAGTTATCCAAAGTTAACAAAAGTTTACTTCGTATTTAATCGTATCATTTCATAGAACAGAATTTTATTCTTCAGCATGTGTTCTATGATCCTGTGGAGTGCTGGCTTAATGAACTATAAATTTTCTGTCAAAGTAGTTCCAGGCATTTTCTGTTTGAACATTGAAGAGGGGATGGATGGTAGGGCATGTAAATAAAATGAAATAATAATTATTTAATATTTTTGAACTATGTTTATACGTATAAAAAATTCATTTTTATTATGTCTCTGTTTGTTATTTTACTGCACTCCTTTATTCTTTGCAGTACACTTTATTCAATTTAATATTCCATTTTTTATAACATTTTATATTTTCGTATAAATGTGCTAAATAAACTTTTAATTTTTTTTCTCTGTAATTAGATTAGAATTAAGTTTTAAGCTTTAATTATTTGAAGAAGAAAAAAATTAATTACTTATAACATGTAATATGTTTTGAGAAATGGAATTAATAAAAACAATATATTGATGCATTATCAATATATTTCACCATCAGGTTCACTACCTATTTAAAAACTATTTTGAGCATATTGCATTATGGAACAAAAGTATTCTTAATTAAGACTCATAATTTCATTTTCTGTAGGGAGTAGTTTCACAGCATTTTTTCTGTTGTTAGTTTATCAATTAATTTTTATACCTCGTTTAATTTTGCCTTTTCTTTTTCTAATCACAGCTCTTTCACGATGGACAAAAATACCAAAGTGAACTCCAAAATTCCAAATATATGCTTGACAAGGTAATGACTTAAATTTAAGAAATAATTTACAATATTTTTATTGAAGATTTGTAAATCTCCATTTATTTACTGTATTTGCCTAGCAATTTTTGTTTGTTTGTTTGTCATATTTTAGAAAGAAAGAGAAATAATTTTTGTATGATTATGTCAGTTGAACTATTTTGAAAATTATTTCTGTGATGACAGTTTTTTTCACCTTTGTTATTTTTTTAACTGAAGCAATTTTTATTTAATATGAAAAAATCAGAAGAATAATACTTTTTAAGAGAAGAATCAAAATGTCACAAATGTTCCTTTTATTTATTATGGAGTACTCATTCAAAACCAAATCTATGAACTTAACATAACAAGCGAGATTTATTTATATGTAATAATTTATAAACATTATTTTTTAAACATTGATTACCAGACACTTATTTAAATGTTTTATTAAGTTATGATGGAGTAAATGAAACATTTCTTTTCTATCATAGTATAAAAGAGCTTATGAAAAGTCCTTCAAAGAGGCAGAGAAAGCAAATGATACATTTGTGAAAATAGATGCTGATATCAATCTTTCCAGAGCAGATGTGGAAAAGGTAAAATATTTTTCATTTCATTTATTGTTATAGTTTGATCTTTCTTGCCTTTGACCTTTTAAAAACTTTATCAGCCATCTAGTGATTTTATATATTTTTATGTTATTTTGGAAATGTCCTATTTTAAATGGATGATGCATGTTTCTTTGATGATTTCATGTATTTTAAAGAATTAAACCAATAAGACTTTATAGACCACTATTTTTACAAATGCTTTTAATAGGGTAAATAAAATATTTTATACTCAGTTATTTTATTTTTTTATTATTATTATCTACATTAATAAGGGCCGCTTAGATCTAGAAATTTCTCTTTTCAGCTAATTAGTTTCTTGTTTATATTTATTACTTAAAAAAACAATACATTTATTCCATCATACATTATAATTTGGTATTTTATAAATTCTCAGATACTTGTTTCATGGTTCTAGAACTTTGCTAATTTTTAGTATTGTAAAACATATGTAATTAATTAAATAGCATGATTTTTTCCACTGTTGTTTAAAGAAAGATTATTTGTTTATAAATTTATCATTTTAATGACATTATATAAATTTCAAGTAGTGTATCTGTACATAATATGAATTAAAGGCTCCTTAAAGTGTCTATATGTTTGAAAGAGAAAAATTCAAAAAAAAGTTAACTGATATTGGAGATAATTGTACTAGTTTGTGGAGCATTTATTAAGGAATGTTTTGCTATGTTGTAGTCATCAAAATAAAAAAAAGGCAGTTTTATGATTGTGATTTTAGTTATTTTCCTCCAACGATTCAGATATGTGTAGAACAGCAATATATGTTCTTAGCATTTATCCCTGCATTTGCGATACATTACTTTGCTTACTTCTGATTTTGAATAGGGTTTGAAAACTCATTATGACACGGAAAAAAAAAATCCATTCTTGGCTGGAGCACATTAAATGCCAAAATGCTTTGTTTGTTGCACAATAATGAAAATGTAGAGAAAGAAACACTCTGTTAGCAAACATCAAAGATAGAATGCCCACACTTAAGGAAGGACAGTCTTCTGTTGAGCAAAACAACAGCTTCTTTTTAAATTGCACTGCAATTGAATTACTGAGACAAAATAACTCTCATGGTCACAAGGATCAAAGTGATCGCCCAGCTATATAGTGTGCAGGAAATATGTAGCAAGCTAAATTTTATTTTCAAATCAAACTATGCAGAGTTGATAAGCAAGTATGTTGCACTGGATACAATGACTTATTTGTAATTCGTATTATTTTTTTAAAAAATTTAAACAGCTTTCCTATTGCATATTTCTAGTGAATTGCTTTGTCTATGAACGTATCATTTCTTTACCTTTATAACAGTTTAAATATTTCTAAATGTTTAGAATTCCTTAAAAATAAAAAAATTGTTGTGTAGTTATTTTTTATGATTTATAATTATATTTTTATGTTTGTTTCATGTTATGTGACATGCCCATTTCATATCAGGTTGAGGCTAGACTTCAGTTTAAAGCTAATTTATACTCTTGGTTGTTATATCATGGGCAATGTTGTGCAAGTACTGCTAGTTACAATATAAGTATAAAAAATTTAATTATATTTATCTAATAAGTAGACTTTTTTAAAAATATAAAATAATTTTGATTGTGCAAACTGATTGGAACTATAACTTAGATAATGGGGGACTTGGTTAATAGATAACAAATTTCAAATCATAGCCTGTTTTGTTTTTCTTTTCTTCTTATTAGAAATTACAGAAATAAATTTGCAGGTACCACCATTTATTCATGCTGTAACAAATTATTTTATTAATTACCAAATTTCTTTGCATTTTTACACATTAATTATTTGTGATAATTAAACACAGCTATTTCTGATTTTTTTTTGTTTCCTTTGCATTTTTATACTGATTATTGATGGTATTTTCAAAAGTACATTTTTCTTGCTCAATAATACAATATTTTTCCCTCATGAAAATACAAGAACTATACTGATACTATTAGTGAAAGCTTAAGAATGGGGCTCCATATAGCACCTATGTAACTTGAATTAAGAAAGATAATCTTCTTTAAATAACTTCATAAAAAAGCCTTGAATAAATTGGATGTGTGAATTTTTTTTAAGTCTTTGCATTATGAAATAAGTTCTGATACTCTTTTCTGAAAAATCTGAGGATTTTTTTAAAAGGAAAAGTATTATTTCATATTCTAGTTCTGACATGGTTAGTGGAAGTCCAGATACTTACTAATTTAAATTTTCACTTTAGGCACGGACTCATGCTCAACAAAAGAGTAGAAGTTGTGAAGATTGCAAGACAGATTATGCCAACCAATTACAGAAAACTAATGAATTACAAAGGCTACATTATTCTGATCTAATGCCAAGTATATTCCAGGTAATCAATAATTTTTCTTCAACAAATTATGTTATAAATTATTCTAAATTGTGTAATAAACTCGGATTTTAATTCATTGTGCATTTCAATAACCTGTATTTTTATTTTGAAGTTTTTGGTATTTTTTTTTTTTTTTTTAGCAACTGCAAGACATGGAAGAGAGGAGGATAGCGTGTGTACAGGGTGTGATGAAAAGAACTGCAGTTACTCATAAGCAAGTCATACCACTAGTGGTAAAGTGCTTGGATGGCATAATTAGTGCTGCTGAAGCAATCAATCCAAGAGAGGTAAACTAAAGCAGTTTTCTGAAGAATGTGCAAAACTTTGATTGAACTTCATGAATTTTCTTTAAATGGCTCTCAGAAAATTTTATGAATTTTTTAATGACCCTTTCATATTCATATTCATTTTAGGATTCATGCTTAGTAATAGAAAAATACAAATCTGGGTATGATCCTCCTGAAGATATACCTTTTGAAGACTTGAGCAACCCTAGAAACGGAGATGTCTGCAACACCATCTCTTCACACAGAAATGACACTCTGACAGTTAGGGGGACTATGACTGTGGGAAAGAACAAAAAAAGGGGACTTTTAAATATTTTTAGTAACACCAAGGTATTTTTTCATGTTTTTTATAGCTAAGCTTAAAAGTGCAAATTGTATAGAAAATGCTTTGAAAATTACTTTCTTTTTAATATATAAATTTCAAAATATTGACTATGAATTTTATCTGTGAATTTATTAAAAACATCTTTATTCGTTTAGAGAAAAAGTAATGTGTAACAAAGTATATAATTTTTATTAAACTGAAATAATTTTATTTAGAAATGCTACTTCATTGGAAAGTAATTATTTACTATAAATGTAATAAAAAAATTATTTTAAATGTTAGTTGTAGTTTTATAATTAGTAAATTAAAGCTAGCAAGCTTAATTTTTTACTGACTCTAATTATTTATTCACTCTAAAATTTCTGATAAAGAGAAAGCTATTTTTTTAAAAAAAGGTAAAGCATCAAAATATATAATAAGAAGAAAGAAAAGACAAATAATAATAACAACAGTTAGGTTTGTTGTTATTTTTAAACCAATATCATATGATGAATAAATAATACAAATATGATTATTTATGTTTTTTGGGTGAAGTTTATAACATGAGCATATTACTTATGCTCATTACCTTAATAACAAATTGTATGATGAGTAAGATGTTAATAATGATGATTTCAGTTTATTTTAAAATTTACAATATTGTACCATTCAAAAGTTGCTGAATAAAAGAAATATGTTTATGTTTGGAAATAATAAGAGGTACTATAAGGTATAAGTAATATGACTGTAATTTTAATTTGAGTTTAATGTAGAATAAAATATTTATTTCATGAATAAACTACAAATCTTAATATATATAGAATTAACATAGAAAAACATATATAGAATGCAAAATCTCACTTTTATTTCCAATTAACAATCTGGCATGCTCTATAAATATATTTTACATAACTACAATCTGTTGGAGATTAATATTTTTTATTTAAAATATATAATTTACATCTGACATGGATGTCTTATCATTTTTAATGAATAATTCTATAAATCTCTAAATTTGGTACAATTATTTTCTGTAAAAGCTGAGCTGTTAGTAAGCAGAATAGTATTATAAAAAAATTGTTGCAGGCATGCCCACTTATTTAGACCAAGTTAAAAAAAAAAAGCAGAAACATTTATCTAATACAATAAAAACCATAAATTGTTAATAGCTGATCCAAGCCCATATTATCTCTTAGTAGGTTATAATCAGAAAAGATAGTTTTTTTTAATAATTTTATTTTTTGCTATGCACTTATATAATTTTGTCTTTTAATTTCATAAAAATCCTTTTTTTTTTCAATGTTTTACCCCTTGGTGATGAACAAGTTTTAATAATTTCCCCCACTAATTATACATTCTTTTTTACATGGTGTTTTCTTGCACATGTCTAACCAACTAATTTTCCTGTGATTTCTGGTGATATGATTTTTGTAAGTATTAACATGGGTAATGTCTTGCATGTTTCTGTGTATACTTACTTGATCAGTTTATTAACATTTCTGATTATTTCTCTTCCCTCTCTATATTTCTCTTTAATTTATGCACTTTATTTTGTGTTGTCCTGTCTTATTTTATGTTGTGGAAAATCGAAATTGTTAGTGAAATTTTCTAGAATCGCATCAAATTTCAGATTTAATCAAATTCAAAATTGTTCTATTTTTTCATTTTTTCATTATATTTTTAATTGAAATCATTAAATTTTTTAAAAGATATATGTATTATTTAAGCAAGCACACTTTTAAAATTTTAACCAAGAAATTAAACTGAAATAATATTTTTTTTTTTATATTTCATGTTTGCTTACCTGAATTGTAACTAATAAGGAAATTTTTTTTAGTACAGTATTAAATTTATGACAAATACGATTTCCTCTATTTTTGTAATCACAACGAAAAAGAATTACTCACTTTCATTTTTTTTATTTTTTTACAATTGGATAAAAATGTAAGATGGTATAACTTAACATTTTTATGGATGGATTTTCTTTTCTATATTCGTCTTGTGAATTTACTCTAATATATTACATATTAATAATACTTCTTGGGGTTACCTGGAATTTAAACATAGTTGTCCTGTTTTGTATATATGACTGAAGTTAAGGTTTGCTACAACAGATTTTTGGTACTCAATGAAATCACTATCATGCCTTTAGAATAAACTTAATTTTGTTTATATATGACATTCATCACAAATGGATGAAATTTTTATTTGCTATTTTAATCTAAAATCGATGAAAGTTCCCAATTTGAAAATAAGACCAGGAATATTATTTTGTATGTCATATAATTTTTCATAATTCTTCTTGATTTTCATCCTGATGATCTCTTTTCTATAATTATTATTTGTAAATATTTTCTATTACTCATTAATTTTGTACAATTGTTAGTTAATGCAAAATTTAGTAATTCATAGCATAAATGAATGTGTACCTATTTGATTGACTTTTATTGTTTATTAGCTACCATTATAACTAGGTTTTTGGTTTTATAAGTAAAAATTTTTTTAAGGTCTTTATAAATTATATTTGGGAAAATACTTGAAATTTTCAAATGGAGGAATATTTGAGGCGTGTATAAGCTTTTGTACTATAATAATATGGATTTTGGTATGTTGTGCTTTTCTGCAATTTTTAATAAATTTTGCAATCAGTTGTCTGTATTGGGAAATCATAGAATGTATTATGGAACTACAAAAAATTATCTATTCATGATCAGCAGCATTGAATAAATTAAATGAAAAGCAATACTTTGAAATAAATAAAATGTATTTTGCAATGAAGAATCTATATTAACTCAAAGATAGCTGCAAATGAAATCAATAACACCTTTAATGAGGAGATTCACTAGCAGATTTATGTCTTTTCTGTGGGGTAAAACAATTATTTGAGTGAATGTAAAAAAATATCTCCAAGTATTTAAATTTAAATATAAAACAAAATATGATATATAATATACAATTACTTGAAAATGAAATTTTTGAATGAAACCTATTGTATCTTATGTAAGTGTTCTTTAGAAGTTCCACCTCTCCTTCAAGTTATTTATTTTTCCAGTTCTTCTTGTAAAAGGGAATTTATTTTCTTTGCATTAATAAAGTCATTAAATATAAGTTAAAAGGTTATAATTATCATTTTAATTTAGAATCTTCAATATAAGTGGGCATTCTTCATCAGTCAATGCTTGCTTCTTGAGTGAACCATTTTTCAATAATTATCTTTCTTAAATAAAAAAAGGTTTCTCTTAAATTTTACTTTTCATGTATTTTTCTTCTCATGTGTTATTCCTAGAGTTGCATTGCTCCTTATTTTTTGCTTCTATCTTTACTTTGCATATTAATTTTTTTTTAAAACAAGTATTCATGTTTTATCATTTGAGATAATTAAAGCTTCAACATCAATTTCAGCCTGTCTGAAATGAAATTTTAAATAAATATATGTAATTTCCCTCACAGGGTTTCTGTATATCAAAATATTTGAGTTACTTTTTCTTAAAATACTAAATTTATATATATATATATATATAATTCAAAAATTTTATTTAGAAATGTGGTAATGAGTTAAATGAATAGTAATCAGTGGGCTAATAAAATGGGTTAGGTAATCATATATTTTCCAGTTCTATGGCTTTATCTTTTTCTTTTTTAAAAACTTTATTCCTTCTTTGTCATGCTATAAAATAAACCTTTTCTTTTAATAAATGTGGATATTTTTCTCAAAAATCTTGTTTTGTTTCATATAAGGTTATAAAAATCTTCAATTGTAATTTAAACTTGGTTTAGCCACTGAAAATTTACTGTTTTCACTAATCTACCAAATAGTCAATAATACTTTTTTTAAAGTGTAAACTTGGCTTAATTGAATGAGAACCATTGTGTTTTAAATTATGTATTAAAAAATATCATAAAGAACCAATTTCCCATTACCTTTTCTATAATGATTAGGAAATGTTATTATGTCTTACCTGTAAATTACAGATTAAAATGATGACATTTTTATCCTTCTAATAATATGGGTGGAATTTATTAATTTATTAAATTTTGCTGAACTTACCCAATAATACCTTTTTCTTTATCATATAAATTATGGTAATACCACAATTGTGGATGAGAACTTACTGTGTAACTATGCAGGCTCTTATTTCTCGGAGGGATCTTATAATTTGTGATTTTCTTTTTTCAGTTGCATATCATACCACTAGCAAGAACGTTTAGGCTAATGCTAGGAATTGCTAGTATTTCAGTCATAGTTATTAAATTTGTTTAGCTCACAGTATTTGTTAATTTGTGACAAAAACAGTTATTATAATCGTTAATATTAGGTGGAATAGGTTTAACTTAGCCCTTGATCATCCAATATTATACATTTCTGGGTAGATTGGGTGGGGCATTATGAGTTTTCCTAGTGAAGTTTGCTATATAAATTCACAAGTTCTTGTTAGTAGAATAATGGTGTGTAATTGACAATGATAATTTAACCTTCCTACTTACCCAATTAAAATGGGGTTGACTCCTTTTTAATTATAAAATTATTTTTCAATTATATGCTAGGAATTGTTTTTATTTCCACCAACAAAACATTTTCATTGCGCTTTTATCTCCTGATGAGGCAAATCATAAGATCAAAATTATATTACTTCACCAGTAAAAAGAAAACATCTTTTGTATTTATGGGCATGTAGTGAAGAGGGATGAATACTTCAGCTGCTTTTGTATCGTTAGTAGCATGATTATCTTTCAGAATTTTTGGCACCTTATATTGTATTAATGCTAAAAAAACTAACTTGACCTATAAAAAAAGAAAGGGAAAGAAAATTATTTTTATTTGTTAAAGTATAAATATTAAGCTATTTTTTTCTTATCCCCTTTTCCTTTATTTTTTAAGTTATGCTTTATAAAAAGAGTTTTTTAAGATATACATTATAAAAACGGAGACTCAGAAGAATGCCATGAAGATTGCCATTTACGATGAATTTTGAATAATTCAATTTTCATTTCTGTAAATGTATTAATTTTCTCTAGTTCAGTTAGTTATAAATATTATCATCTATAAATATGTTTTTCTTAAATTTATATGATGTAACTAGAATGACTAATTTATCAAACTGCTGGCTGAATGCAAATATTTTCAGTCATTTTAGTGAAATTTTGATGCAAGTGTTATCTGCACCTGCTTTATTGACCTTCAGTAAATTCAGAAAACAAATTAAATTTAATTAAAAAAAGTCAATTGCATTTTTTCTAGGGGAGGGAAAACACCTACTCTCATAACTACAGCTGGCAAGTCAAAACTTTTTTAAAATAATAAACATTACTGAAAATTTGAATTGGTAAATAATTATCAGAATAGAAGAAAATTCTTTATTCTAGCACATAAGTAAATAAGTTATCTTCATTCAGGGAATTTATGAATTAGTGCTTTCAAAGTTCCATATAGAAAAATGGGGACAATCATTGTTTATAAATTATTTCTACAACATTAGAAATATTTCATAGCATTTTAATTGCATAGTCTAATGGTAGTTCTTTATGGTGCTTCTAAATAATTTATCTAATTTTTGCCCCCTTGAAAATTTTTTAAAAAAAGAATTTGACAGGCAAACTTAAGAATTTACTCATAAAACTAAACAAAGTAATGTGGCAGCCCATATGGACCAAGACCTACAGTGCCCATATCTGCTTTCTTGACTAAGGTCCAAAGCAAAGCATGTATCCCGGTTAGATGGTCAGTCTAATACGGAGCCCTCAGTGTTTAGTTCCTAAGCATGCATGATCCTCAGTTTATTGATCCACTGAAGGGAGGGAAAGGCTTAGTTGAAGAATTTACTCATATTGGTTTATAAAATAAAATGTTTAGAAACATTGCTCTTGATTTTTAAAACTATCTAAAAAATATTATAGAGGTGTTTTTTTCTCTAAAATCTTGAAATTGAATTATTCTATTCTTGAATATTTAGTAATTATATCAAATTTTTTGGCATTACAAGTGATAGAAAATATGATTATTTGCTTTATAGCATACATTAAAAACAGCTATTTTTTCATTTTATAAAATTAAATTTTTTGTAATGAATGTCAAAACTTTCGAGAAAATTTCATAAATTTCAATTTGGTAATTGGAATTTTTTAAAGAAGCAACCACTTTATTAGTTTTTGAAGAGATGTAATAGATATATTCTATGTCTTAATCTGCTAACTTATATGGTTGAGTATAGTTATAAAAATAATAAATAATATTTGAGCATTCCTAATCAATTTCTAATTTTTTTTAAAGAATACTGTTGATGAAATAAAGGAAGATTGCAGCGACTTGCCTCCTAATCAAAGGAAGAAAAAATTACAACAGAAAATAGATGAAATAAAAGCAAAAATACAGCAAGAAACAGCTGCAAGGTTAGTTTAAAATATTTCTTATCAGTAGTAAGTAGTTTTCTGTTTTATTTAAGTATGCTGATTAATTGGCATACAGCATGTTGATTATCATATTAGCTTCTAATTGTGTTGTAAAAATTGTTAACTATTTTAATATTTTATTCTTTTATTATTTATACCTTATTATTTTTTTTAGAGTTATGGAGGCTGAAACTAATTAACTGAATATTTATCATTTCTTTTAGTGAATGGTATATGATATTTAATTGACTACCTTTTAATACATTAAATCATTATAGATTCTTGGACTATTAGTTGCCCTTTTAAACAGTGGTTTTATTTAAAATGTCCAGTTACATAGCGTTTTTGAATATCTTTGATTTCAAATGTTAATTGGCAAAACTTTTGAATTATTACTTCTAATACAAAATCAAGTTTAGATTTTGCTGGCCATCATTACCCAATATTGAAATAAATTATTTAAATAAAACAGACTTATGTGGAAATCTGGTAATTAATGCAAATTAATGCAGTTAAGGTTTTTCAAATATTGCATTGGAAATGTTTCAGTTATTTTTAAAATGTTATAAAGATATTTTTACAAATACAATTGCAAGATATATGTTAGGTCAATTAAGCTTACTCCTTCAAAATTTAATAAAAGAATTATTAGTTGCTTAAAAATAAATGTATACACAATTCTTTCTCTGTAATTTTTATATTGCTTTGAAAACTGTAATTAAAAAAGGGTGTCAAAATTTTTATTTCAGTTGTGAAAAGTGTAAATGATTTTCTAAATATTTTTATTTTCATCAATAAACTTTGAAAATATATATTCTATGTTTCCAAAGTTTTTATCTATAAAAGAGCATTTTCCATAATGCTGAAATTTGCTGTATTTTTTAGGGATGCTCTAATGAAAATGAAAGGTGTTTATGAACAAAATCATGCAATGGGAGATCCAGCAGCTGTTGAGGGACAATTGGCAGATAATGGAATAAAATTAGAAAAACTTCAAAATGAACTTGCAAAATTTCAAGTTAGTTACTGTGGTTTTTTCCTCTTTTCTTTTATTAATTCATATGATAAGATATTGGCGTCATATATTTTATATTTTTGTATTTTATTATGAAAATATTTTCTTGTTGAATATGTACAGAATTTAAAAAATTATTGTAGGAAAATCATAATTCAATCTTTTAAATTATGATACAGTAGGTGGAAATTATTAATAATCTTTATAAATATATTGCGGAGAAAATTATGTATAAATATTTTAATATAATATTAAAAATAATTAAAGTTCATTAAATTAGTTTCTTTTTTTTTCTAAAGTTTTAAGTGGTATTTTTGTATTGTAAATGTATAGTATTATTTTATAATTTCATTTTATATATTGTACTGCACTTCGTCGCAATTTTCCTCCCAGAATCTCAGTATTTCAGGTCTGTCTGAGATATTGCAAGACACCTATTCACAAAGTTTGTAACAATATTTTTTAATGTTATAGGGTTACATGGCTGAAGCAGAAGGTCAAGGCAGTGCTCTCAGCTTGTCACGAGATAACCGGAGCAGTATTTCTGAAGATTCACTTTCTAGGAGTGCTTCAGATTCTAGTGTGTGTAATCCCATGAGCTATAAAATTTCTGCCCCTGGAACTCCACAGCAAACACATGGGTAAATTCTGATTTCTATGTTAAAAAAATATTTTAAAATATATTCTTATGTTCTCTATTTATTTCATTTTTAAAATTTTTATTGATTATTCTATATTTTATGTGAGGTTTTTTTTCTGATCAGAATTATTTTCAGTTTTGTAATATGGACATAATTCTAAAATTCATTTTTCTTGTACTGAACCCATTTATATGCTCAATTTTTGTTTTAAAGATATGTATCATTTGAAGACATTTTTGGTCTGTTAACAGCTTTTGTAAATATGCTCTAACATATTAAAATTTATTTCTATTTTATTGTATCTATTAAATGCTCATTTTTACCTGAAAGGAATTCATCTAATTATATTAATTGAAAAAAAAATTTGATCAGTTATTAGTAAAATGAAAATTTAACAATTATAATATCTTGAATAGAGTTTATTTTTTTACAGTCCTTGAGACAGACAGTTTTAGTATTGCATGACAAAATTATTAGGCAAGAGGAAAAATGAAAGCAACTTTAGAAAATTCTATCTATAATGAACTTTATCTGTTTTAGCCTTTAATATCAAACTTACAGTATTATATATTAAGTTATTTGTCGTATCATATTAATATTTTAAGTATATTCTTGTTTACTGAACTAAAAAAAAATAACCTTACAAATTAAAAAAATCTCATTAAAAATTTAGAATATTTAAAGCATTCATATTTATCTTTTTATTGTGATAAATATTCCATCTGTAATATTTCATATGTTGAAATTAATTCTGATTAACAGTAAATAAAGCTAAAATACCAAATTACAAATTTCTCATTTTAATAGTACATTTTTAAGGATGATTAATATTAATTTGGATGAGTATAATTATATTTTTAGCTTTAGTTATTTTTTTAGTTATCTCATTTGTAAGAACATTATGAATTTCTGAAATATAGGGGTATGATGTTGGAAATTCTAAAGAAATAAAATTCAAGAACAAGAAATCATTATAAACACAGTACAAGAGGACTGTCTGTGATGTCTGATGTACCTGTTCAAAGAAATTGAGGGAGCAATTCATGCAGATAGATGTCTTGCACTGGCAGAATTGCATAACAGCATGCTAGAAATATCTATGAAAATACTGCATGATGCTGTGACTGTGACTCTGTAATTTAGGAAATTATATCCATGCTGGATACCTAAAATGTTAAGGACACAAAAAGAAGCAGATTGATTTGCTCTGAATTTCTTCAAACATTTTCTAGAAGCAGTTGATGAGTTTCTTAATCTCATTATAATGCAGTTTTTATAAACCAAGAAATATGAAACTTCAATTTCTGTGAAAAAAAATGAGCTTGGTTTTCTGGGACAGAGACATCCTTCTGATTGACTTCATTCGTCAATTACTGCTGCTGTTTATATCTAAAGCTTTCAACAATATTTTATGGCAATTCAAAACAAATGTGTAGGAATGCTGACAAATGATGAGTGATTATTTCATATCAAAACAGACTTATATAGTATTTCAAATCAAAACTTTTGGTTCTTCTGTCTCAGGACTTCTGTATAATCTTTTATCTTAAGAACTATCTTGACCAGAAATGAGATTTGACTGGAAACCTTGGCCATTAACTTTAATATTACTTAGTATTTCTGTAAAGAAAGTAACATAACATAAATTTACTGGTGAATAGTAGTCAATTAGGGGAGGTAAAATTTGTTAGAAGGAGAGAGAAGCAGTGGGTGGGGGGTGGGGGGAGAGAAACACCTTGTTGATCAAATTATTCTCAATAATGGTAGGATAAACCAACATATGTGGATTCCCAAAGCTTTCTTGCACACTTTCAAATAAAGATGTTTTCCACTTTCTTCCTCATGCATTTGTGAATCTTTCGGCTTTGAACAATAATTACAAAATAGTATTCTGTGGCATGATTTAACATTTTTAGTGAAAGGGATTAATCCCTGGTATTTAGCATTCAGAACCCAAAAGTCAAATTTTTTAAATTCCAGCAGACTGAAATTAAAATTTAATTCAGAATTATAATTGTAGTCACAGAATTACATGCCAAAATTTTCATATATTTCAATTATTGGGTTGCTTTTATTTGAGTACTCATATTTACATACTCATTAAAGTACAGATTGAAAGTCAACCCTTGGATTGATTTGTATATAGAACTATGTAGGTGCCTCTTGTTTGCCAAACTTAATCCATCTGACTCTCATCAATTTGTAGTCAATATGACGTGTTTAGATGGCCAAGCAATCTGACTTTTTGTGATAGGATTTCACTCAAAATGTGATAGAAATCAGTACATTTGTTATAAAGACTGTATATTAAATTTCATTAAGTTAGATCAAAACGTCTTTAAGTATGTTTGTGATAGTAGCAATTATGCCAAAAATGCCCTTTTCATATTCAGGGGGCGATCTAAAATGTGGTGATTCATCAAAATGGACTTAAAATTTTTGACCATTACAATATTTTCTGTATACTTCATATCTGACAAAGTAAAACTGAAATTGAACTATTGTTTTGATTTTAAAAAATAATAATCTGTAATGTAGTTTGTTTAACCTAAAAATCGAACTTAAAGCTTGTCTCGATATAACAAATTCTTGAACAATGTTAGCAATCATGTAGAAAAATGGAGTATGTTCAATTAGTAATTTAGCATTGACTTTTTATCATTCAAATTTATTTTAAACTGATATAAAATACTTAAGTTTGACTTATTGAAATGCCTTCATACATTTGTAGTTGCTGTCTTTTTATGTTGTAACAGATGACTTTTCTTTTTATTTCTTAGGGCATCTTAAATAAATGAGTTTTAATTTTGTTAGTTCATGCTCTCTATTTTACTAACCCTAACCTGACTTTTTTTTTTAGTATTAGAGCATTTTGTTCGTTTTGTAAAATTAATAATCATTTTAGGTCTTCAAACAGTCCTGAAAGTGGAATTGGAACTAGTCAGCCCAGCATAACAGATGATGGAGAAAATTTTCCTGATCCTGAATTTGAAAATGAATATGAGTACAATGACGAATTCGATGCTGTTTTGGGGACTGGGAAAGCTCTTTATCCATTTACAGGTATTCCTCCCCCCTTTTGCTTAACTGCATGTAATCTGATGTTATAAAAAAATGAAAACATTATAGGCAAACTATATTTTCCAGTATTCAAATTTTATAACAGCATTTTATATTGTATTGAAAATTTTGTTAGGTTTTGATTATATATTTTCTAATCAGAAACATGTATGCCTTTTTAGGCTTATAAAAAAGTACATTGCCGTGTGTTCAAATTACCATTGCTGGCTGTAGAAGAATGTAATGGGGTGTGCAGCATCATGAAAGCACCTTTAAAAGTGTTTAAATTTTAGAATCATTTTTAAGAGCAGCAGCAGTTGTAAATTATTTCCATAGAAATGTAATGCTACCAACTTTCCCTTGAATATATTTGGCAACCTGCATGTGCATACACTGTACTGTACACTGCATACACTGTAGAAATTCAAGAACTATCTCAAAGAGCCAATGAAACAAAGGATATTTCACTCCTAGCAAAGAGTAGCAATAATCAAAGAATAATATATGAAGAAAATTTTTATAAAATATAGAATCTGAAATTGTCAATGGAATTTTTTTAAAACAAAGTAAAATTATCTGTAACAATAGTGTTCGATGCTTATTATTTCTAATTATATAAATATTTATATGAATATATAAATATTTATAACTTGAAAATACTTGAAATATTCTAGGTTTTCTTTTTTTTTTTAAAAAAAAAAATAATAAAGTTAAAATAAAAGATGTATATATATTAGTTCATCTAATTTAATTTATCAATTCAAGATAATATTGTCAGATTTTGGTCATTTTAATTTTTAAATCTCTGAAAAGTATTTTAAAAATTAAGGGAAAACATTTAATTTGTATTTATAAATTCTCTGATCTGAGTTATTCTCTGATTTGCAACTAATTGATTATAATTTTTTTGTATAATTAGCATTTTCCCCACCCTCTGTCTTGTGAAAATAATTTTGCAAACCAATTGTTGTCCAATTTACCCATTATCTGCATTTTTAATGTTTGTAAAATATATTGTTTCAATAGAATTTGCTCTTAACCAAAATTTTTAGAATTTCTTCATATTAGTTATTGCTGAAGATATCGACAATTTAAATAAGAGATGTTACTGGATTCAACATCTTATAGACTAAAATTTGAGAAATTACTTTTTAATTAGATTAAAATTTTTAAATAATTTAAAATATAGACATTATTCCTTTTATTTATTTATTTTGTAAGAACTATGATATATTATAAGACAAAAAAGAAATCCTATGCTTAGAAAATTCTTGAGTTTATGTTTTTATGCATATATGAAAGTGCTTAATTTTTTTCACTTAGATGTTTAAAAGTACTTAATTTTTACATCCATTTCATACAATGCATTCTGTATGATATAACAAGAAAATCTAAGAAATTGTATTTTAGATTATACTAGTAGATCTATATTTCTTAGAATCAAATTTATGTTATGTGAAAAATGTAAAATTTTAGCTAAAAATTTCCTAATTGTTGTGAAATTAATAGCACCTCTTACTTTTTCTACAAATATTTTTGCTAATTGAAATCTTTTTCATGTGCCTTTAAATGACCTTGCTTTATTTATTCTTTTTACAATTTTGAATATGTAGTGAAAATCCTGGGGAAGATAATATTTCTTACTTCATAAAGCTTGGAAAACTTTTTACAATATTATAACATTATTATATTTTGTACATTTGATTTACCATGAGTAATACAACATTGAGTAGTGTAGATTTTAACAGTTTACATGTATAATAACATACTGAATTACACATCCATTATGTCCTTCTTTACTAAAAAAAATATGGTATCAAAATTCAGCAATCCCCTTCCAAAAACATGAGATGCAAAAGTTTTAAATCTTTTCTTGTAGCAAAAATTATTTTTGATAACCTGAAACTTCAATATAAGTAAGAAATGAAGCATAATTAGTGATAAAAATAATTACAGATATTGTATTAGGAAGCTTTTTTTGTAAATAATTATGAAAATAGCATTCTTGCATCTGTATTTATTTTAGCTTTTTTTTGTATTCATGATTTTTTTTCATTGTTATTCATCACAATTAAGTAATTTTTTTTATGAATGAAGGAAAAAAATCAAATAAAATAGCAAAAGTTCATATTTTATTTAAGATTAATTGAAAATTAATAATTTTTTATTTACAATTGTTTTGTTAGTATTATGTGCATGAGGTCCAGAATGTAGAAATATTGTTCAAAATTAGTTCATTTCATTAACTATAAAAGGAATCATCAATACACATTGTTGTATACAACACTCTCACCTCTGCACTATACAAACTGACACTGTTATTACTATTATGTTTTTCCATATATATTTAATATTTATTTCTTTACATTCATTTTATTTTCTCCTCTTGAATAAACCATATTTATTCTCTTTTTATTCTTTTGCTGACAACATGTAAATATTACATTAAATAAAAAATCTTATCTCTTGCTCATTCTTTATAGTTCTTAGTTCTAATTCTTTTTTTTTTTTTTTTTTTTTTTTTTTTTTTTTGTAGGTCAGAGTGAAGGATCTATTGGTGTAGTGGAAGGGGAGGAATTCGATATTGTTGAATTGGATCAAGGTGATGGTTGGACTCGAATCAGGAAAAGAAATTTTGAAGAAGGATTTGTACCCACATCCTACATTGAAACATATCTCTATAATAACTGCTGATTATCAGTTATAATGACAAAGTAAGTTTTGTTATTTTTTTTGTATAAAATTCTTGAATGAAATTTGTACATGTGTGCTTTTTATTCTTAGTTGAAATTGCCATCTAAATATTAATACTTATTTAGGATATTTCAGAGATGTAGAGTATTGAATTCATGCTTTTTCAAACAAATTGAAATAAAATATATTCAGTAATGTTTAACTGCAATTTATAAGTTAGAAAATATTGAAAAAATTTTTTTTTTTTGTGTGTGTATATATATATATATATATATATATATATATATATATATATATATATTATTACTGTTACTTATTGTATTTTAATTTGCAATATTCTATGATTAGTATTCCCCCCCCCGCCTCCAGCTGTGTGTGTGTGTGTGCGTACATGTTTTTTTTTTGCTTGTTTGTTTGTTATCCATTTTGATCAAAGTTGGGCCATATTATATACGAGAATATATAAGACTCAGTAAATGAGGTATGGTAAGACATAGAAAATCTTAACTGCTGACCTTGCTTTTGAATCTCTTTTAATTAATTTATATTTAAAATATATTTTCAAATTTCTTGAATGCAATATTGTGTGTTTTTGCATGCACTAACAAAAAAATTTTTTAATTTGCATTTTTACTGCCTATAACTATATATTTTTTTACTTAATAAGAAACTTTTCTGAACCATTTTATTGGAATTAAAGAGTGGCAAAAATAAAAAAAATACATCCCTAACTATTTAGTATTATTTAATTTTTATTTATGGAGTTTTGTAATTGATTTTTCACTCTCTTTTTGTTTAGAGTTTTGAAATCTTATACACTTGATGACTTTTTTTTTTGTATAATTTTTTCTATTCATAATTATGTCAATGGCATAATTTTGCTAAATTTTGATTTTATACAGTTTTACTGATTGGTTTAGAATTTTTGTTTCAAAAGTTAATAATATTTATGAAGTTGAAGATGAAAATGTAAAAAATATATATAATTTAAATAATGAAATTTATTTTTTATTATATTAATCTAACTGTATTTACAAGATGTATCTTTATTCAATTTATTTGTTGTAACTTATTAGCTTTTTGAGTACTAATTAAAATATACTAATTAATTTTTATGTACATATTTTCCCCATTTTTAGGAAGGAACCACTGCAGCATATTATCTAAGTTGGATGAATTCCTTATGATGAATTATGATGTGCGTAATTTAATATTCTTTGAAGTTGATGTTGATTGACTTGGAAAATTCTTCCATTGAGATTAGTTTATATTTAAAAGTGCTTTCAAGTGCAGAAAAGCAATTTAGTCATGGAACAATAACTTTTTGATGCATAGAAGCAAAGCAGATCAGTGACAGCTTTAGTTTGATAAATATATTTGGAGGCCATGTGTTTTTGAGTCTTTCATTAACTTGTAATTGCATCTGATGTCAGTGGTACATTTTAGTTCCAACACAGAAGAAAACTGTTAATTGCCTTATATTCACTATTAGTGTTGCAAAGGATTTTTAAAATCGCTCAAATATTTTTTTTGTTAATAGTATTATTTACTTTTTCTTTATAGAATTGAAGAACACTGTGCACTATATTAGTGCTACAGATTGTTTCTGTGTTACTAATGTGATAAATTGATTTTCTTTGAATGATTTCAGTATTTCTAATTCCGACGTCCCAACTTATAATCACTTTTTTTTCCTGTGTGTACTGTTGCTCAAAAATGTATTTTATTTCATTTTGTTGAGTGAGGGTAATATTTACATGTATTTTGTATCTAATGTATATATTTAATAACTGGATATTTTCTTGAAGTTTGAAAAATTCTAAGGTCACTCTTTTCTATCACAAAGTATTTTTATTCGCTTCTTATACTAGGTGAGGAAATATTTTTGTACACAGTTTTTTTCCCTGCCCTTTTCTGATTGCAAATATTAAAATTTTAGTGCCTTTGAAAAGTATTGATTACTTTTTGTACCTAACGATTTTTAAATAAAATTAACATTTTTTATATCTCACTGTTTATTTTATAAAGGGATATATTGTATGCCATATACGTTTTGTTACAGAATGTATTAAGACTGTTTCCTATAGTTCCTGGTTGTACATTTTACCAGAATTTTAGTGCTTTTCTACGTTTTGTAATTAAAATGTTTGAAATTGTGCATGCTTTTATACATGCTATTTTAGCCAAATTCTTTTATATGCTAAATAAAGCTTTGATGCACAGTATTTGTTTGTTTTTCTTTCACATTTCAACTGGTGTGTGAATTTGTTATGATTTGTGATAATAAAGCTGTGGATTCAGGTGTGAAAATGAAAATAATAATAATAATACTCACAATAAATATTAGATCAGTTTTTATTTAATTACAAAAAATCTTACAAATTAAAAGTAAATGATAGCATTTTATCAGATTAAATAGCATTGAGAAAAGAAGACTAATCTATATGTAACTTTGAGAAAGGATTTAAATTGCATCTTCAACCTATTTATGAAATAGTAATAATTGTTGTGAGCTATAAATAAAAAGGTTATATTGTAATTTAAAATGATTATTTAACTCAACAGAATTAGCAAAGGGGAACTTCTGAAATATGCAGTATATACTTGAACATAAAACATAAGATGGATAATTTTCATTGTGATAGGGTTAATATTATCACTTAATGTATTTGTAACTTTCTATTTATTTTAAGGATTTTATTGGCGATTTATTTCTATTCTTTATAGTTGGATACAATACTATATAATATTTATAGTGATATATTTTGAAAATTCTTTCTTCTTAATATTCCACTTTTCAATTTGATAGTTATATGATATTATTCTAATTTATTTTCCTGTTCAGGTGCTAAATATCGAATATTATGTATGGTATTTGAACATAAAATTAAATATAAAATTTGACAATTTTGTTTAGTTCTTAATTGTACTAACTCATTTCATATAGATGAATGTATTTATACTGTGGTGTAATAGATGTTTGATTAATTTTAGAACTTGCGTTTTCAGCTACAAAAATGGCTTAAAAAGCTTGTAATAGTATTTACCTACTTGATTTTAAATAATATTTCAATTTTGGGTTTTTATTATGGTTCAAGTATTGAATTAAATTTACTTTATTGCTATATCGATATAAGTATTGCCAACTATTCATGCATATAAGTTTGAGCACTGTGATTACAAAAATTACTTTACTGACTGTTATTTTTATTGTAAGTATGTAAAAAAAAAAAAAATTCAAGATGCAAATTCTCTCTTTAAATTTTTACTTACAAGTTGTGAACAACAAAATAATTTATTTTTTACTGATTATTGAAACTACATTAGGGTAATTATTTGCCTCAAACACATATTCTTTAAGATATTCTTGGAATCAAACTATATTTATATTTATCAAAAAATTAAACACTAAAATTATTGAGATAGTGTATGCCCTTAAGAATATGCTAACATATAATATTTCAGAATTCCATCTTTACAGACATAAAACAAATCTTAGAATGAATATATTCTTGTAAATTAAAATCATTCAGATGATGGTTAATCATAAAAGATTTTTTTTGATGAATTAATTTGAGAGTATTAATTAGCATACATTTCCTGTATAATTAGCTAAAACATTTAGATACCTTGATATTGAAGCAGTACTGAAATCTTAGTCCAAAAAATGTTTAGTAGAGACAGATTTTTTAAATGCTCTATTTAAATTTTTTGTTATTTTAAAAAAATTTAATATATAGTTGGGAAATAACTATAATTATAAATTAACTGACATCCTTATAACGAAATATACAAGCAACCTAAGTAAAAAATAGATTCTAATTTTTTATAAAATGTATTTTTAATGTGGTATACAATGTTAGCAGTAGAACATTAAAAGCTACATTTAATTTTGATTTTGATTAAAAAGCCAAAATTTCAAGCATCATAGGGTTTTTTTTTGCATTATACAATAATTTGAAATAGATGAAATTAATCTAAAATATTTTATGGTAATGAAATGTTTTAGAAAATTTGATGCCCAGCATTTGGATTTTAACTGTCGAGTACCATTGGTGCTGACCAAAATTAAGTTTTACTTAGCTTGCAAAAATGAAGTCATTTTTTGAAAAAGGGCTATATATTTGTGAATAAATTTTAAATATTAATTTTTAGAATAAAAATAATAAAGGAAGCTAGCATAATTCGATATTTTTGTTTTATTTAATCACAACATCAAAATGTTTTAAGTGCAGAAACAACTGACTGAAATTAAATTCAGATAAAGTCTCACAATAGCAGTGATAATATTTCATTACTGTAATTTGGAAATTATTAAATTGTATCAAAATAGAATAAAGCTCAAAGAAGGAGGTTGTCGATAGCAAATATTCCGGAAGAAAGATGTTCACATGCCTATTTTCATAATCTTAATGGACTATTAAATATCATGTTTCTTAAATGGTAAATGCAGTAATAAGTAAGTAATCATTAAAATGATTTTTCAGCCATATTTGAAAAGAGATACATATTTATGCAAATTTTCGTTGATTCTAGCATGTTTAAGTTATTGGAACGGTTTTTTTTATTTAGTTATAAAGATTACAATTATTAGATTCTTATATTTTTCTATGAGTTACCTTGACTTTTTCCTCAATATGTATGTGGACAACTTGTCATAAAAGAAGTAACTATTATTTTTTTTTTGAAAAAAATTCAAAATTTATCATAACCTTGAGTATATTTCGATAATATTCATAAACTTAAATGAAAACAATCAACTCAAATCGTTAAAAAATGTGAAGATTTTGCAAAGACAATATTGATTGCATTGATTAATTTAATAAAATCAGAATTTGTCTTCAAATTGCACTTCCCTAAACATCAACATGGGATATTAATATGCAAACGATTTATTTGGATTGCGTCTAAAATTTGGATACTTTTCTGTTGGCGACGATCAAGCGAAAAATCGCCAAATAATGTAGAATACCGCCAAATTTCTTTGGGGATTTTTCGCTTGCTCTTGGCTGATAGGAAAGCACCATAATTTGACGTTGCTCTTAAAATTAAAATGACCTTATTAGTTATGAAGATATTTTTCTCACAATAAAAAAATAAGAAAAAAATGGTGTAGATATAAAATTTATAAAAAATGGTTTACTTTCTTAGGTGCATTCTCTATCGAATCTGAAAAAGTAAAAAAATTTATAAAGACATCAATGGATTAGCTCTAAGATATGTACGAAATGAAGCTAATACCATATATCGTGATAATAATTCGCGCACCACATTGTAATTCATAAATTTATGGTGAAATGACTTTTATGATTTATTAAGGTTTATTTGTATGATAGAAATTTTAACTTGATTAAAATATTTTATCAATTTTCATTGTTATAGATTTCTTAAGTTTTTATTATACAAGTTTGTCTCAGATTGTAAATAGTTAGTGGTTTAAATCGTACCGAGATGCAATAAAATATTATTTTGATGTACAGAATTTCAAAGTTTTGTAAGCTAACTTAATATAAAGCCTTGCCTTAGTATTACTTTTATATTGGTAATAATAATAAATTATTTCATTTTTACGATGCAACGAACCCAAATCTTGTTCGTTATAATTCGAACAGTTATAATTCTTTTTTTCTCCCTCACATTTTTTAAAATATGCAGCTTTTTTAACACCAGCAGTTATTTTTTTCGTTCTATGTAAGGAAAAAAAATTCCTAACAGGGTAATGGGAGGAAGGACAATATGCTTTTCCACTCTGTCATTTAAATAATTTAAGCTATTTGGCGTGAATTTTTCAAATTCATTGAATCTATCATGTGATCTTAGGCTAATTTTTCGGCAGTTTAATATCCTTATTTTGAGGTAAATAATGTCTTAAATAAAACTTTTGTTTTAAACTTGTTTTTCTTAACAGATTTAAGGAAATAATTGTCATAGAACTAACTCATTATCGCAATAGCCCAAACAAAGTTTGATACATTTAAATCATTACGTTTTTGAGTTATCGCTGTTTCATATTTCTGAAAATATATACAGACCCACAGAGGGTCATTCCCTTAAGAAAGTTTGGTATTTACGTATTAAACTGTTAAACTTTATCGCCAAATTTAAAGCAGTCATCAATGAGTTACTAAGCCGTTGGCGAAGACGATCTAAACGTAAATACCGAAATTTGTTCACAATTTGACGTGCATCTACATTATAGATATTAAAAATGTGTACTGAATTCTATGCATCGATTTAGCTCTCTTCGTTTGTAATCATGTCAGCGAACAACGGTACAGGCAGACTTGCTCTGTATGGATTTTGCTCACAATTTTTATTTAAATCTACAAATTTGGCGTAAAGACAAGAATACCAAATTTCCCTAATCTAGTTCAAAGAGTAACAATATTATCTCTATATTTTATATATCAGAAAGTAAAAGAGTATAATTCAGTAAATACGCTGACAATTTCTTTTCTCTTTTTCATACTCCCCCCTCCATTGAAGTTATGTTATTCCGCGGATTTCTATTAGTTCAGGAGGTTGCATTCAAAGTTTCATGTATTTTCATTTAAATTTTTGTGAAAAAGAAAGGTAATTTTTTATATAGATTTCTTGCTCTTGGGTGTAGATCTGTAAACTTTAAGATTTCTTATTATTTTTGTATCTAAGTACATAAGATTCATTTATTTAATAAAGAGGGTAGTTGGTTGTTTACGGTTCCTGGCACAATATTGCGTCTTTCGGACCGTTGGAAAATTTGAATATGGAAAATTTATGTGGTTTTCCAATCTTTTTGATGCCTTATGTGGATATTTGCTTAATGGCAGCTTATTTCTCTACTGATAAATGTCGAATTGAGAATGACTGGAGACTGGGCCAAAATATGATTTTTTCCCCATCTCTTTCTGATGTTTCACTTTAAAAAGTAATATTTACAAGTTTGGCGATATGGCGCCCTCTATGATTGACACTAATTGTATTTACTCTCCTATATCACCCCTCCCTATTTATATGTTCGTTTTCCATATGCATTTATTGTCAACAGAATGCAATTTGTGCTTGTCTCACTATGCCATCAGAGCGGGTGTTTTCAGACATGCGCAATAACGCAGTAAAAGCTTATGTTCCGGAAGAAAAAAAATTGGCTTCTACTCGCGCATGCGTCATTATCATGAATCACGCTCTCCTTACGGCTTGCTGTTTGTAGCACAAGCATAAGAGATTGCTCTTTTGATTGTCAATGAAGATATTTTAAGCATTTTTCTATTAATCGGGTGTTTACTAAAAGACTGGTTTGTAGTTATGGTTATTGATAAATTAAAGTGCCCGGACTGGTTTTGAAGTAGTCTACTGAGATTTCGTTGAAGCTTGTAAAAATGTTTAGATGCTAATTTTAAATAGTTTCGGTATTATGATTTACTTTTCGTCTGCTAAGATACTGCTGTAGCATTTGAAATGGGAACAGAATGCTTAGACATTACTGTGGATAGCTTATTTTTGTAGGTATTATGGACTGAATATTAATGCTGTGAATTCAACCGAAATCTGAGCAATGCCTGTCCTTTTGGATACATCTAATACATTCGATGATGATGATTCAGGTAAACACACACGACCACTACTTACTATTTTACTCTTTTTCAAGATATGTCGAACTATAAGAATTTTTGTAGTTTATATAATATAATTTCAATTTATTTTATATTATGTTTGTAATTCACACGCCTATAAAAATAATATTAACAACAATTTAATGTAGTACATTGAATTAATGGCCCAATATGCATTGATTTTTTTATTAGTGGATTAAATCATTTCTAAGCGTTACAATCTATCTGTGGAAATATTAGTTTCATGTATAATTTATTAAAAATATATAAATATTAAAATTGTTGCAATTTTTTTTTAAAAAAAGGCCAAAGTATGGGCATTTTATTTTCAAATAATCTTTTAAAATTCAAGGAATAAATATGGATTATATCTGATTTGTTTGAATTGTTTATAAAGTTGTAAATGCAACTATAGATAAATATTGATTATTATACTATTTTTTTATAGTTAAACTTATTTAAAAAAATGATATATATGTTATGGCCCTATTTTTCAGTATTTGTTTTTAAAAATTCTGTAAAATGCTGGAATTTTTCATATATATTTTTTAAATTTACCTAAAAAATACATGTTTTAAAATGTTTGGTCACTGTTTAAGAAAATTTTGAATGCATTCACTGATGATTTGCTTTGCAATTTAATTTGTGTTGTTTTTTGAAATTATTTTTTAAAATAATTGCTTGCATTCTGAAAATTCTTATACATTTGGAAATTATAGCATGGTTCAGATTTTTACCTAGGATTATAATAAATTATTTTAAGTTTAGTCTTTCTTCTCATCTAAAAGATATTAATGAATCTAATTTTGAAATTTAGCACGAACTTTGATTTTGAAATTGTTTCTGAAAAAGTAAATAAATTTTTATGTATTATAGCCCTTATTAATCCATTTAAGGAAGATTTTACAAAATTTATTTCATTTTAGAATAGGAAAATTATTTTGCTTTGCTTTGAAGTTATTAGAAATTTATGAAAGCAAAAATAAATTTTAAAAATTAGAGATATTGAATTTTTTGGAATTTATAATTATCTTTCTATTTTGTGTGACATTAAAGTTTGTATATCTGGAAGTTTGAAGTAATATTTTGGATATTCTTATTAACTACATTATTTTTAGGACAAAAGCAGTTGGCCAACATGGATATTTATAATATATATTGAATGAAAGATTCATTCATGGTTTGAATAGTTTGTTATTTGCTGAATTGTAGGAAGAATTGTCTAATAATTTATGTAACACATTTGAATAATAATTAAAATAAAATGATAAATATTAAATAATTTAATTAAAGTTAAATAGAATTAATTTCAGACATTCTACTCTTGTATATAACAATTTTTTATTTCTTAAATAAACATTATTTAACAATATTTGAACTTCAAGATGCTGTTGTGTAAGGTTTGCTGTTAAAATATATTCTTAATGACTCAGGTGAAGTTTTTTTTAACTTTTAAAATTCTTAATTTTTACAGCTATTAGTTATTTTCCTTTCCATAATACTTTTAATTTTCATTATATTATTAAACCATATGAATTTAAAATATCAATAAATACTTTAGTTAATACAATATTTTATTTCTAAATATTGTTTTACTTAAATCAGCAGTGTTATTTGTTACTTTAAAAATAAATATTTTATTATCAGAAGACTAATTACATAAATTATGTACTATATAAAAAATAGTAAGCTATTTTTTATTGACATTTTAAAATTATCGCATAAAATATCATTTGGGTGAAATTAATATTATTAATAAGTACATAATGTGATAAGCTAATTAAAATATTATTATTACTATTCACTATAATCAGATATGGAAATTTACCAAATAATTATACTATTGTAGTTTTAAAAGAATTGAATCTGTTAATAAAAATGTAGCATTAAATATTTTATGTGTTCTATATTTAAGTTTCAGAAATCTCATAATTTTAAAAAAGTGTACTAATCTGGTTACAGATTAATATAATCATAAAAAAAATGTATAAATTGTTTAAAAAATATTTATGTGATTAAAAGCTTGACATGATGACACATACACATTTTAATATGTTTATTTCAATATATGTATTTTCTATATATGTATTTCAATATATGTATTTGGATATATGTAATCATAATGATGATTCAATGCAACTTGAAATCAGAATTTTAAATTTTAACGTGAATTTTTTATTTAATAATGTTTGTTCTGAATGTTTTTCAATATTCCTTGCACAATTAATAATTTTTGATGATTGCTTATTGAAAAAAAGTTAAAGACGAAAATCTCTTTGAATTCACTATTGAACAACCAATTATCATTCTAAAAAAGTTGACATAATTTACTGAAGCTTGAGGAATCTTTTTAAAGATACTCATTATTTCTCTCACAATTTTAAGAATAATTTTTAGCCTCCCTGATCTTCTAAATAGTTTTTGTCAACTCATTTGTGCGCTATTTGTATTTCAATGTATAAATGAAAATAGGATAATTTATCAAAGGTCACAGTGAAAAACAATTCTAATATAGTAATTACTACAATTAGAATTATTCTTTTGTAGTATTAAATGAAAAAGTAACAGATCTATTTACAGTTAGTTTCTAAAGTGTTTCAAATCACTAATATTATTTACTTATTTTTGTTTAGTTAATATTACATAGAATTAATATATTAATATTATTTTATAGAGTATTAAGATATTTAAATATAGTTACTTATACATAGTTTGAAAAAGGGGGGGAATTCTTACTGTCATTTAAAAATTGTTGATTCCATCTCTGCAAGGGATTTAAAGCGATCTCATATTGTTCTTTCTTTTATTTATTTATTGAATGTTATTTCATTTATTAAAAAGTTTCTTATTAATATCAATAAGAAAGAACATCGATGTATATTCCACCGAAGGGAAGTTTGAACATTTTATCCTGATCCAAATTTATCTAATTTTTAAAGCAGACTTAGAAAATTATTTTGATTTTTTTTTCTTCCCAACATTTGTTTTTGATATTTTTCAAATATCAGATCCATCATTCCAAATAGTAAACCGTTGTGTTCTTGGGGTTAAAGTTGATTTTTTTTTGGGGGGGGAAGTTTGATTTTTTAAACCGCCAATCATACTAAATTTGTCCGGGCCTGTGGGAATGGGAAAATTAGGAGAGAGGTGTGTTGATTTCGTCATCTGCACACATTTCAAAAATACGAAATCCATATTATAATATCTTTCGTATACCTTCCAAAATAAATAGATTTAAAAATAATTAGGAAGAACATAAAAACTGGGTCCGCAAGCTCAACTGTTTTTCCGATTTCACCAGTTTCTACTTCTTAGTAAATCTCATGATCATCTATTATTATCTAATTTCGGGGGGAGGGATTTAGAAAGCACTACTTTATCTATACTACTATTATAAATGTGAAAGTTTGGATGGATGGATGATGTTAGTCAATCACGCCAGAACAGCTTAAGAAATTGGATGAAATTTAGCAAAGAGATAGATTATAATCTAGAATAGAACACAGACTACTATTTATTCCGGTTAATTGAGTGGTTATGTGGGTTTAATTAATTAATAGCTAAAATCTTCCAAAAATCTTCATTTCCTCACTGCCAAATGCGTAAGACTTCAGTTTGCTTTTTCCCACGCTAAGGAGGTTGGCCTTTATATGTTTTTGACCGGTTATTTCAAACGATTCTGTTTATTTTTTTAGTGTTTGATGCATTAAAAATAAAACATTATTAATTAATTGATTGTTTGAATTCATTTTGAAGTACTTTTGAATTAAAATAAAACAGAACAAAGGAAATTAAAAATTTCTAATCTGCATTACGTTACCCCAACTGGCGTAGAAAATCCACGCATTTGTGTTACCCCGATTGGCGTTGAAAATTCAGGCATGTGCAGTCTGTTATTAATTGTTGGCAATTGCATTTTCATCTTAATTAAAAGTTTAAAAATATTTTTGTAATACAGTTGTAGCTATCTGAATATGGATCGATAAATAACATAGATTTCACTTGATTGAAAAGAAATATGGACTTGATTAGCTGTTTTGCTTTATTTTAGGAAACACTATGAATAAATAGTTTTTAGGTTAGTTATGTGCTTTCCTAAGCGTACGAAGTCGCAGGTAAAAGGTAGTTGTTCATAAGGGGGGGGACTATGGGAAAGCTCCTCTTCCCCAACCGTTGTGGCACCTGGGGGCATCTCGAAATGGTGATGAGATGCTTCCGTCATGATAGTTGGATCTCGTCAACCTAGTGGGTACACTAATAGGTGGCGGTAGGCTCCTCCCATCTGTGATGGGACGTACTTCCTACGGGAATGGTTGTACCTTGGCCAGGTGATAGCCATTAGGACTAAACCATGGTTTCCGCCAGAATTGCTGTTGCAGCGGTCCGGTCACTCAGCCCTTGTGGGTTAAATCTGCGTGCCTTCGAGCGGGTCGAGTCTAGTATGACTTCTCCAACCGTTGTACAAATGTGAACACATTTTTATTTTATTTGGAAAGATTATAGCGTATTAATACGTATCACAAGTTATCTACCTCTTGTGTCCCATCGTTTTTATTTCATATTGCAAAATAAAACTTTGACCGAGCCTTCAGCCTAAACTACGGAATCGGTTTCGTCAATTTTATTTGTTTACTATTTTGAAACCAAAACTAATCTGAATAAGTCAGAATGGTGTATATTTATTTTGAAAGTATAATTGTAAACAGTATTTTCTTTTGCTGTGACAAAATGTATTCATAAAAGTTGTTTGACTTTACAATATGAATGTTATTAAGATCATTGACAAACAGTTCATCACTAAAGGCCTGTGATGTTAGCTTCATAAGCCAGATAACATCTTCGATACTGAAGTATACTTTTGGTATAGTGGTAATGTTACTCGGCTGCTGAGCCTAGCGTCGCGGGTTCGCACCGCGACCTTCGCCCGCTACATTGGTGACCTTGACAACGTAACTTCACGCGACTGCCGTGACGCTATCTACAAGCAGCAAAACAAAATCGTCAGACCCAATTTATGCAGCAAGTAAAAACAAAGCCATCAGACCCACCTCCCACAGCAAAGAAAAACAAATCCGTCAGACTTATTTGACTCAGCAAACAAAACAAAGCCGTCAGACCCGCTTGACGCAGCAAACAAAACAAAACCGCCAGATCCGCTTGACGCAGCAAGCATCAACTCTCACATTCGCTTCCCAACGCCACTCATATGCTCGCCATAACGCTTGGCGCTTTAAAATCGTTCGCCTCTCCGCCAACTCGAAGGTGGGGGAGTACTGTTGCACTAGCTTCCTAAGCCAGATAACATCTACGATACCGAAGTATACTTTTGTTATTGTTGTTATGTTTCTCGACTTCTGGCCCTAGCATCGCGGGATCGTACCACGACCTTCAATCGCCACAGGCCGCTAGTTACCCATTTAAATTATACATCAATTTTATCAAAACTTACTAGTAAAATACGTCAATTTTTTTTTTCAAAATGATATATGATATTTTCTAATCTTCTTTCAAAAGCTCATTTCTTTAATTTTTTATTAATTTTTGTGGAATAAAATTATATTAAATAATCTATATAAATTGTACATGTGTATCTCTATCCTACCTCCAATGTTCTGAAAAATTTTAATGACTTTACTTCTAAACCAAGAGAGCCTAAAAGACGGCACGTGGTTAAGAAACAGGGTAAGAACCTCAGTAATACACTTTTCCCACAATGAATTTCCAAACCCTCTTCCATTGTATCCGGAAGAGTAAAAATGCGGGTCAGACAAGCGACGCTGAGAAATTAGGCGCCTCCGAGGAATGTCATTGGCCTCTTCGTGTTCCACTGCCTAAATGTTGGAGATGAACGATCTGTTGTATTGGGAAGTTGCCAGGAAGCGGCTGTTTCCGTCAGGGGTGAAATAAATGGATGGAAAACAAAAGGGACGAGGGTCAGTCTGGCGTGTGGTGGATGCCAAGAGTAGCTTCATTTACTCTCTGTTCTTTTGACAGAAAGTTTCTTTGTATCGTGCGAAGGATACATTTGAGGGAGAGATTTTGAAGTAGAATACGTTTACCTGCGAAGTTTTTAGATTCGAAATTGGGAAAAAATTCCATTATAAACTTCGAGAATTTTGTCGAACGAGAGAATAACTTTTCGGATAACTAAATTGAGATTTTTCTCGTTTTAAACAATTTGTGAGGAAAGATGATTTAAATGAAATTTTGGAATCAAAACATTGAGTTATAAAACCTTTATTTAATTTTTAAAAAATTCTTATAAAGAGTTCGAATAATACTGTATGAAATATTGTTGTCTACAATCACTTTATCGTATATTTGTCATATTCTCATATCTCTGAAAACTAAGCATTGAATATCTTAAGAGTGTTGTGGATCAGTATATAAACTGAAGATAGATTTAGAATCTCGACTGCAACTTGGAATGTCTAATGCTCTGTATCTTGAAATTACCAGAAAAAATACTGCAGTTTTTTCGATAAATAAAATCCGAATTTAAACTTAAAATGCAAATGCCGTTACTTGAACATGGAGTTACCTTCTTTTTTCGGACTTTGATTTGATCGAAAATTAATACATCTTATTTTTACTATATATTTTTCTATGAATAAGTTTTTTTTATAAAGATGTTTATTTAATTTTATGTAAACTAACGAAAATATGCATATCTTAAACTTTTAATATTAAACAAAAATCTTATGTACATTTTGTTCATTTTACTAACATATTCTCTCCACCACCAATTTTCATAGATCATTTGAAACTAAGACCACATATTACATTTCTGTGTCCGCAAATTATTTTTACTCTAAAGATTGATGTAATCATGTGCAAGAAGTATTATCTAACTGATTTAGTTGAAATGAGATATAACGAATATCTCCGGAGCACCAGCTGGTCACTAAAGACGACTTGTGATTATATATATGCATGTAAACATTTTTTTATCAGTTGCGGGGCTAAAGTGAAGACGTTTTTTAATTTTTTGAAACTTCGATTCATTTCATCCCGGCAGGCATAATTTGCGTACAAAGATTTAATTATTAGAAATATACCCGTCTACATCGTGACACAAGTAAAGAAGAGTAAAATTTTTTCCTTGGCGATTTTACTTTGAGATTTTGATAAGGATTTTTATACGAATAGACTTAGAAAAGGGAAATTTAGGTATTTTTAAAAGAATGATGTGACCATTAAGGATTTTTATCCCTTCACTTGGAGTGTAAAAACTTGCAGAGTCAATAGCGGCTTTCAGGCGTTGGAGGCGGTCACCTCGTGCCTTGAGATCTATATAAGCTTCAAAATCTATTTAGATATATATCATATCCGAAGGCGAATTTAATTGTTCATTATACCCCCTTCGGTCTGATATATCGAATTTTTTCCTTTGCTCAAGTAAAATTCTCTCAGAATCAAAACGTTATATCTGCAAATCTTTTTTTTAAAACTTTATAAGTTCAAGATATTTTCCCGTAGTTTCTCTTTCCTATTAATTTAATTTCCTATTCGTACACTTTAACATACTCTCCAAGATTTAAACAAATAATATCGATATAAAAATGAACTTTTTTCTTGAAATTATGAAGGATAAAAATCGTTGAGGAACTCAACGACTGTGGCTTTAATTTATATATAATATAATATTCATTGGCTTTGAAACAAGAAAAATACATAGTATATAAACTGAGTCGATAAAAGATGTAATCTCTGTACAAGTTTAAAAAAAAGATTAAAATGAAATCTGCTGTGCATTTTTCAATGTATCATATCAGGACATCATTTCTTGAACGGGCAAACTCCACTTTCTCGCGCAAGTTAAATTATATTTTTATTCATTTTAGTGGTTTTATTGAATGAGTCACTTTGGTATTGCAAACGATCCAAAAAAACTTTGTCTCGCATTTATTGTTTAAAAAATATCACATTTCCTATTTATTTCATTTCATATAATCATGTGCTAAAAATGATATTTTTCTAAATTCTATTGGCTTTAGTTATTAACTTATTTTTTAATCAGAGCTTTTGTAAATTCAATGACAACGCATTATTAAAAGCTGATTTTTTGAAATGCTCGTGCAGATCATAAAATGTCAATTTTTCGTCTACGGATTGTTTTATTTTTCACCTACGGATTTTTGTTGACTTTCATTCCCAAAATAACATCATGTTTTGATATGATAAAAAAAAAGATGGAATTGGATCGGAAATAGAATGTAGTTAACATAGGTTAAATTAGTTAAAGCTTAGGAACTTAATATTTTTAATTAGATTAAGAGATGTCATTTTGTGCATATATATCCTTGAAATCGACTATTTTAATGATCGATTAGTAGCAAAATTAAAATATATAAGTTAAAAGTAATAAAATGATAGAAAAATATGACAAATTAAAGCATAATTCATATACGAGAAAATAGTAAGAAAGTCAAACCTATTGTGTCAATACTTTGTTTTATTTTGTGTGAATGAAGTGAATAAATAACTTCCAGCATTTTTACTTTAATTTCAAAATAATTATGCCATAAATTAGGTTTCGTAACAAAGTAACAACACTTTTATTACAGCTTATCAGAATAAGTAAGATTAATTATATTTCGTCTTGAGGCTACAAATCTATGAAGTTCATTCGAACTGTTACAATATACACTTCAAATAATTAAACATGACTGTCAAATAAAGTAAAATAATGTAATGTTCGACTAATTTGCATTTTTATTATCTATTTGATACACATTGATAAAGACTTTTCATACTTCCTAAATTGCTGGTCACTATTGTTCTAGTTTACAAAATCAGCTATTTAATGAATGGGAAAAAGCAAAAATATTAATATTTTGTTCAAAAACATCTATTTTTAATTGAATTAATGAAGCCAAAGTTGGAAAACTATATATAAAAATTTAATCAACCAGAGTGTTTCTATATATTTAAACATGCCAACTCAAAAAATAACAAACTACCTGAACGAAATTTGCTGAATTATTTTGAATATTTTAATCTTTTAAAACCTGTCAGTAAGCCAAAATCTACAATTTTGTTCACTACTGTTGCTGAACTGTAATAATGTTTCCACGCACATTTGATCTCACACCAAAGAAGAGAGAGATTTACAGATATTCTTGATGGACATTGGCTAGATACCTTGCAATAAATCAAGGCATTATCGATAAAGTTAGCGACCGTTTCAAGATCTGGCGAAGAACTTGATAACTTTAGCCAAAGTCGCCAAATTCATTGACAAATTGTTAAGTGGTCGTCAAATGTTTGCCGTTTCGGGAGTCATTGATCCGACATTCGTACAGCAATCGGCTGAATTATTTGTCAAACTCCTTTTTTTTTGCTTTGAAGTTATCTGCGCCTTACAAATTCGTAACATTAGTTACAGAACTTTTTGGTATTCTTGTATCGTATATCTGATGGATGGATTTCTTTTAAATTATATTATGAAGCTAAAAACTAACGCTTCATTTCATATAAATGTACGAAAAAGCAGAGGAGTGTGCATTTTTCCAGCTCATATTATCAGTAATCTCTCTTAAAATATTTGCTTTTTCATTCATTGAATTCTTGGCGAAAACTATTCCTTTTGATAGAAATTCCATAGATTTGAAACTCCATTTTGATAGCTATATGTTTTTCAGAGATGAGTATCAGCTCTAAAAAGAAATAAAGCAATACTGGTAAAAGCAGGTCAACCTTTTAAAAACGCATCTGCTGTCAAATAAGCATACATAATAATAATGCAATACTGGTAAAAGCAGGAATATTTTTTTTTACCTGTATATTTCGGAGACATCAAAATCTTCTAATCGAAACATCATGTTCTCACATGATGATAGCGCTAATATTTCAACTTGGTGGCAGTAAGGGGTTCCAATAACATGGAAACGCCCAAAATATTTTCGGTTCTCATTTCACCTATGTCCTTTAGGTTGAAATATTAATAAAGCTGGAGAGAAAAGAGATAATGAAGAACGAGAGGAAGAGGAAATGAAAGATTTGCGCGAAAAGTGATGGAATTAAAGGGTGATGGAATTAAACTTCTGATTAGAATACAAAATCATATTTCCTAATTGTTTGAGAATATGTTAGCTTTACACGCTTTGATAACGAATTAAATTCATCATTTCGGAACTGAATATTACTGTTGTATTTTCATTTATTCATATACATTGTATATTGCGATTGTCAAGAAATTCTAACTCGACATTTTGATAAGTCTGCATGTTTTACATTTTCCTGAGTTCGAAAAATGAAATTTTGGAAATTTTCTATCTGTGGCAAAGATAACTGAAAAACATTGTGAGATAGATAGATGAAATTTGGTATGTAGTTTTTCAATTCTTACTATTAGCTCACACTCTCCCTATATACATATATATCTTATTCAAATTTTGAATTGTTAATAAAATACTTTTTATCTATCCAGTGAAGTTCAAGTACATTTTTTTAAAAACTTGTAGTGGATGTTAATACAGTTTTTTCAAATATTGATTCATTAATTTTTTCTTAATTGATTAAAAACTAACTTTCTCGCCAAAAAGCTTCATTTCCCCGCCGCCAAATAAATAACGAATACAATTTTTTTCCCACACTAAAGGAGTTAGGCTTAACATGTTTTCGGCCGATTATTTTAAACGATTCTGCTTATTTTTCTAATGTTTGATGCACATAAAATTAATCATTGCTAATTAATCGACATTTCGGATTCATTTTAAAGTATTTTCGAATTAAAAAAATACAGAATAAAGAAAATTGGAAATTTCTAATATGTATTGCGTTACCCCAACTGGTGTAGAAAAATCATTCATTTTGCTTTGTCACAATTGACATTGAATCCACCGTTGGCGTTGAACATTCAATGCTAGTATAACTTTTTGATCAATTATTTATAGTTATTGTTCTTGTTATGTCGGGATAGCCTGGTTGGTATGGCGTTGAATTCCCATTCCTTAGGCTGCGAGTTCGAACATCATGTATAGAAAGGAGGATGGACACTTGCCAGGAAATTCGCTTTCTTTTTTGCCGCTTAATATTGGGATTCTGTCATATTTATATACATATCTATATTAATTGTAATTATTTAATAAGAAGTGACTAAAATAAAATTTTTATTTGTTAACCTAAGTAGGAATTGATTTTTAAAAAATGTTGTTTATATTACGTGTTTTTTCCAAATTTATAGATTTCTATCAAATTTTGAGCAAAATCCTGTCAGAGGAAGTTTATAATTCGGCTGTTGGCTTAAATGTTAACCAGACTACTACAAAATAAAGACGGTAAATAGATAAAATTTTGTAATTAGATTTAATATCTATAATTCAGAACCTATAAAATTTTGAGCGAAGAACAACAAGTGCTTGACTGTCTATCAGTCTGTACTTTCAGAAACATGTAAACACGATGTATCAAATTTTTGTTTCAATTGGAAAATCGGTCTAAAACAAAAATTCGATTTTTGATTGCCATTAGCTGCATGGTAGGGATTGATAGCCAAAATTCTCGCCAAGAATCGCACAATATAATGGGTAGAAAAATCACGTCAAAGATTAATATTCCATACCTATTGTACGCCGATGCGATGCAATAAACACTAATATAGGGGAGCATCTGTATGCAATAATCTCTAATATAGGGGAATAACTATATTAGAATTATGCGGGAAAATTTTCGGACCATTCCCGCTTGTTTTAAAAAATTAAACTGAATGGTCTTTGAGTTTTTTAAAAAATTCATGTCAGAACATGATGTTATTTTAGGAATGAACGTAAAAAAGAATCTGAAGGCGAAAAATTGAAATTTTATTATCTGCTCGAGCATCTCAAAAAATCAGCTTTTAATAATGTGATGACATCGCATTCACAAAAGCTTTGATTTTAAAAAAAATAAGTTAATGACTACCGCAAATAAAACCTAGAAAAATGTCATTTTGAGCAGGTGATTATATGAAATGAAATAAATAGGAAATGTGATATTTTTTTTAAACAAAAAAATACGCGACAAAGTTTTTTTGGATCGTTTGCAATACCAAAATGACTCATTGAACGAAACAACTAAAATGAATAAAAACATAATTTAACTCGCATGAGCACGTGGTGCTTGGCGCTCAAGAAATGATGTTCTGAAATGATACATTGAAATATGCACAGCAGGTTTCATTTTAATATTAATTTTTTTCACATTAACGGGTAAGATAATTGTTAGATTTTCTTAATAACCCTGTGTGTATAAATTTTCAAATAATTACATACTGAAATGGCCCTTATAAAAATTATGTTCCAATCATTGGACCTCATTTCTCTTTTGAATAGCTTATTCAATCGGTAATGAGCTTTGTTTTCTTTATTAGAACTGATTTAGTATTAATTTATTTTTAGCATTATCTTCTTTCGACTTCAGTATTTGAAGTATAGAAAAAATATACCTTTGTGTATCAGTCGTGCCTAATAATAAGTTAATTATTTTTGGGTGCAAAAAAGTTTTTAACAGAGTTTTGTCTGCCAAAGACGGCAACAATATTTAAAAAAAATCGCAAGGAAGTTGTCAGAAACAACCAAGCCAAGCGGATGTCGCCAAATGACCTAAAAGCCGATTAAGTGATTATTAATTCAGTCAGATTGTCGTTTAAAAACCAAAGAACAAATACATAACAGCAATTAGTTTTAATTTTTACGTTGACGATCTAAAACAGGTCTCGGAGTTCACATCCGGATTCGTTAGTGAATGAAAAGGTGAAGGAGGTTAAAAGTTTTAATCCCTGTTTAACTGTAAATGAAATGTACCCTCTGTTAATTCCAGAGGATACATTTAAACAAAGAAGTTGCACTTATTAAAAAGATTTATAAAATATAATGATAGCTTAGTAAAATCAGGATTACGTTTTAAAAAGGCTTGCAAATTTGGAAAAAAAATATTTTTTCTAAAATTTGAGCGAATTATTAGAATTTTTCTTAAGAATTTTTAATATAGGAATGACTATCTAGCAAGATTTTCAAATGACTATTGTATTGATTTATGATTTTTTAAAAAACTCGACTTAAAAAAAAAAGACAATTTTAGGAAAATGCCAGCTATTGCACTTTTTTTTCAGTCAGAATTCGTGTAGAAAATTAAATTTGTGAATTCGCTTTTTCTAAATGTGTTATTCTACGAATTTAAATGATATCATATGGTTGATTTCCAGTAAAAAACAAACATTTACTTAATTGTGAGTGGTTATCGAAAAATGCAAAACGATAGTGCTGCTAGCATAACGATCATAAGAAAATGAGATAAAACAACTTCAAACATAATTCTCGTCATTTTTTTCTTTCAAAATAGACCATTATGGTATTATTTGAAATCGTAGAACAACAATTTCAGAATAGGTTTTTTTTTCTTTTGTATTCTGATCGGCTGAAAAATATTGGAGGTATTTTTCGATGATCTGGATATTTCGAATAAACTCCAATGTTCTGAAAAATAAATGCATATTTAGAACTGAAAATTTAATCAGTTATTTCTTACTTTATATCATGTTCCTAAGATGAATTTTAAGTATTTTCTCAATAAAATAATAATAAAAAAATAATATTCCAAATTTGAATTTTTAAAAATTTACTCATGATTTGATTAAGCTATTATTACATTATATAGCTTATATTGTAGTCTTTTTAATACTTATACCTTCTTAATGGTAAAATAAGTAGCTTTTTATTTGTCATAGCTCCTCAAATAGATTTTTATTTAAATTCGAAAAGCAGATGTTTAAATTCAATCTCTTTTGGTCCATTATTCGAATATAATATCCAAGTGCAAACTTAAGAGGTCTATTTTGTATAACCAGCTCAAAAACTTAAATCCATAAAATTGCTGTTATGTATTTTTTCAAGAAAAAAGTACCATTCAAATGGGCTGTTTTTGCCTATGATTTTTAATGTGCTGCTACGTTATGGCACCTTCACCAGCAAATATGATGATTCTAAGATTTGAATCCTCGTTGTCATAAATAAGAAGATACAATCCAGCTATTTGAGTGGATTTGAATAACGAGTAGACGTGTAAATGGCAGGTGACATTTAAATTCTGTAAGCTACCGTATCTAAATATAAGTTTATTTTGAGTCTTTGGCAACGTGACTCATTTCTCCATGTTAATTGATTGAAATCTTACTTTAATCTGCAATTTGAGTGAATTTTTACTTGATTGCAAAGGCAGGTAACCCATGCAATTAAGTAGAATAGTTCTGCTATATTCTTGAAGCTTTCTTTTGTTGTTTTTCATAAGTTGTAGATTTGTTACACGAATTTTAAAAGAACTGACGACTAAAAATGATAAATAGTTGATTATAGATTAAATATTAAATGCAAAAATTAATGTAATTTCTTTTAATAAAAAGATTGATTGATTTATCATGGAATTTTACCTCTATTATTAAAATATTTTCTTAAAAGAGATGTATTTTTATCATGTCAGAACATATTGTTTTAGGAATGATGTTTTATGATGTCAACAAAAATCCGTAGGCTAAAAATAAAAATTTTATTATCTGCACGAGCATCTCAAAAAATCAGCTTTTAATAACGTAATGCCATCGCGTTTACAAAAGATTTGATTTTTTAAAAAATAAGTTAAAGACTATAGCAAATAAAATCTAGGAAAATGCCATTTTGAGCACGTGATTATATGAAATGAAACAAATAGGAAATGTGATATTTTTTTAAACAATCAATGCGACACAAAGTTTTTTGGATTGTTTGCAATACTAATGTGACTCATTCAACGAAACCATTAAAATGAATAAAAATATAATTTAACTCGCACGGGCACGTGGTGATTGGCCGTTCAAAAAATGATGTTCCGACATAATACATTGAAATATGCGTTGCAGATTTCGTTTTAATCTTTTTTATTTTTACTTGGTTTGCTTAGTATTCTTTCTTTCTTTCCTTTTTATTTTCCCTTGGAATAATTTTTAAATTTGTAGCTTTAATAATAATAAAAAAATCGTCTGCTTTTGAGCTTTTTGAACTTGTTTTCAAAAAGTCTTCTCGTTATTTCAAACGACTTCTGTAGCCAGATTTAAAATGTCCTAAACTAAACTTCAGATATTTTATATTCAAGTTGAAAAAAAGGGCATGAGCATTAGCACTTCAAATAAATATGTAATGTCCAGTGAGAAGTAATTTATGATGCTGATTATCTAGTTATTTTGCCTAATATTTTCAACTGAATATTTTTCCCCCTTCAAATCATGACAGTAATTTAGCTATCGTTAAGAGACAAGATACTGTTATGCACATGTATTTTATTTTTTTCTTTATGAAATCAACAAAAGTTCAACTAAGCTTTCGATAACAATAAAATTGCGTAGCGTTTCTACATTTCTGTCGGGAGGAAGTGGCGTTTAAGATGAAATTTTCCGCCTGCTGTGATTTACTATTTTGATTTTGAAATCCGTTATGCTCGTAGAGTTAGAGGACAGTCGAGTCGATCGAGTGCGTTAAAGTTAGTAATGAATTTTTCAGAGAAAAAAAAGCTTTAAAAATAATTTTAAAACATTATTCTTGATGTATTGATTAGACTTTCCATGGTTTTAAATTATTTTGAAATAATAATAATACCAATAGCGTTCAAAAAGTAAGTTAAACTCATTCCCCCACAGATGGCATCATGGCGAAACATTTATTAAGCATGCGCAGACAATAATCAAATTCCATGACGTAACGGTAGTAATTTGCATTCGGACAATGAAAATCGTTGTTGCGTTGTACGAGAAAAAAAAATGACGGTTCAGCTGGAAACTTACTTCAACGTTGAAGTACGCAGAACAGTACGTTTTTTTGTGGTCAAAACGTTTTACGAGTAGGGACATTCACCGTGAAATATTGGCAGTGTATGTGCCACATGCAATGTCACTCCCATCCGTTATGAATTTGTGCCAGCAGTTCGAAGACGGTCGCACAGACTTAACCGATGTGGAAAGGCAAGAAAAGCCAATAACGGTGGGCACATCAGACATAGTGCAATGGTTATAGGACATTATTCTCAGCAATCGAAAAGTGAGCAACGCACACATTGGACAAGATTTGGGAATATCCGTTGGTAGTGCTCATTCCATTTTCCAATGATGACCAGGTTCAGACATCTATTCTATGCAAGCTCCAGGATCGAGGAGCGATTTTCTACAGTCAGGACATCGAACGATGTCGTATATATGCATCCGGCGCAAGACATCAGTTCCGACTGCACGATTGCTATTGTCTTTCTTTAGTCTTTCATGCGAAGCGCTTCAGCTTAAGAACAATTAACTGTTAAAGGATTAAAAAACATTTTATTTCTAATTTTAAGATTTTGTAAAACTAATTATGTGCAATAGTTTAGAGGAATTATTGCTGGATGTACTTCAGTTATTAAAATAATCGTTTGATACTGTATTAAATATAATGACATAAATAAATAATTAAAATCGTTTGCGGTAAAGTTACAAATGCGTTGTTTTAAATGAATGAACAAAAATGAAATCCTTTTCGTGCAATAAAAATTTTATTAGCTGATTCTGTTTTATTATTTTAATGCCGAATTTGTGAAGGATAAGAAAATATTTCATCTATTCTGTTTTATTAATCGTGGAATGCCTACCCAACTTGTACGGTTTTGTAACTTAATTCTATTTAATATAAATTAATACTTTTCTTTGTATCCAGTTAAGATGGATACAATTAAAATTTAGGAAGTTAGAATTTTTTTAAACTTTAGTTACTTTTTATTAAATAATTGCAATTGTTGTTGTTGTTCTCGTTTTCCACTTTACAACGGAAAGAGGGGTGCGGTAGCCTCTGAGGGTATGAATTCCTGAGCACCCGAGGGCAGAGGTCTCACTTCTAGATCGCACACGTCACAATTCCTTTTTACGGGGTGGACTTCATTCACTCGTTTTATTCATTCATACACAGATCGTAATACACATCTGAAACAGAGAAGGATCCCCTCTGGCCAAGTGCCCCCAGTGGTAATACTTTTCAAATGGAGAACTTTGTGATCACGACAGATTTAACATCCACCGAACATGGAGAGTCTTCGGCTTGCGGGTTCGAACTCGCAACTCGGATGCGAATCCAACGTCCTACCAACTAGGCTGCCCCGGCCCAACAATTGCCATCACTATAATTAAATGATCAAAAAATGATACTAGCATTAAATTTACAAAACCAATTGTGGCAACGCAATATGCGTGAATTTTCTACGCCGGTACGAGTAACGTAATATAGATTAGAAACTTCTAATTTTCTCTATTCCGTATTTTTTTAAATTGGAAAATACTTCAAAATGAAGAGAGAGAGAGAGAGAGAGAGAGAGAGAGAGAGAGAGAGAGAGAGAGAGAGAG
>JAOUZG010016644.1:3631680-3642573 GCA_026289955.1 Argiope argentata | reverse complement strand
AGAGAGAGAGTCTTCGGCTTGCGGGTTCGAACTCGCAGCTCAAGAGAAGCGAATCCTACTTTCTACCAACCAGACATTACAATTATTATAAATAATTGATCAAAAAATTATACTAGCATTGAATTTTCAACGTCAAAGGAGGATTCAAAGCCAGTTGTGACAATGCAAAATCTGTAATTTTTCTACACCAGTTTGAGTAACTTAATATAGACGAGAAATTTCTAATTTTATTTTATTATTTTAATTCGAAAGTACTTCAAAATGAATCGGAAAAATCAATTAATTAACAATGCTTAGTTTTAAATGCATCAAACACTGTGGAAATGAACAGAAATGCTTTAAATAATAGGGCGAAAACATGTTAAACCTAACCTCATTAGCGTGGGTAAAAACAAACTAAATTCGTTACTTATTTAGCGGTGGGGAAATGAAGTCTTTCGGGAAGAGAGTTAGTTTTTAATTATTTAATTAAAAAATTAATGAATTAATATTTTAAAAAACAGTATTAACATCAAATGAGATCCACTACAAGTTTGAAAAAACGTATGTGAATGTGAGTAGATGAATAAAAAGTATTTTATTAACGATTAAAAATGTGAACTAATATATATATATATATATATATATATATATTAGGGAAAGTGTGAGCTAATAGTAGGAATTGAATGACATTTATTTATATAAATCTTTATTTAGAAGTTATAAATAATCTTGTCTATCGATGTTATGTGCTTGTATTCATATCGATCCTCTTCGCACCGTAGTTCCTAATCGTTGTAACAAACCAGCATGAAATGTTTCCACTTGCCTATTACTACTCAATTCCAAGGTCCGCTTAACACATCTAATTCCCTTCGTAATCGTGAATCTTAGTCAAGGTGAAGGTTATGTAGACCGTGACCTATTTTCGTGACTAGTCATCTGTTATTTTGTCGTAGATGTGACGCTTCATGAATCCATGTTAACGACGGCGGCTTAATTAGTTATTTTATTTGACAATACTTTGTTCCTGAAAGTTTTGTATTAAGTGGTGAATTTTTCCATAAAGATGCATGAAACTGTAATTCATGAATTTTTAATTCTTGTACGTTTTTAGTAGGCGATTAGACTTCCATTTTCAAAATTTATGGCTATGATAAATATGAAATGTTGTATATATTTTGTCCTCAATAACTGCTTAGCCTTATATTGCTGATAAATGTTCTAAACCTTTAAAATGTCATCTTTTTCGTATTTTTTAAAAGTTTTCTAAAATTAAATCATTTTTTATATTATAATTCGATTGAAAAATGATATTTTATTCGTACATATCTCAAGAGTCCTTTAGATATCATATTTGACATGCAATTAATATTTTTGGTATTTGATGTTCATTAAGAAAGAATATTTGAGAATTCTTATTATATTTTTAATTAAAAATTAATCAATAGTTTTAATTTTTCCTCCAATAAAGTCAAAACAATTATCACACACACACACACACAAAATACTCTTACACTTACATTAATAAATATAAAAAAGAATTTTTCAATAATATCTATCTATCATACAAAAAAAATTCTATTAATATTTCGTTATATTTTCTTTGTGATTGGTACATAGTGAGTCACCTGATTCAAGATATTTAAAGTTTATTGCCAGTTGTTTGAAGCATTTAATAAAAATATATTATTACATTTCAGTAAATATTTATATTTCATTTGATGTTGAAATTATGATAAAAAACCTGGGAAAGTAAAGCTTTTAATTAACACCAAATTAACAGCAAATGAATTTAAAATAAATTTTTTTGTTACTTCTACTTTGGCAACACTAATGAATGAATGACTTTTCGGTTTGTTTACCTTTTTCGAGTAACGAAAATTTTGCGTCTCTCGGCTATTAATTATCTGGTAACATGCAATACATGTGTTAACTTTGCATTGTTTTTAAATAGAATGGGGGTATTCAGCAATATCAGATGGGAAAAAGAGTACTATGTAAGACCGAACGAGAATCTGCCAATTTAAAAATAGAACTCTGATCGTTTAATTACTACTATTTCGGCAAAACGTGAAAAATTGAAGCAATATTTAAAGATTGGAGACATGAGCAAAGAATGTTCTCATTGTGAGGTTTTGAGTTTTGAAATGGCAGTAGGTCGATCGACAAACGTATATTGTCACCATTGGAAAGATTAAACTGTCAACATTGAACGATTGGCAAGTGAAATTTAAAAACTTGCTGACTGATCTTGAAGGACATCAGGTACAATATCGAAAAACATCGCGGTTCGTAAGTGAAGGACGAAGCTTCGTAGATAATATTTAAAACTGTTTGAAATGCAAACTAATATCATACTGTAATAATCGTGATTGTGTTAATTACTACGTTTATATAAACCTTTTTGCGACGATATTGAATACATTTTCTTTGTGTGTGTGCATATTATTATTGCCATAGTTAAGAATGCATTTTTGAAGATAAAATGAAGGTTGTTGAAATACTTAAAGCATTGTAAAGCTAAGGTATTATGGATTATAGTTCCGAATTTGTTAATTTTTTTTTACCATGTCAGAACATGATGTTGTTTTGGGAATGAGGTTTGTGGCTTAAACAAAAATCCGTAGGCGAAAAATAAAAATTTTATTATCTGCATGATCATCTCAAAAAAAAATCACCTTTTAATAACGCGTTGCCATCGCATTTACAAAAGCTCGGATTTTGAAAAAAAATAAGTTAATGACTACAGCAAATAAAAACTAGAAAAATGTCATTTTGAGCACGAGATTATATGAAATGAAATAAAGAGGAAGTGTGATATTTTTTTAAACAATAAATGCGCTACAAAGTGTTTTGGATCGTTTGCAATACTAAAGTGACTCATTCAATGAAGCAATTAAAAGGAATAAAAATATAATTTAACGTGCACGAGCACGTGGTGCTTGACCATTCAAGAAATGATGCTCTGACATGATGCGATGGAATATCCATTGCAGATTTCATTTTAATCTTTTTTAAAATTATAGGTTATCGAATACTTAGTTTACCTAATTCGTTTAAGCCACCATGAATGAATTTTTCAGGAGGGGAGGGGACTTAATTTTCGAGATGAAACACTCACCAATGACAAGGCCGGAGTCATTGTTAACATTTTAACTTTTGCAATAGACAAGTGTGAGGAGTCTCTTCCAATATCTCTCCAATAAATATCTCTTAATCAAAATCAATACATCTTAATTCTCGGATAAAGAATTACCTTATCTTTTTTTTAATCTAGTTTTCTATTGCAAAAATGATTTGTTTCTATATACTTGACGATCACTGAGATTTGTAAGTGATTCTTTGGGACATCAAGTATATTGGTCTTATTTTAAATAAAATTTAGAATTTGTTATCTGATATTAGTAGAAATATTTAATTGATAAATTGAATATTACACTATCATTTTTACTTTTTGGTATTTTCAAAGGTTAAAGTGAAAATTTGAAATGACAGCATGTTTTAATAGGGAAAAAAGTTAATGATTTGGGATAATATTTATTTAATAGAATATTTAATACCCTAGAATGGCATGCCAAGTTTCTAAATAATATCAGAATAATATTTCGGACAAAGTGAGGAGTCCCTTTTATTTCCTGAACTTTTTTTAAACGTTTCACTTATCCACAAAATTTTCTTATTTTCTAGATGACTTTCTGAGAAAAAAAAAATTAATGTCTTTTAAGAAAGTTTCTTTTTTTATCACTTCATTCGTAAAAGGAATTTCGAATGATACATTTAGTGGATTCCCATCGTAAATAATTTTATATCCCTTTAATAGGCACGCTTTCCGAAAATTTAATCATCGCAGTTTATCACCAGAGGGTACTTTTTTTTAAAAAAAAAGTTTTCCATGGAATTATTCCCGTTCCTTATGCCATTAATTTCATTTTAAGAATAAAAAATATACGAAGAAAAAGGTTTCGTTTTTATGTAACAGAAGCAGTAGCAGAAAAAAAAGAAAAAAAAAAACTTTCCCCTGTAATTAAATTTCTCTTTATAACACGACAGTTGATGGCAACTTCCTATCCCTTCCCCTCCTCGTTTCGGTTGATAAAGAGTCATTTGCATAAAGTTGAAATCCCTCATCCACGTTTCCCTTCATCCGGTTGATGATGATGCATATTTTTGCCGCTCATTTAATTACTCGCGATCTTTTCATCCGAATTTGATGTTTTGATTTCTTTTATTGCGTTTAGAAAAATGAATTTCTGGGGAGGACAATTATTCTAATGGCAGCTTGGATTAAAACGATTATTTTATAAGATAATGAGATTTGGATGACATCCCTTTAGAAGCTTATGCCGGAAAAATAGAATGGTGAGATCCGCATTGTTTTTTGGAGCGGCTTTTCATGGGAAGGAGTGTTTGGAAAACATTTCCGAAACTGTAACCGTAAATCGCAGATTTCGGTCATTAAATGTCTCCTGGGTGTTCTTAAAATACGTTAAACGTTGAAGAATTGTTGTCTGAAAATTGTATAACATATGTGAAGGTTTCGTTACTAAAATTTATTCATATGAATGTATATGGTTGTTAATATAAATAATATGTTGGTTATCAGAATCTAAAAACATTGTTAATGTACAAATGTCTTTAAGTATATCAGTGGTATTTATTTGGTTGCATTTTCTTTCAAAAGATATTTCAATTTCTTGAATGAAACTTACTTAGAGCTATAAATATTGTGTCAGGAAATATTTTTCTGTTATCATATTTGATAAAAAAATAAATCCTGCTAGCTTGATAGCAAATAACGATGTCTTATTCTACAATAAAGCTCGAAATATAGATAGATAAACACAGCTGAAATGTTTGTAAATACAGTACTTGCAGGTAACACCCTAACAAAAAGCAAAACATTAATTAAATGGGAGCCATCAGAGTAAAAGAACTAAAAAGTTCGCTTTGCAACAAACACCTCAAAGAGAGACTTCAATCCTTGTGTGTGTGCCTCGGTTTATATAATCTCCGAGATAGGTATAGATGTATCTCATTTTTCAGGTTCTGGTAGATATATTACCAATGTCTTTCTATTTATTAGAATTCTCATATTTGTCACCACTTTCGTTGCTGAGGGCGGAGTCATTAACTTGGTATCCAATAAAAGTATTTTCAAATTTCTCTTTTTTACTATGTTATTAATAGTGCAGCCAAAAAATAATTTATCTTATGGAAAAGATTTATCTTAGAGTAATTGTTGGTTTATATGAAGAAATTTCTTTCGTTTTCCTAACCATGTTTTTATCGATATTCCTGGAAATAAAACTTCAATTAATTCATGACCTAAATGAATTAATAAGTTTTTTAATTGTTTGCACAGTATTAAGATGAGTTTAGAGAATCTAGAATTATTTTTTTATGATTTATGAGTAAAATAAATTGAATAATAAATATATAAATTTGAAAATAAAAAAATGGGATAAAAATAAAATAAATAATTTTAATTTTGCTAATTTTTCGAGTTTACCCTCCTACTATTTGATTTAAAACATTGAATAAATCAAATACATTGTCACATTAATAAAGGAGAATGTCTGTCCATGTGTGTGTACGTTTCTGTTAATTGGTGTTTCCAAGCCAAAGCACCTGTCTTAGAATTATCAAATTTAGCACAAACATACTATGTAAGAATGAGAATCAATTCTAGGAGCGATTTTTTGTGGAATTTAATTAGAATATCATTTTGTTAAAAATGAAATGGAACATTGATATTTTTCCGCGATAACTTCCGGAAATATTATTAAGATGATTCATGCACCATTTTAAGATTTTAAAAAGGTTTTTCTCTTTTTTTTCTTCTAAATTGTCAATTTTAAAAAATATTTTTTTTGTATAACTTTTTACTAATCATTTCATTATTACATCAAAATAGACAAAGAAAAAAGAGATTTTTATTGGTTCATCAAATATTTAAACGTATTTTTCTCCCATTACTGAAAACTGAAGAAGAAAGATTCTGTTTGTCAGAATTTTAATTGTTTTACACTCATATGAGGGGCAAGAAAATGAAATTAAAATTACCATAGAAGACATACGGATGATACATAGAAAATAGATTATTCGGACAATTATGATTTTAATGTTACTGTAATATCATCTTATGCATTGAATCTTTTAAGAGTCTTTATATACTCAATAATTAGAATAACTATATGGCATTAAGATTATATGGTACAAATATTTTATTGTGGAAGGTATAGGTACCAAACTATACATTAGGGATTTAAATGAAATGAAACGCAATCTTGTATTTACAACGAACCAACTGGAAACCAAAGGTGGTTAATCGGAAATAAAACGTAGAATTATTGCACTTCGATTTGGAATTATTTATGGTATATTTGACTTTTTAAGAATGTCATTTTTCTTCTGTATTCTTTATTTTGGTTACTGTAATAAATTTTGTATATTATAGTATATACCTTCCTCATGCTTCTCCAAATTTTCTGAAAAAGAATTAAAATAAAGATTAAAATGAAATCTACCATGCATATTTCAATGTATCATGTCAGAACATTATTTCTTGAACGACCAATTACCACGTTCTCGTGCAAGTTAAATTATATTTTTATTCATTTTGTTTGTTTCATTGAATGAGTCACTCTAGTATTGCAAACGACCCCAAAAAAATTTGTCTCGCATATATATATATATATATATATATATATATATATATATATATATATTTAAATATCCCATTTCCTAATTATTTCATTTCATATAATCATGTGCTCAAAATGACATTTTCCTAGATTTTATTTGCTGTAGAAATTAACTTTAAAAAAAATCAGAGCTTTTATAAATTTGATGGCAACGTGTTACTCAAAGCTGATTATTTGAAATGCTCGTGCAGATAATAAAATTTTTCTTTTTCGCCTGCGGATTTTTGTTGACGCCCCAAAACCACATTCCTAAAACATTATCATGTTCTGACATGATTATAAATTTTAGGTTTAATTCATTTTTCAGGTATCTTAGCAATATACTCGAATTGAAACTCGTGGGATTTATAAAACCTCTGTGACTGGTCTTATTTTTTTACTTCTTCCCAAAACTCTGACGAGGTATTTTCGGATCATTCCTGACAGATTCATGGGCACTTACACAAATGAAAAGCGGACATTAAAAGCCCTGGAGAGAGAGTGGTCTTCATCCATCCGTAATAAGACTCCAACATATCCCGCCGACGCTCCCGGCAAAGTAGCTTTCCAGCCGGTGTCTTCCTGTGGCAGGAAAGCGCGCGGATAACGATTTCCTTTTGGACTTAATCGATAGAAGTCTACGTGTGTGTAAAGACGAGCTTCCTCATTGGTCGGTGGGCGAGGCTTAAGAGATTTTGGATTTCGTAACGTTTATTCATATCGTATCGCCTGTAGTGACGTACGCGACCGACTGCATGAGCTTCAATCGTTAAGTAGGAGTATCAACTGTTGTAGTAGAATCGAGCACGTCTGAGGGTGACTAGAGGGGATTCATTTTTGAGAGTCGTCTACGAAGACCGAGTTCGAAATGAAGGTAAGAAACATTGGTACATTTTGTCAATTTCTTGCTTTAGAGTGTGGGGAATGTTTCATATCTAACAAGTCGAGTCTTGTAGGTAAAAATAATGCTCGAACAAAGAGGCAGGGATGGGGGGGGAGCAACACGAATTTTTCAGATTTAAAATTGTAAACGTATATTTTCGTTAATGACACTGACATTAAATGATTTGTTTCAGAATGTAAAGCCAACCGGCGATTGTTTATCATTACAAATGTTGTTTTGATGTTTCGAATCATTCAAAAATTTATTTAAATAATGATTGGAATAGGATTATAATTATGATTTATTTTACTATGAAAAACTATTTATGATTTTAAAAATTATGTAAAGCTATTCCTTCTAAATTTTTCTTTAGATTCTTGAAGTGTTAATAATCCTATGAAATTAAAAATCAAGGAAAAATATATCCGTGAAATTAAAAAAAAATTATTACAGAATTAAATCGTTATTCAAAAGCTGAACACAATTTTTTTTTTTTAATGTTGACTCGATTGTCTTTGTCTGAAAAATAATAAACACGCATGGATAAAAATAAACAAAAATCTTGTATAAACAATCTATGATGATATGTTTTTAAATAAATGACAAGCAATTATTTAAAAATATACTTATACCTCCATTATAGTAATAAAATATATTATTATCTCAACTGTTTCTAATTTAAAAAAATCAAAACTTGCCATAAGAAAAATATTTTTTATTTTAAAATAAAACTTAATGATTAATAAATAAATCAATAATTAAAATAATGTTTTTAAATAAATTTGAGATAGTTCCTTATTTAATGCTGATATTAAACTGTGGCGTAAAATTTTCAACCAGTTAAGAATTTTGTTTGGATTTTTTTATGTTTAAGAAAAATATATATAAAACTCATGGAGCTTTGCTTATGAAAAAGAATTAATTAAAATTTTAAATTGATAAGACATATCAGGAATATATAAAAATAATGTAATATACATTTATTTAATAAATGATATTTTATTAAATAAATGTATATTACGTTAATAAATTGACATCACAATTGTTTGATTAACACATTATTTTGTTCTGAAACAGAACAGCTGTCTAATCATTGTTTTGCTAGAAAGTAAAGAATTGTTTGCGTAAATGATGAATGTCCATTGTGAAAAAACTAAAGATAGGATTTGTTGAAAAATCCTATCTTTGTTGAAATTGTTGAAAATCCTATCAGTAACAAAAAAAAGTTTTCTTGAAGAGAGGAAGTTTAAACCTGAAATAATATTATTCTTTTGTTGTCATTTATTTATTTGTTTCATCCGTTTCTTTCATTTGGTATTAAACCTCAGACGATTTTAAAACTCTCTACCAACTGGAGTTAAGAATTCTTTTTTTAAGCGTTGTTTAAGATTTCTCACCAAATATTGTGAGAATACTGATCAGTAAACTAGTATCTCAATAAAGCTTTTTCTTTTTATATATGTATATATTTTGGAAAGACTAAAAGCTTATATTATGATATCAAGTTTCGATGTTGACTTTTTTTGATTGATCATCTAAAAGGAGTAGATTAAATCGAAACTTTTCATTGATGTGCATTTTAACGTTGTGATCCGTTTTAAATCATTTTGAATCAAAGTAATTATATTAAATTTTGCATTTAAAAAGTGGGCGATGTATAATTTTTTCAGAAAATATCTTCCGTATCCCATTTACTGAATAATTACTGATTGAGCTGATATGTTGTGATTGACAATTGTAAAAGATATTTCAATATATGCGGAAAAAGTTTCCGAATGTAAAATTCAGATTATTTTGCATTATTTAACTTATTTCGTAATTAAATCAATTAATTAATCGATCTGATTATATATAATACATAAGAATGAAATTTCAAAATGAAATTATAACACTAACAACTTTTTTTTTTGACTCGCTTTCGTTTTTGCTAAATTTTTAAAAAGAATATTCTGCTTGAACTCGAAAAGGGATTACTGCAAACTTCTATTTTAATTCATAAAAAGGGAAGCTTTTATTTTATTAATTGAGGTGAAAATAATTTTTTGGATATATGTAAAAAGGAATTATGCTTAACCTTTTGCAATAATTTTCCATTAGTTCGATAACATATCCTTGTTAACACATCAAAATGTCAGATGTCAAATTTGCTAAAACATTTTATTGATTTAAAACACTTACATAAATTATCTACATCCGTCTCTCCATATGTTTTGTATGCTGTCACAAAATGTCATGTGTCACTAGTGGTTCCACAAATTACAACAAAATCTCATATGCTTTAATGTGTGTTGTTTTTGATTTATTACATTTAGATATAATAGTGATGATATACATTTACTTAACTATATTAAGCCAACTTTTCTTGTATTTGATTTGTTTAAGCACACAATGGTTCTTAAGCTGACAAAATAATGACATTCCGTACATAAAATTGTGATTAGAGTACAATTGTTAAGGGCGTGGGATTATTCTGATAAATTTTATTTAATAATTGTTAAATATAAATGATTGCAAATTCTGGAAACGGAATCTGTTAGATTTTATGACATGTCAAAAACTAATTATTTTACAATTCTTTTCGACGAAATAAGCATGCTTTATTATTGGCGGTGGATTTTCCGGTTTCCCATTGAATTCTAACTAGTGATTAAAGTTACAAATTAATTGTTTGCAACTTGCGATATCTATTAATTTAATAATGCTATTTAAAAATACATTTATTTGGAAAGCATAATGTATTATTGGAAATTTATAAAAATCAGGGAAAAGAAATAACTCGGCAATGAAACATGTGTCATAGAAAAGTTATTTGAATTTTAAAGGTGACAGAAAAATCTTTTTATTCTAATGATGATTTTTATGACGACAAAGGAATCTATATTATAACATAAAAAAAATCTTGACAAACTATCAAAGGCAAATGTAATTTTAGGTTTTTTTAAAGATGTTTGTTGATAAAATTAGTAGTATCTGATTGTATAAACGAAAGCAAAATTGTTTTTATCATTTACGTGACATTCGAAAATGTAAACGTATAAGAAAGGCTAGGGGTGAATAGAAACTCTTTGCGGCTTTTTTGGATTGATCTTAGAAACCTTCGTAAGACTTTATATGCGAAAGGCTTTATGATTATTTTAATTTATTTAAATTACTATCATCTGAAAACATGATGTTGTTTTGGTCAGGAGATATTGGTGTCTCCGAAATTTACGGCCAAAAAATAAAGATTCTGGGCCGCCGGAAATTACCGGTTGAAGAATTTTTTTTTATCTGCTTTTACCTTTTATCTTATTTTGTATGCTTCTTTGAAAGCAGATGTGTTTTTAAAAGTTTGACCTGCTTTTA
>JAOUZG010016644.1:3611446-3622350 GCA_026289955.1 Argiope argentata | reverse complement strand
TTTTTTTATCTTTTTTCATTCTGCTTTTTGATATGAACACAGCCATATTTTTTACAGAAAATCTGAGATACTGGATATATTCCTTAAATTTAAATTGAAGATTTGTGTAAAAGTTTGGACCATGTATATTAAAGAGTCGACTGTTTATTAATCCACGAAATATGAACGCAATATTCTAGAAACTCATGGTTAGGCAAATTATTAACATGAAGAGATTTTTTCAGGAAAAAAGTCATACAAAAATACCTTCAAGAAGATCTTCACAAGAAACTTTCGGCAAACTTAGAAAAAAATCAACAAAATGTTAAAATAAAAAAAAAAATGTTAAGTGATCACGTTATCTTCTTCATGTCTAGGACTTTACTAAAGCTTTGCAATCTACTTGACTCTGGATCGAATTTATCGAAATTCACTTATGTAAATTTTCTTTTATCTTCTCTTCCATTTCCGATTAGTTAATTACTATCCATTAGTTAATTATTATCTAATAGATTCTTATTTATATTTCACAATCACTTTTTTAGTGATTTCGCTTCTATTTCATCACACATGCTGTCGTGATCTCATGGTAAGGTCTTGGTTTCGGATCGGTAGTGTTTCAGGTTCCAGATCCGATTCTACCGAAGAACCGTCATGTAAACGGGTCTGGTATACATTAAATTCACAAGGGCCAAATGTTCGACCGCTGGTGTGGTGTGTAATTTTGGAGAGGGGGTGCCATCTCAGGTGTCGTCCCCGTCATTTGAACGTGATCCAAAATTACGAGGTCCGTCCCAAAATAGACCTAGTGTTCTTTAAAACGGGACGTTCATATAACTAAACTTATATTCTATTATTTTATTCGCATGCTATATCTGGAGGTTAAAACCCCTTTAAAGCACTCTTACCTCAAATCAGTAATCAGAAACCTAAACTTGATAGATGAATGAAGTTTAGTACATAGTGTTGATATTAAAAAAAGGCATGTTTTATTTGATATTTCAACTAGAAGAGGTCAAAATTGATATCTGATTTCGTTTATTTTTCGCATGTGTTCTGATGATGATTAGGTGTGTGACAAAAATGGCGTTACATCGGTAAAAAACTCATAATTAAAATAAAAAAATAGAATTTAAATAGCTATGATTCGAAGAACTAGCTTTAAAAAAAACTTTCATGTGCTTGTGTACTAGCTTCAATAGAAGCTAAAATCAGCAATATATATATATATATATATATATATATATATAACAAAAAAAACATTGGTAAAGATATAATTAAAAATTAATAATAATTTTGAACAGATATTTTTAATAGTTCGTACATTACCTATTTGCTTAAAGTGGGTTTGACTTAGTATTAATCGAATAGCTTTAGAGCTTTTGAGTTTGAGTTTTGAGATAGATCGGATGAAAATACTCACAGTACTTTATTTCAGAAAAGTACTTTATTTTTCACAGTACTTTATTTCAGAAAAGAACTAATAATAATGAAATCCACGGTCTCAACTTTTAAGTTATCATGTGAGGACATTATTAGTTTTAAGTGTTTATTTGTTTTAATTAAGCCATTAACCAGTTTAAAACGATTTGAAACAATCACGAGACTTCTCTCTTTCTCTAATGATAATTTTTTTTTAAATTTGCATTTTCAATTTCCCTAGTTGGCAAACGAAGTTTTGGAGCTCGACTGATTTTAAGATTAAAAAACAAAACAGTAATTTCGACGAAACGTTCACTATTACTGGAAGCTATTGCATATGTGGTATCAATCCAATGAACGTAATGCAGATTGATATTAAAATTATATTCTAATATTTACAGTATTTTGAGAAAAACAATTAGTAAGAATGCGTTTATAATATCATTGAAGAATAAATATCAGTCACGTTTTACAACTTAGCGAGTTAAAATTGAAAAGGAATTAAAAAAAAAAAACTTCTGAGCGTGAGATTAATTATTTATTAGTAAGAAACCCTAACAAACTAGACGATGACATCAATTCATAGAAACAAAAAAGCAATTGATAGTAACTTTAATTAAATATTTGAAACAATACTGGCAAAACAAACTTCAATTGTCGTGGGTCAAGTGACTCACTGTCTACCAATAAAATTTATTGCCTATATTTTTTGCCTATGTTATTCCGGAGATACCAAAACTTTCTAACCAAAACAACATCATGTTCTCAGATGATAAAAAAAGGAGCAGGCGTAAAAAGTAAAAGTGGAGAAGGTCTAAATGGCTTGAGTAGAAGAACTTACTATATAGTATTCCACAGCAGCAATATCATTGAAACATTATTAGTAAATAATAAAAAATTCCAAAAATAAACGGAATTTTTTAAAAGCTAAGTTAAAAACTTAAAAAAAATTGGTTTACTATATGAGGAAGTTAAGTAAAAAAACGCTCTTAAGAGAGTCGAGGGAAGTAAATTTAACTGGTTTTATCACGAGCCGAGTAAATGTCATACATTAATTAGCATTTTTTAAAACAATAATTCATTGAAACACATTCCAAATTTATGAGGTATTGAATCATGATGTTGCCAAAATGTCCAACATCATCATTAAATGAATGTTAAAACCACTCATTTTTTGACCGCCAAGTAACTCCCGTTCCTTTTCTTTCTATCATTTTAATTATGTATGAAACGAAAATGTCTCCGAACATCTTTGAAATATTAGATCGAAAGATTTCGTGGTATGTAATAGAAGTTTCACGTCATTAATTCTAATGAAATTTCATTTGGATAATTTCATGTTTTGCATAATTGCTCTCTTGAGACTTGATTTAGAATATCTTTTATCGCTGTATTTAATTCTCTATTACAATTTTGACAGACCTTTTATAAATTATTTATCTTTTCGGCATGTATTATGAATCAATTGTCGTTTTCAGTGGCTATATGTCATGTAAAATCCATTCAGAGATTTCCCTTTTTCTTCTTCCCCCGATTAGACGAAAACAGCTTTTTATCACGGAAGTCCATTCCTTGCTGGTTTTCTTTCATTCAGAGTCATGAATGGGGGGAAAACTCCTAGATGGTGTTTTTATCGATTTACGGTTTTAGCGGGAATCTTGTTTTCTTAAAAGGTTTTGCTGCCAAAATTTTAGCGAATATATTTTATTTTGTAGACGTCAATAAAACATCTTGTGTATAACTTGCTTCAGCAATGCATGTGCAAAAATTGGAACGCCCACGAAAGTCTATAAATTTTCCTTCTTTAGATTTTGATGTGAAATTCTTCATGGGAATTTAAATGGATAAAATGCATTGATAGAACATAAAAAAAGGGTATTCCTAAATAAAGTAAGGAATTTTAATAAATTCTTATGACCTTCGATATGGGTTTATCATAAAGCGAATTGGATTTTTTTTGACATCACGCTTTTCACTATTTTTTCCTACATCTTATTATTAAACTGGTATGCATTTTCTTTTAAAGCATTTTACTAAGAACATAAACTTATGTTGTTATGTCGCTTTATAAATGGCATTAGAGATTGTTTTTTTTACATTCATTTCTTTTGCTCCTTTCTTTTACTTCATGTCGTTATGATTCTGTGCACTATATGTTAAATTTTGTTTAATTATTATAAAATGTTGTTGTTACTTATGGCACTTGCCATGGACGAACCCCTTGCTGATACAGCAGAAGATTTAAAACCGAAAGGAGCGTCTCTTGTTTTTGAAGTATCGCCAACTAGAACCAAGAGTACGACTTAGCTACACACTCACAGCATTTGCTTGCACAGCCCCTTTTTACAGTAAGGCACAGTCACACATCTCACAGATAGCACACAGAAGAACAACCATGCCCGAACCGGGACTCGAACCCAGGACTTCCACAACACGAAGAAGACGCGCTACCTCGGTGCCAGAAAGCCGGCACTATAAAATTTTCTGAACCAATTTAAAATTATCTGACAGTTTTCAAAATCTATCGCAGTTTTCTACTTCAATATCTGCTCCATAAATATTTTTAGAACTTTATTTAATATTTATCATAATACAAATGGATATTAAACCATTCTCTGTAACTTGGTTAGTTTGAATTGTCGTACTTGTTACCTTTCAAGCCTTTCTTTTTGTTAACCCTCTGACTGTGAAATGTTTCAAAATCTCTTTTTAAATGGGGCATTTGCAAGTAAGTTTAGATGTTTTTCAAACAAAGCGTGCTGTTATAGTATACTACCTGATAATAATACGATATAAGGTAGATCTGTAATAACAAAAGATAAACTCACTAAACCACGAAAAACACGGTACGTGATAGAAAATGGACAGACTACCAAACTGTGAAAATCGTGGGATAATCAGTTAGAGGGTTAAATCACAATGCAAAAGGAAAATATCAGTAATGAGATGTAATAAAAAATACCTACGATAAGATTTTGGTGCTTGTATTTTTCAAGAAAAACAATGCGGATTAAAATGCTATTCAATGTGAGTGTGGGGGAACTGTAATGGAATCCTTTCTTCTTCTTTTTTTTTTCATTCTTTAGAATTCAGTGTTAGTATGAAGTATACTTTTCTTTTGGGGATACTTAAAGCTTTTTTTGTTGTCATTTGTAATATATATATATATATATATATATATATATATATATATATATATTATTTCGGTACTTACGTATTAAGCCGTCGATCATTCGCCAAATCAAAAATCGGTCCAAAATAGATCGCCTACGCGCCAAAATTGGCTTACCACGTATTCAAAAGCATTAAAAAAATTGAACAGCAAAATGAAATTTGGCGTTGTTAGTGCGTTGTTACCGGATCGACAGTCTAATACGTAAGTACCTATATTTCTTACTATTAGATATTTTTCAATAATGTTAAAATTCGTTTTAAAATATTTGAAAATTTTCACCTCGAATTCGCGGTGTTATTATTTTTTATACGAAAGTGGAACAAAAAATTACTGGAACTGAAAGATTCCTTTCTTTCCTATAATTTTTTCTAAGCCTAAGTCATATATTTCTCGTTCCTTTAAAACTTTCTCGTTAAATTTCAGCAGCTGAATGAAGTATAAGGATATTTGAATCGCTAGACCGTAAACATGGTAATGTTTTAACCTTGAATCGACTATCTTGTCACCGTTTCGTTTGATTGTATCAGGTGTTGCATTCTGCGCGCAGTGATTTTTAAACCGCCTAATTTATAAAAACAACAAGCCTTAAATGCATGATTATATTAAAAAACATCCGGTGTTCTGAAAAAAAATATTACTTTGGAATAAATTTTTAAAAAATATGACTTTTTTTTAATAGCATGAAGACTGTTAAAGTGTTTATTTTAATTATTTACGGTCTTTCTGTTTTGCCCCACAGATTTCTTAATGAATCAAAAGTATTGTTACAGATTTTGATGTGAAACTAAAGTTAGCAATAATTTTAAAAAGTAAAGTTATTTTAAAAATAATTCTTTGTGCTGTTCTATGCGTAAAGGTAATTATTGAAAAAAATATTTAAAAAAAATGATTAATTTTTTATGCATTAATAATCTAATTAAAAAGTTTTAAAAGTTTTTAATAGATTTCCCCTTTGTTAAAGAAAGTCTAACTTTTTTAGAAGTAACAACGTTTCAGATATGGTAACTTCGAATCTAACCATCTGTGCTGTAGAAAGTTTTAAACGCTTTTTGCATTATAAATCATGTTGTACTGAAAACATAATCGTATTTAAACCGAAACTCTATGTTTTCCTTGTGGTTAATATTATTTTATGACATCTCTTAACCCTTAATAACCTAGAGTTACAATTTTGATACCAATCTTTTAAACCGAATGTTCACATTACTATTAGTTTTTTTTATAGGTTGGCTGTACGTATTTTACTGTTGTATAATATTCTTTCCAACGAAATTTTTAAAAAATCAAATGTCATTATTGTTTTATTTTATCTATGACATATTACTCGCGCGGCAAAGTGAACAAGTAAACACATTTTACTAAAAGTTTTGTTGAATACAAATTTGATATATTTTCTTTTTCTGAAGAATATAAATACTTTCATGCATAGGTATATCTGATTTCTTTATGGCGTTAATGCCTGAAGTATCAAAATTGATACCTGTTTTTTTTTCTAAATAAATATTGTGATTTTTTTAGCTATTTTTCCTTTCATCTAGATCCTCAAGCAAACACAGTAATATTAAAAATAAATCCCTTTCGTAAATCAGGCTACTAAGGGTTAAATAAAGACACTATTCGTCTATCAGGTCAAATTTGTGACCAACAAAGGCTGTTTTTGTAAAGTCCACTTTTACAACAAACGAAAAGTACAATCACGAAAATTTTGCTATGTTTGTGTGGTGATAAGACCAGCAAGTTTGACAACAGATAACGACAGATCATTTCGCAGAAAACTCGCAAACAAGATGGCACTTGTGCAGAAATAGCACTCCAAAAAATCAACAATCAGTTGACAAACAACTGATAGTTAAATCGAAAATAGCAAAGAGCAAAAACTAGAGAGCTCGCTCTGTGATAAATTCTCCATAGAGATAACTTAAAAAACTCATCTATTCTTTTTTAGCTTTTTCCTGTTTTTACATCTTTTTTTAAAAAAAATATGTAGTATAGAATTTTTTAAAAGAATCGCTTTATTTCGAATCCTCATTAAGGAGGCATTTTTTTCTCCTTTCTTCAATTTTTTAAAAAATCATTAAAGGGTTGCCTAGGCTAGGGTTATTAGTGTTCTTTATTTAACTTACATTAAGAATTCATGTAAACCTGTCTTCTAAAAAATTAAAGAAAATGTTTGATTTATTATAATAGGTAAGAAAAAGTGCTTGTTTAAATTTTCTAAGTATATTAACATATGTTTATAATGATCAATATCATTATTTTTATAGCCTGGTTAATAGGGCGTTGAATTCGCATCTCTTGGGTTGCGAGTTCGAACCCACCAGCCGAAGACTGTCATTGTGTGTAGTGGCTGGCGCACGTTAAATTGGCGTAATCACAAAGCCCACCATGTCGAGAGTAATACCATTGGATGTATTGGTTCACAGGCGATCGTTCTCGGTTCCAGATCTAAATTACGATCTGTGGTTGAATGAATGAAATGCATGAATGAAATTCGGCCCTTAGAAAGGGTTTGTGTGTAGCTAAGTGGTATTCTTGGCCCTTGTTGACGTTACTGAAAAACAAGAGACGCCCAATCGGCTTAAATCGCTGATAAGCCTGTCAGTGGGATTGAAAAGGGCCATAAGTAACAACAACAATAATTTATTTGCCAAATTACATCGCTTGTTAAGGAAATTGCGACGTTCTGAATAGACATAAATAGTTTTAAAAAGTTAATAAATAATTTATTAGTAATATTTAATAAAAGTTGTTAAAATTGAATTTCTAAATAAAAACATTTCTGAATAATTATTATAACTTACGTTAAATTTTATACAAGTGAAAGAAATGAGCTATTTCTATTATAGAGCGTTATAAAAATATTTGTTTCTTAAAATATTTTAAATCTCAAGTTAAAAAAGGGCTGTGAAACGATGATTTGCAAATTCATATCTTCAAATAGATATGTTCTGGGGAAAAAATATGAAGAAAATAATCTAAAAGTTTTAATATGAAGTTTAAGTGAGTTTTAATATGAAGTTTAAGTTTATGAGTTTTAAGTGAATAAAGTTTCAATATGTATAATAAACTTAATTTTATACTTTATATAAAAATTTTGAAAAAATTATCGAATGCCATGTTATTTGAAAAGTCTGAAAATTACGTTATTATTTAATTAGATGAATAAGCGCTTAAAGTTATATTACATCTTAGAAATAAATAAAAAAGTAAGTGTAAACCAATAGTAATGTTTGTAAATATTATGCTATAAAATTCCATACACATACAGTGGGAAGAATTATATCTATGTGTTCCGAAATTTTTTTAAAAAAAAGTTTTCAGAAATATATAAAAGAAAACGTAGACTGCTCTTAATAATATTTTTTAAAGTTCATTTTTCAACTTCATGCTTTTCAGACTTATTTATATTATTATAAATTTCAATAATCGGTGAACTATTCGCTGTTATCTATTATAATAAAAATGCAGCTCGAAATGCGTTGCTAAGCGCAAAACTGGAGAACGGCTCAACCGATTCGGCTAATTTTTTTTTTAATATTTTCGTTAAAACACGAGGATGGTTCTTATGGAGAGAAAAAATGAAAAAACTGCGTGGAAAATAGTTAAAACGACACTTTTCTTACTTTCCCGCCAAAAATCTTCATTTCCTTCCCCCATCCAACTGAGTAAGATAGCAGGAAGTAATAAATTATGATTTGCTTAGAAAGAAATGCGCGAAGTCAGTTGGTTTTCATTTATACATAACGGGATGTTTAAAAAAGAAAGAAAACAGCTGCTTTTATTATTAGTCTGTATGAATATTTAATCTATGCCTGTTCAAAATAAAATTTGGGCAGGGAAGAAAAAAAAGAATAACAAAGTGAAAATAGGGTTTGTAGAAACAAAATTAGTGAAGAAAAAAAGGACAGAAAAAAAGAAAAGAAAAGAAGGATGTGTGTGTTTCAATATTATTTCCTCTGTGCGCGGCATTTTCCAAGATGTTTTTAAAAGTTCGCATCTCTTGAAAACCAATTGTGTCTTTATTTGTTTAGTGTGTTTACATTTGTGAAAATTTGAATCTCATTATTCTATAAAAACATAGAATTTTAGACCTTTCTCTCCACCATTTAAGTAAAATATCAATTCCGGGACAATCATTGCTCGGATAGAAAGAGAAAGATGAATAGCACAATGAACAGAACATTTGAAGAAAATAATACTAAATAATAGTTATTTATTGAATTATAAATTCTTGGACACATTTGATAACTGATAGTCTTCATTTCACATGTACCAAATGCTTAGTTTGACTCGTCGTCTGATTGCGACAATTTGACATTAGATTTATGCCTATTCGTTATATTATTTTTATTGAAATGAGTCAGATTGACTTGTACATAAAAAGGACGTTTTATATATATAAATCATCTGAATAAGGCGTCTTATATCTTGTGTATTAGAAGAAATAAATCTAACTTAAATAAATTATTTACCAGGGACAATTTAATTGTACATTTTTGTATACGTAAACACTAAAATGCATTTTCTTCTATCATTTTTTTGAATTTATCTGAATTGTTCCCTACAGCTTACAGTAATATTCTAGCAACATTAATTTATGTTATCGGATTAGAAAATTTTATTTGTAACTAATAAAATAAATTAAAAGCTTACACATAAGCTATTTTTAAACATGAGCTGTTGGGCATTTATTTCTTCGAGACATAAATTTTATGTATCCAAAACAGCCATAAAAACATTTGGTGATTCAATCTGATTCATGACAGTAAAAACAAATATAACACTTCCGAAAATATGAAATTAAAGAGTGGGTAGTAAAATGGACTTTTATTTGTATGTATTTCATTTAATTAATTAAAAGGCAACATATGCTTTTAAAAATAACTTATAAGTTTCCTCTTCCTCATTCTTTGTCTATATAAAAAGCTATAAAATTTCGAATGAGTCAAATTATCACCCTCCATAACTCTAATATTGTTCATTTGTGTTGTATAATTACGGTTATAATCGTTTGGTGTTTTTTTTCTCTATGTTTTCTGTTTTAATATTTGTATTGTTTTAAAAATCGTTTTATATTTCCTGTTTGCTGTTATGTTTAATATATTTTTAATTTAACTTGTTACAAAATAAAATATAATCAGAATGTTGTGTATTCGTAAATTTGTCTCTGAAATTTTGTTAATCCGAGAGAAAAAAAAAGACTTTTGGATATATATTTAGTGTCCGATAGTGTCTGAAGTAAAAAATGAGCTTTATAAATTCTCTAGTTTCTAAGAATATACCTTTTGATAAAAAAAATAATGCAATTTTTAAAATTATTTGTATTTTTTTCATTCTTATGCTTCTAATTTTATTCCTTTAATTTAATTTAGTTATGTGCTTTTGTCTTAAAGTTCTAATTGCTTTGATTCCTGCCAACATTATGTATACTTAAATCATTGATCTTAAGAATTTTATTGCATTTACATACTATTCAATTAACAGCCAAAAAAAAAATCACTGAATGACAAAATATTTTTTAAATAAATGAGTACCTAAAAATGTATTCATTCAAATTTTCAGTAGCCGAAAATATAGAATTCATTTTCTGCTAAAATAAAGCGTTAGGATTTGATTTTGGCAGAACTATGTTTCTGTGAAACAAAAGAAGTTAAATATTCTTATTTTATTTGAAGATTACGTGTTTTTATCCAGTTTTGTCCACTGAATATCGTTCGGTGATTTTCTTTCCCTGACCCCTCCCCTTACATAGAAAAATCGAACGATTTCTGGTTGTCACGCTGACTGACACCTGCCAGTCTAGGGCACCGCGCCCATTGCTTTACAATGGCTGTCAGTGTTCAAAAAAGCAGTAGGTCGCTTTATAGAAAGGAGATTTTTTGTTTAGAAAAATGGATTTTCCTCCGATCCTTCTAGAAATAGTCGTCTAAAGAGAAAGTACTATTCTTGATATAAATACTGCTCTTTTGTTCTATTTTTGGATATCATTTGTTAATTATGTTTAAAAATTTATGTCAGCGATGATTCATTTGTTTCCTTTGCGGTTTTGTTGGTTATTTTTTGGACACAAAAGATAAATGATGGATATATTTGACGCTAAATTATAATTAACTCAGAAGTTTTGGAAAATCAGGTTTGCTACCACACTTTTCATTACGTATTGTGTTACCTCTATGACAATCTTGATTGGATAACAGATTTATTGATTGATTTGTTAATTGATTTTTTTTTACTTTCATGTCATTCTTTAAATGTAATGTTTTGCAGAATATTTTTATGAATTGTGTAGATGATATTTTTTGTTGTTGATATTTTTTAGAAATGTTGC
>JAOUZG010016644.1:3601013-3611346 GCA_026289955.1 Argiope argentata | reverse complement strand
ATATTTTATATATATATATATATATATATATATATATATAAAATATGTAGCTAGTTTGTTCCCAAATTTCAAGAATATATTTTCTTTTAACTTAATCATCAATATTTTTAAAAAAAGTGTAAGCAAAAATTATATATGTATCAAACATTGATGTTCTTTTCAACTGTAAGATTTTCTTCTTTTGTATCTCTATTCCTTTCTTTTTTTTCTCTTTCTTTCCTTCATGAAATTTACATTGTGAAGACAATTTAAGTTTCTTGTGTTCCTTTTCTTAAACGCTTGTTTTTATTGCACATATCTTAAGGAATTATATTCACAGTGATAATACTTAAATTCCTTTGAAAGTTTAAATTTTAATTTCAAGTTAATAGGATCAATATGGTCAACTGCAGATTTCATTATTTTATTTGAACGGGTTTTTTTTGTTAACTATTTTCTCTTAAGACTTACATGCATGGAGAATTTGATTTAATCTGTGGGTCCAACATGCTTAATGGTTATTTAGTGTAATCGAGATTCGAACCTCTGGTTTTAAAACTCTGCAGTTTGAAAAAAAGTTTGATTATTACGATTGCATTAAATTACATTAAGCGGGTGGTTAATAACTATCTAATTAATTTTAATGTACAGTAAATCGTTTTATAAGCAGTGCAAAGAATGACCATTTGAGAATTATACTGTATAATTTTTTATTCTCTGTTAACACAGGTTTTTAGAAATTTTTTGATAATTGTGAGTATTTTCCCATGCAAATTCTTTATTCTGGAAATTCAACAAGCACATTGTTTACAGCAGATGCTAGACAATGCCTTTTGTCATTCGATTGTTTATAATTTAAAAAAACTAATAAGCATCTTTTCATATATAAATTTTTAAAAATGGAGACAATATGTTTCCCCCCTTCGTGCCATTATCAATGTGTTAATATGATATAGATATATTTATATACGTTAACTGTATAGCTTGAAATAAATACTATAAGATTTTTTTTCTTAATACCTTACCATTACGGATTATAATTGTTTCATGTTAGCCTTTTAATTTTCATGGAAATGAAAAATCGTTTTCCATCAGAGGCTGCATATTTTTATCTTCCCGATTATAAAATGTGTAAAAAACGTGTCTTTTTCTCCTCCTTAAAAATGGATAGTCTTCTAAATCCATTGCCATTTTGTCAGACATAAAGAACGAGTCAACATTTAAATAGGGCAACATACTATGAAATGTTTTAAAAAAATATTTTTATGCATGTATGCTTAAATATCATGTTTCTGATTTCAAAATGATCAATTAGAATGCCATATTCAATTTATTATAAAATTTATAAGCCAAAAAATGTTTGTAATGAAAGTGTTTGTTTTGTTAAGTCAACAACGATTTCTTCGACCTAAGCAAAGTGTTTAGAAGAAATGATGAAAGCTTATGGAAATAATCATTATCGTGTTCTTTATACATTATAACAAATTTGAATATATATATATATATATATATATAATTTTTACATCACTATTTTAAAATTTTTGATTTGGTATCAAAGACATATAATATCATCGATGTATTTAGTTATTAATTTAATATGTAATGTAAGACTAATTAATGTAGTTTTTTATGTTATTATATATTTCGAAATAAATAAACAATGGATTCCGTAACTTTTTAAAATCAGATTTCTAATTTTGAACCTGAGAAAACTGTTATTCGGATAACTGAAATTGGAGCAAGATTATATTTTTAAAATAATTTATTATTAATAAAGGAGAATATACGTCTAAATGTGTTCCTGTCAATATGTAAAAGCGCTTGTCGAAAACTACCGTATTTGGTTCATATATATCTCGAAAAGATGAATTGCGTATTCTGATGCGATTTTTTTTTTCAAATTTAAAATTAAAGAATATTTTGGTGTTTTTCTTGTAATTATATCTAATAATATTATCATGCAAAAAATAACGATATTTATATTGTTTTAAAATTCAGAAAATTATCTTTTTTATACCCATTTATTAGTTATGCATTTTTTTCAAAAGCCTTGCAGTTTTTTTAAAATGATCTTCAGCACAGTTTTCAAAAATATATCTCATTCTTTGGGATCAAAAGCAAGTCGTTTCGTTTCATTGTTTATTCAAATATTTATTATCTTAATTTTCATTTATGTTTGAAAGCTAAAAAAGGATTCTCTTTATTATCTTTAAAAATTCAATTACCGTAACTCGACGGACGGCATAAAATTAAAAGATGGATTATAGTACATGTAATTTTTAATGACATTTTGATATCATTGGACTTGTCCCCTTAAATAAGATTCACTTGTACAACAAATAGGATAAGTATATTCCTATTAAAATTACAGAGCTCTAATATGTTGTTGTTACTTATGGCACTTGCCATGGACAAGCCCCGCTCATACCATCAGCAGATTTTAAGCCTAAGATATGCTTATCTTTATTTTACAAGTAGCGCCATCTAGGGCCAAGAGTACTACTTAGCTACACACACATCACAACCCTTTTTAGGGTCGGACATCATTCATGCATATTCATTCATCTCGGATAGTAATTTAGACCTGGAACAGAGAATGATAATCTCTGACCCAGTACTCCTAGTGGTATTACTCTCGATATTGAGGACTTTGCGACCACGACAGATTTAACGAGCGCCAGACACCACACACTCGGGGGATATTTTGGTTGATGAGTTTCGAACTCGCTACCTAAGGAGTGAGCTCTAATATTTATTACTGAATCGGGAATATCAATGTTATGCTTAAAATGGGAATTTAAAACAACCAGCTTTTTGGATGAAACAGCTGGTCGCCAAAAGTGGATACTATAAAATATTTTATTTATATTGATGTGTAATTGTATGTTATTACCCATATATCTTGGATTGTTCATGTATTCGATATCCTTCTGAGAGTGACAGCTATCTTTGTGTTTCCTTATTACTTGGATGACTTTTTGTTCGCTCTGTACTTGGGAGAACAACGGTTTTGCGATAAGTCAAAATTCCCTGTCGTTTCTGAAGAGGTTTACAGCTCTGAATAGAATGGATTTTTTTTTGACACACTTTACGATTGGTTATTTACTTCAATAATGTGTTCTACTTTTCCAGTGATGTAGGTCGGATTTCTAGAAATCGATTGTTAAACCTTTAAAGGTCTAAGCCTTTGTGGACTTCCACAAATCCGTGTTTGCCTTTTAATTTGTTATTGATTAATAGTTTTGTGAGACCCAAATGGAATATTCTTTACAATTCTCCTTATTTTTGTGCATTTGTATCAAAGAGTATAGTTTTTAATATTATCATGTCAGAACATGATGTTATTTTGGGAAATGAGGTTTTGTGCCGTCAACAAAAATCCGTAGGTGAAAAATAAAAATCAGCTTTTAATAACGTTGCCATCACATTTACAAAAGCTCTGATTTAAAAAAATAAGTTAATGACTGCAGCATACAAAACCTAGAAAAATGTCATTTTGAGCAAGCGATTATATGAAATGAAATAAATAGGAAATGGAGATATTTTTTTAAACAATAAATGCGAGACAATTTTTTTTATCGTTGGCAATATTAAAGTGACTCATTCAATGAAACAATTAAAATGAAATAAAAATATAGTTTAACTTGAACGACCACATGGTGCTTGGCCGTTCAAGTAATGATGTTCTGGCATGATGTATTGAAATATGCAGAGCAGATTTCATTTTAATCTTTTTTTAATGCTATTAAAATGAAGTTGGGATGATTAACAACAAAATCACAATTAAATGTCAAAAAGTTTCATTGATGATAAAAGTTTGTGGATGGTTAATAGTGACTGCAATGCTGTTTGTAAGTTGAAATTTTGTTCATTTTTGAGATTGGTTGTTGATATAAAATTGACGAAAAATTGGTGTCATGCCGGAATTTGCAAAGAATGCTTGAAGTTAGGAAATATCAACCAAAAATGTGATCAATTCTTTTATTTCAATCCTTTATTAATAAGGAAACATGAGCAGGTCTGGATTTTTTTCAATTATTCATTCGTTTGGCATGAGGATTTTAACTGATATTTCGTCTTGCTTATATAGATTTTGAGTGTGCACATTGTCTTACCGTATTTGCAGAGTTCATTTTAATAGCTTTATTAAAGTAATCTTGCAAATCATGTATTGAAATATAATTTTGAAAATTTTCTCTGATGCGGTATAAAACTTTATTGATTAAATTTTTTATCGCTAATATTACCTTTTATGTTGAAAATCTTCAAACCTTATTATTGTAAAGATTGTGGGGTTTTTTTTTTTGGATAATATTTTATAAAAAATCTAGTAAATCAGAAGCAAATAGATTTCAATTCAGGAATTTAAACAACATGTTTAGAAATATGTTATATAAACACTCATATTGATAAATTAAGGATAATTCAAATTCATACAAATAAAGAGTCAGAAGGAAAACAAATGTGACTCATTTGTAAACTTATTTATTAAACAGAAGGTAAAGTGCAAAAATAAATGCTATTATCTTTAATAAAAATTGTAGTATTTAGCTTCTTGGAGAAAAAAAAGTCTATTTACATAAACCAATATTACATGGTCGTTATGATGGTTAATACATACATACTATGTCTCCCAGACAATGCAGTACAATCAGTGCAACGCCTAGGCATGCTTAGTATCAAATTATCGATCTGATCTCGGAGAATATTACACCACTCATCAAGCAATTCTTTCCGAAGTTCTGGTAGACATGTAAGAGGTGGTTGAAGGGGTGCAAGCATACCCCACACATGCTCAATTGGATTCAAGTTCGGAGAGAATGCTGGACAATCCATACGGAGGATATCCTTCGATCGAAGGTATTCATTTGTGATGTTTGAACAATGAGGATAGTCGTTGTTCTCCATAAACACGAATTCTGCGCCCTTGGTGGCCTGAAACAAACGTACATGTTGTACCAGAAGATTTTTCCTGTTATAGTTCCAATTTGAACATACAGGTCAGTTCTGAAACCCAGAATAATTCCTCCCCATGCGATCAATCCTGTACCACCGTAAAGGTGTCGTTCCATGATGTTCTCTTAGTGGTAACGATACCTGGCCTCTATGCGAGGAAGTATAAAGTCACGTACCTACGACCTGCGAATCTTCAGACAGGCTACGCATTCCCCAATTTTATCCCTCTTGCGGTCCTTTGATGCCTGAACACTTTACCGACAATTTACGGGAAAACTTCGGACGCATCCACAGACATCAAAGCGCCGCAAGAAATCACAAGAGGGGTAAAACGGGGGGAACGCGTGGCTCGTCTGAAGATTCGACGGGTCTTGTCAACGCAGCTTAAGACAAGCTGTTATTTCAAGCACGTATATTCAATGCAATGAAGTAATATGAATATATATTGGAGCTCCTACTTTTGCAATTGTGTGGGATTAGGCATTTAACCTTTTTTTTCTTTAAATTACCGCAATATCAGTTGCTGAAATAAAACAAGCATTTCTAATGGTAAAATTGTTTCTCTACAGGGGACCTTGAAGAGGAGGCATCCGGTGCTCACGAATACCGAGAAATAATTCTGCAGCAAAGTGTTACGATGTTGGCCTACATGGACAGGACTACCAACAGTTCCTCTGTGTCTTCAGGGATAGCGGAGCCGAGGATGCTATTGGGCTTTAGTGTTAACGATCTCACCATTTTAATTGGAGCTGCTATTGGTAAATTACTATAATATTTTTCTGTTCAACCCCTTTCATTTCTTTTTTATGATTATTATTCCTTCTGGGACTCTATGATAATTGCTATAAGATTGTGTGTGTGTTTTGTGGTATTTGGTTAAAATTTTGCATATTAACGCTTGTGGAATTCAGGAAAGTAAATTAACAATTATATGTTAGTTAATTAAAAAAAAACATCGCTTCTGAAAGAGTTAAATTTACAGATAATAATTTTATTTTTTTGTCAAAATTTTATTTGTCAAAATAAGTTGTTATGAATTTTGTGTGAATTAGATGTAAATATGTATGCATTTTTGTGTAAATATTGTAAATAGTTTAATTTTATAAAATTAATTGTAATGAAATCGCGCGTCTGGGAAATGAGACTGTTCTAAGAAGATTTACAACAGAAGATCGCTAAATTTGATTAATTTTATGTAGGTGTATTGGCGATGTAATGGGTCGCTTACGGTTTTAATTACACACTAAAATGTGTTTTAGAAATAAAAAATAAAGATTTGTTCTTAACGAATATTCTAAGAAGTTCTACGGTTGCCTGGAACAAGCCCGCCGTTTCTGAGTTTGCCCCGTCCAGTTTAGTGGGACGCTATTTGAAAGAAGTTCGGACAATGAGCTACGTTGGTTGGCTTAGATTGAGAGAGCGTCTTTACTATCGTTGCCGTGCGTTTTATAACTTTGCTGTTAACCGAGATTAGCGGATTAAATAGAGTTAATTTGTTGTGAATTTGTAGCTTGTGTGGCGTATATATAATATACTTTTTCCTTGACAATAAAGTCTGCATCTCCGCATCGTTCTTGTGTAAGAATTATTTCGTAACAACATGTTTTAAGCAAATTTCACGAATGCATTTAATTCAAGTGCATACATGACAGAATCGACTAAATTCGATAATTTCTAGGAGGTTGATTTATTATGTGAGCTATATTCAGACAGAAAGGACTTATCGTTTCGATTTGAGTTGCTTTTATTTATATGATGCATTACTAGCAGCAAAGGGTTTTAAAATGTTCTGGTGTACTTGCGAGTTGAAATTTAAAATTTACAAGACGCTTTAGAAAGCAATCATTTTTATTATCAAATTATCATGCTGTAATTAGGCAATATTTTCTTCATAGAAATTTAAAACATTCCATTTTGTTTTCTGTACAGCCAGTAAATATATATGAGATGGTAAATAAAAATACATCTCTTTTCAGTGATCAAATCTGTAAATAAAAAACTTAAAATCTTTTTTTTTTAAATATAAAAATTATCTTTATAAGCAAGGTCTTATTCTTTTATATTGAGGCTAAAATTGCTGCTGTGATACAACGGGAAATCTCATAGTAATGTGAATATACAGTTGCAATCAGGGCCCGACTTAGCCTAATTGGGGCCAAGGACAAAAAAAATTTGGGGCCCTCTTTGATTTACTGCTTTAGTAATGAAGAACATTCATCGTAAAAGGAAATGCAAAATAAGATTTATATTCGATTTGGGTGCCTCCACATAAGTGGGGGCCCAGAGCAACTGCTCCGTATGCCCCTGCCTTAGTCAGGCCCTGTTTGCAATTAATACATAAGTGAAAAAATATTATTTTCCACTATTAATAAATTTAACATCAATTAAAATGCCCTTGCCTTAGTCAGGTCCTGTTTGCAATTAATATGCAAGTGAAAAAATATTATTTTCCACTATTAATAAAATTAACATAAATTAAAATGCCCTTGTCTTAGTCAGGCCCTGTTTGCAATTAATATGTAAGTGAAAAAATATTATTTTCCACTAATAATAAATTCAACAATTAAAATGAGCAAAATTGATAAGAAACTCGCATCTTCATAAAATGCAAAGTGTATTTGCAATTTCAAACAAACATCACTTATTTCTGAATTTTTTTTCTCGCTAAACATTTGTATAATTTTATTTTTTATAGGTCAAATCTAGAAATTGCTCTCCCCTTTTTTAGATTCTACATTTTGTTGTTATAAATTTATAAAAAAATGCAAATTTTTCATGTTTATATTATAATTATTGTTGCTTATGCATTTTCAAGTTTAATTAAATCCTATTTTCAGTCTGAACAATGGACATATATTTTTTCTTTAATTCTAATTTAGGTGCGGCTGGCTTAATTATTGTGATTTTAACTGCACTCATTGTTTGGCACTGTTGTAAACTCAGAGGAAGACCTGAAAAAGCCTATTGTAAGTGTTTTTCTACTTATTGTTTTCCTTTTTCTTCTTCTTGATATTCAGTGTATGATATTTCCTGTGAAATTTCTTTTGTATATTATTTTTTACTTATCACTTGCAGGTCTTGATAATTCTAGTCCTGATGACAGTTCTATGAAACAGGGAAATGGAACAATGCTCCATAGGTATATTTTGAATAATTTTTTCTCTTGTTATTTAAAAATGTGTTATATTGATTAAGTATTTTTCACAATATTTTCCAGAAAGAATAGCTAAATGCTTTTTAACCATACAATTCTGGAAAATCATTCAATTATTGCCTATATTTTAAAATTATATTCTTTGAAAGTTATATTGAATAGATTATTTTTTTCAAAATGAAACTTAATTTGTATTTCATTATGTAAAATATTTTATTATCAAGTAAAATTTTTTATAAAAAGAACATATCTCTTTTTAGCGCAGTTTACAAATTTTTTGTACACTAATTTTTAACAATAAAAGCAGTGTCTTTAATTAAGGAAAACTGATAAGGAATTCTAAAAATTGCCGTCTTATTTAGCTAATGTGCATTTTGTTTTAGTTTGTAATATGAATTATAACAAAGTTTTATTCATTGATTGTTGTTATTATTGTAGCGATTCTGTGGTATTTTTGGGTACAAAACCAAATCAAGTATCTACTCGCACAATTGGAATCAAAAATGATATCTGCCAATCAATCCTTACTCGTTCACAATCTGTACCCTTAAAAGAAGGCAAAGAAGTGAGCATTTTCTGAATTGTTGTTTCATGCATGTAAAAATTGAAATATTTATTTCTATTTCCAATTATAAAGGGTCATATAATGTAAATTGTTTTATTTTTTAGTTAAAAAATTGTTGTTGATCTTAAAATGCGAACAATTTAATTTATATAAAAGGAAGCTGGAAACAATAGTTTAAAATAATTAGGTTGGTCTGATTTATTTACAAACATGTTTTTAGTTTGTTTTACTTCATATTTAATCTGGGCCTTCATATTCTTCAACAATGAAATTATTGTTGTGAAACAAACTTAAAAAACATGTTTAGATATTAATTAAATTGAGACTAAAGAATTTTAAAGCAACTAAATTGGCATCATTGGAAAAAATAATGTTTGTAATTTAAAGCAATTTTTAAAAATCGTTTTTATGCTAAGATATTTTCGAAAGCTGTCACTATGCCTCCCATCAAAATTGAGCTCAACTAAAATTATGGTTAAAAAAAGTATCTTTCTGTTGTGGACATTTCCACTCTCCAATATAAATCTGGATTACATTTGATTTGAAAGAATTTGGTATGTAGAGTGTCAATATTAATACTCATTCTTATTATAAGTAAAGATAGTGATAAGATATTTATATATATATTTTTGATTAATGAATGCTCTAATATATAAAAATGTCCTTGTATGTATACTATTTCCAATTCCATTGTCTGAGAGTTAAAATAATTTTCCCAACTGACGATTTAATAAATATTGAAAATAATAGAAGATAAAATATTCATATTAATGTACCTTGGAAATTGCAGAATAGATATTAACCTTTTCTTAAGATTTTAGTTTGAAATCTCACTGCTTATATTGAATATCTTTCACTTATCTTCAAAATAAGACAGTGAATCATATTATTTTGTTATTATGTGTATAAAAAGATTTTTCATATTTAATTAAAAAAGTTAGTCATAAATAAATTATATCACTGAATATTGCTATTGAAAAAACTGTTTCACTTTTCAGATTGATAAATAAAACTAAAAAAAAATATTCTTCAGAATAATCTATGTGTGAATTTCTAAAATTTTAACATTTTACTTTTCTGTAGCTGCCAAAGGTTAATCCAGTCAGCAGACAATTTTCTAGAAAGAGACCTGTCAGTCAACCTGTTCATTTGCCTGTTGCATTTCAACCAGGGTCCTATTCTCCAAAAAGAGTTCACCCCCAAAATTATCGCCATTTAGAAGATCCAACTTTGGGCTTACCTAGCATACCTGAAATGGCATTTAGGAGCTCCGATATTATTCAAGATGCACCTCCGCAAAATTTGTATGCATCTTGTAATGGTAAGTTCAAGTGAAATCTGTAATATTCTTTAATAGTTATTAAATTCTTATTAAGTCCCACCAAAAGGGTGTTCAATGCTTCCTGCTTCTAAGAATCAAATTATCATTTATTAAAATTAAATTTAAATGCTATTGTTGTGTAAAAGTGATCTCTAAAAGTGTAAATTCTAAAAATTGCTTTATATTAAAATTCATATTAACTCTGTTTTTTTAAATGATTGCACATAATTTGGAATACAAATTTGCCTTTTCCAGAATAGCCTAAATGTGAATATGTATAAAACTTTACTATTTCAAAGAAACTGGTAAAAAATTAAAGATTGCCATTAGAAAATGTGAATATTTGAATATAAATATG
>JAOUZG010016644.1:3584618-3601003 GCA_026289955.1 Argiope argentata | reverse complement strand
TATTATTTTTAACATTTGAAGAGTAAACTGTTTTGATTAATGTTACAGAATGCACTACTTTTCAAATAGAAACCATTGATTTATCTCAAAAGATTCTGTTTTTCAAAATTGTAACATTATTTCAAAAATCTTGAAAGGTATCATGATTTAGCTTTGTAATTTTTGAAATAATTCAGGATATATATACTTAAGAAAAATTTAGTTAACAATACTAAACAATTTAAAAATATTAATTTGTGTCATTGTATTATTTCATATTGCCTTAAAGTTCAATATGACTTGTAGAGTATTTTGATGTAGGCAATTGCTTATACATTTCTGGTATAAGATTTGAAGCTGAAGTTTGCCTATTAACTAACTTAAAAAATGAATTTGTGATGGAAAGATACTGATATGGAATATAATTTAATTAGAATGTATAGCTGTTCAATAAATTATTTTTAAAAATTTACTTTAGAGCAAAATCTTCTAAATGGAGCTTTGAAAGGGATTAAAAAAAATATTCGTAAGATATTTTTGTTAAAAGGGATTAAACAAAACATTGTAATCTATATTGCCTTTGGGTTAGCTCTATTCAAATACGTTGATGTTGCTTTTACTATTAATTTTTGAAAAAATATATTTGCTCAAAAACGAAATTTGAAAAAGATTTCGGAATGCTTCACAAATCCAGAAATATTCATTTCATAATGAATTGTTATTATTTAAAGAGACTAAATTAAATATTTCTTTATTTGCTTTTGAATCTTTATATAACTTTCATTTATTAGTGTACAGCATAATTAATTCTAGTATATTATTTTCATTCATTAAAGTATTCTTCAATGATAATCATTAAATAAGACAAAATGAATAAATAAATAGGAAACATCAATTTGCATCAAAAACACTTTTATAGATAAGCACAATGAAACATTATAGGGTGAAATCTTATTAAAAAAAGTTTCTAGGTTAAAAATATTTAATAAGAGAAAGAAAAAAAAATTTTTTAAAGTCCACAGGCATTAATTTTATTACATTTCATTTATTACTTTCTTAAATTAAATATAACATTTAAAATGGTGTATATATTTTGTTATTAGGTATAAAACCTTAATTTCATAATACAATCTTAATTTATATCAAGATGATATAAAGTAATTTCCATTTGTTTGAAACTGCTATGCTTATAGTAAAATTATATTGAATCACAAATTAAAAAAAAAATTATTAGTTTTTCTGTTTAGTCCTAATATACATATTTTATGCAATTACTTAGTTTTTTTAAGAGAAAAGATATTATATTATTCTTTTTGGTAATGCTATTCAGGTTCAGAGAATTTTTCATTCAAATTCTGATCCTGATACAGGTAATTTATAAAAGAAGAAAATATACTTTAAAATTTATTGACAGAACTGTTTGTATCATAGTTATTGATGCAACTAGAATATTCTGATAATTTATTTATAATGCATTATTGTAATATAAACACTAATTCGCTTAGAATAGTGCGAAATGTAGTGAAAATTTATTAATTAAATTTTATAGAAATAGATATGCAATAATACTAATTGAAAAAAAATCACTTCTTTATTTTAAAGTTATTTTGTGTGTGTGTTTTGCATTTCCTTTTGAATTTTTATTTTTATCGCTTATAATGGTCACTTATGAGATGTTTATAATATTTTCAGCTCTTGATGGCCCTTGTGTTTATAGTTCCTTATATACAACAGTCAGTGCTAATACTACCATGAAAACTCGCAGTCTACCTTTGTGGGGTCGCTCAAAACCAAGACCTCTTTCAACAGAAGATGATTTAAATGAATTATATGCAAAAGTAAGAAAAATTTCATTTAGCCACTTTTAATATGTAGTAAATAATTAATAGTTTGAGAATTATTTAAATAAGAAATTTTAAAAAATTATATAAATAGTTTTTTATATATACAACAATTCATTAATTATAAAATTGTATCAGAATTAAAAAAATTATATATTTTTGTATTTAATATAAGTTTTATATATTACACATCTAAAAATGTATAAAAGATCATTATTAGGTTATAAGAACTACTATAATAGATTTTATTTATTTAAAAATGTTAGAAGATGAAATAAAAAGATGCTTTTTACTAAGAATTTGAAACTTTATCATAGCATCTTAATTGCATAAAACATAATCAGTATTTATCTTATACCAACAGTTAATTCATACTTTCTCAATAAATGGACTTATCTATTCAAATCCAAGCAAAGTCCAATAATAAAACATTACAGGTTAGTCAATAATTTAAAGCTGTAAAAAAACTTGTATTATACTCAATCAATAGATTATCTCATTGAAACAATCAAAATCAAGTTAGTTTGTAGTTTCCACAGCATTTGCCACTTAAATAAAATGCCCCTCCCCTTTTTTTTAATGAAAGACAGTATAAAGCTTTCAAGTAAGCAGGCATGTTGAATCAGTTTTAGCTATATGGTTGCTATTATAAATTCTTTTTAAAATACATGGTAAGTGTAATGATTAAATTTCAGTGAATTGTGATAATTTCATAATTCACTGAAAGAGTTATTTGAATCAACTCTTGAATGGTCAAAATATTGCATAAGTAATATTTCTTTGCATTGATCCTATCATTATGCTCATTCATTTTTTCATATAGTGATGAGGTCACAAACTTTCTAATGTTTTCAGAGATAAACTTTTCTGAAGTTAACAGGAATCATAACTTGCTTGGCTACCCAATAAAAGAAATTGTTTATCATTAAATTGTTTGAATAAAATAACATAATTCTACTGGAGGCCATACTTTATTCAGATAATTTATGAAAAATGTTTATTTCTTAATAAGCAATAAACTATTTTCCTACATATTAATTTAATAATTTTAAAAGTAATATTATTTAAATTTTATATACTTACATATTGCATTAAAATATAACTGCTTAAATAAACATGTTGAAATTTTGTTCCTTTACCTTGGAAACTTCATAATAGAGTAGCATTGGTCTCCATTGTAGTATAGTTTAAATAATATATTGCTGAGAATTAAAATTGCTTTTTAAAATAATTAACTTTAGAAATCATAAAAATGAAGTGTTATGTGTTCTTTAAAAGCTTAATATAAGCAACTATACTAATTTCTACAAAAATATATTTTATGGCATTAAATAGCATGTATAAATGCTGTTGAAATTTTTCAGGTCAGTTTCAGCAAAAAGCGCAAAAATCGTATGCGGAGCGACAGTGCAGCAGCTATAGCCGTCAACAAGAGCCGTACCTCTTACTTAACTATTCCATTTACACACAAGGATACTGATTCACTGGTTGACAATGAAGCAGTGGTCGTTTATGATGAACGAACTGCTCTTTAGTCTTTTCACAAGCCAGTGTTGATCCGTCTCAATATTTTCTATTTCAACTTTCTCACTTAAAAGTTGATCAATGTATTTTCTGGATAATTGCATTTCTCATACTTAAATATCATATTGTAGAATAAACATAAGTTTAGGATGGAAAGCCACTGTGGTATTAAGGCATTTTTTAGCGAAAGAATATCATTTTGTTTTTAATACGGCATGTTTTGTATGCTTTTTTTTCTCTCTAAGATACACTTGTGTGTATCAGTTTTTTTTCCTGATGTATCATTTAAAAATATTTGTATTTTTTTGTCTTCTGATATACTTAACTAAATGAGCCTAAAAATGTGACTTAAAAACTTTTATAGTCCTTTTTTAAGCTATATTTTAATACATGATGATTTGTATTCATGTTGTAAAGAGAAAGAATGGATATTTCTAGGCTATTTTCAGTGAAGTAGTTTTTGATGTGAGCTTTTATTAACATATATATAGTTATACTGCAACATTTCTTGGAAAAATTCATCTAGCCATTTACTATTTGTAGATAAAAATCTGTGATACTACATTTATTAAAAATTGGTGTCAAAATTTGCATTTGTTTCAGTGACTTTTATATATAACTGATAATATTAAATTGAAGGGAAAAATCAAACCAAATGTACATAATTTATGTTGGCATCTGAAATAGTCGCAAACTATCAAATGTGTGTGAAAAGTATGAATAACATCAATATTCATCAAATGTAAATAATTATTAGCTAGCATGTATTTGTACTAGTCTGTGGTCTAGGCTTCATCTATGTGAAATATTGGGCTGCATCTTTTATTCTTAATAGTTAGAGTTGAAGCCTTTTGTACCTCTTTCTCTCAAGTACTCTGCATAGTACCAAATTACGAGAGTTATGCTATAAATTGTGAAATAATTGTAGAAATGCGCAAAGCTCTACACTACTTTTAACTGGTAGAACAAATCAAAATGGTTAATAACTTATAAATAAATTGTCTTTGAATGCTAACAGTTTTTATCAAGTGTTAATATTGAGTTTATTAACTCTACTTACTGTTAGTTGCTTGCATTTAGAGAATCTCATTTTTTGTGTACTTGTAAATCACACCTCTTTGTAAGCACTCCAATATTTCAGTAAAGATTTTAAAATTTTATGGATTTAATTGACAGCACTTATTTTAATTTTTGGTAGAAATACTTCAAGATTCTGTAACATGCAAAAGATGTTTACTGCAGGTCAGTTATATATCTTCAATTGTTCTATTGCATTCAGAGTGATTTTGTAATATTTAGAAATAAAAATTATACATGCAAAAAATTCTTTTTTTCTTCTTTCTTTCTAATAGATTAATAAATTTATATCACGTTATTTGAATTTATAAAATTATTCATTTCCTAATCATCAATTAATCTTAAGAAGTAAATCATGTTTCTTTTAATGCAATTGCTTTTTAATTAGATATATTATGCTAACCAAGTCCTAGTAATCTTTGACTGTCTGAGAATATTTTTTCTTGAAATCTGCTGACAGTCTTTTGTACCATTTTACTAAGTTATCTGCACAAACCTTTGACAATATGTCAAGTTTCAGCTTTAATTGCCCAACACTAAATTCCAAACATGAAAAAAGTGTTTCATAATAGACACAAAAATGTATGATCTATGTGATAAAATCTGAAAGTTCAAGAATGTTTTTTAACACTGAAGTAAAATATATTTCAGGTATTTGTGAAAATTGATCCATATTAAGAAAAGAAAAGAACATAAGTGTCAAGAGTTCTTAGCACCGAAGAAATGAAAGATTAATGAATGCAAGCACAGCATCTCAATCTTAAAATGTTGCTTTAAAAACGGAAATAATAATATCAGTAATCTGATGATAAAAACTATATCTTACTTCAGTAAATTAAACTTTTTTTTACATTTCTCTTTACTGTCAAGAAATAGTAATAACTAAATATCTCTATCTACTTTATTTATATTGCAATTTCTAAAAATGGGAATAAATTGCAAAATAAATAATAGATATGTGAGCTTATTCTTTTTTTTTTGCTAAATTACAGCTTAGCAGTTGTCATATTTCAATTCACATTTTCTTTTCTTGTGGTATAAATATATTTAAGGTTGTAAATTGAATCCAAAGTCTTTTAAATGCTATCTTCAAATAATAGTTTTAACTACATGATAATGTTAGTGTATTCGATTGACAATTTGTCATATTAAAGGTCAAACTGATTTATTTGGTTGAAAATTAAGCCAATTAAATTATGCTGAAGCAACTATAAGTTATTTAAATATATTAGAAAAATACAGTAAGCATATATACTTGAGATGACAACTAGTTGAATTTTAAGAAATTTATTCTCTAAACTTAGTTGTGGAGAAATATATCACCTCATTTATTAGTACTGCAAACATTTATAGCTGTCAGCTGATTATTTTGAATTTAATAATACTCGTCAGTTTTTATTTGACTCTGTAATAGCTATCAAAATTTTCACATTTATGCATTTTAAAATAAACTTGACAATAAAAATACAGAGTCAATTAATTCCATTTTGCATATTTTATTCTAGTGAAATGAAACACTGCAATGAAAAGATTTTAAGACATGCAAAGTGATTATGTAGTATAAAAAGGTTGAAAATACAAAAGTTCTTATTAGAAAATCTATGTTCTAAGTTCACCCAACACAATTCTCATGTAAAATGGCTAAATAAATGCATATATATTTGATATCTCTATTCTATATCTTCAGGACGTACAGGATGTGTCAGAGGTATAACAGACTTTTTATTTACATCTCTTGATAAAGCTTTTCTCATATCTAAAAAAGAAATTTGGGAATATTTTACATTCCAAAATCATATACAAATATGAAATATTATATATACATGAGGTATAACATACCAAAAGCATCTTCATCTGGATCTCCTGAATAATATTCAAGTACTCGTCTATATACACTATATCCTAATCGCTTATACATATCCACAGCAACTTTATTCGAAACACGAACAAACAGATCCACAAAATAAGCCTTTTTTCTAAAATGAGGACAAATATACAAATCATATACATACATACATAGATGAGGGATAAAAAAAATATGCATTGCATTATGCAAATTAAAAAATAAATAAATTAATTAAATCTTTTTTAGATTAAACTATTTTGAGAACTTTCAGGAAAGTTATAACCAATTTGAGAATGAATATCTGATTAATATTTAAATTAAGTTAAAGTTTATCTCCATTATTTGCTAACAAAATTAATAAAACTATTGCTGTCTAAATATTGGTGAGATGAATTAAAATATTTATATTCATGCCTTAATATGCAACTACATTAAATAGAACATAAAAAGAGCATTAGAATGAAATGAAATTTACTACATAATGATGCAGATATGAAATTCACACAATCCTAAAATCAATATAAACAAATAAAAGGTACAATACGATAAATGCAATACAATTTCAATAATGCATCAAATCACTTTCTTCTGCGATAATGGCCACAACAAGGTGCAGCATTGTGTTGATTAAATATTTAATAGTGTCATGAGGCAGTTGAGAAATGAACCACAAAGCCTGAATAGACAGCTCTAAATCATATAGGTAAACATGGTGGCATCAGAGGATTCAGCTTGTAACATACAAATTTTATAGAGAAGTCCTGGAAGAATCTGAATGTTGTAGAAAGTCTTGAGTAGAGCTATATGCAGATAAGCATTGTTTTGCTGAAAAATTGCCTCTAGGAAATCATTAAGGAATGTTTACACATGGTTGGTTGTGTGGGGGTTATTGGCCCAAGAGCCATATTTGGCTATACTGTGCCAAGTGGTTTTACACATGGAGTTAAGGAATGAAATCATAATGTTGACTTATCATAATATGAAATCATAATGTTGTTAAGGAATGAAATCATAATGTTGACTGTGCCAAGTGGTTTTACACATGGAGTTAAGGAATGAAATCATAATGTTGACTTATTAAGATTCTAATGACATAATTCAAACGGACTGGCTATAGCCTTTAAACCATCATGTTTTCTGTGTGGATAGAGAGTCACAAGACAACGTAGGGTAGATCTGTACCATTCAGCAAAGTGCTTCTATGTACATATGTGGAACTTGGTTATCAATACATCATTTTGAACAGCCAATTATTTTGATGCCAATGATGAAATTCTTCTCCCACAATTGTGAGAACTGCCTTTTTGCACATTTCCTTGGCATTCTTTGCTTACTAAAGTCATCCTTGAATTGGAAAATTGACAAGTTTATGAATTTTTAAATATCCATCAGCTTATATAAGGGTCCACTTCCTGACTGCAATACCATTACACGATATGCACTTTGGCACTATCAACGGGATCATTTACAAATAGTATATCACTGTATCACTATAATTATTTACAAAGTTTCACAAATATACCTTTTTTTCCTTTTCAGTGCATTATTTTTATTGCATCTATGTGTATAATGGTTACGTTTTTTTTTATTTTAATTGTTTACATGTCTTACAAACAAATCAAAATTTATAGTCTTATCTAAAGGAAAAATGATATTAATTTGAGCTTTGGGTACACTAGTATATATATTTTTTTGTTTCAATGAAAAATCATTTTTAAAATACATATGATTAATTAAATGATGCCAAAATTTTATAATTAATATCATACTTCTCAGATATATCTTCTAACCCTGCCATCAAAGTAGCAGCTAAACCCAAACGTCTGTATTCAGGTGCAACTGTTAGTGCCGTCACATGTCCATGCCAATTTTCGCTATGTCCTTCAGCTTTTCCCATTACTGTAAAGGTGAGAAATCATAAAAAATATTTATAAAATTATGGCTGAATTTAAATTTGATTTAAACCTAATTAACTTTAAACAAAGAAGGAGCAAAACTTTTTTCCATAAAAAATCCTAGTTTTTGCTTGTTTAGATTTAAAAAAATTGAAGCCATAAAATCATTTTGAATTTGAAGTTTAATATAATAACATTTTCCTTTAGTTTAACAAGATTGATTTCTCATTATAAAGCTATACTTGGATAGAATTTATAATTCCAAATCATGGTCAAGTGATGAAGTTCAATATTTGAACTAACATCATCCCTAAAAACTTTCATACAGAAATGGTATACAAAATAATCATACACCATACCATCAGTTGAATATTTGGTGGAATCTGGTTCTGGAACTATTGATTTTCATTTAAAAGAATTTTAATTTCATAAAATCCTTTTAAAATAGAATTTAGCAGATTGCTGACATAAATAATTAAAGTTACCAATTATATCAAGAACAAATTTCTGTTTTGATACATTTGGTATTCCAGTTAGTTACGATTTCAAGAAGGAAGAAATATCAAATCAAGTATTCTTAAATGGAAATGTATAATAGTAATACACATTTTTAATTTGAGTCATGATATTTAAAAAAAAAAAATCAGAATTTTATACTGTTGGTTGAATAACATTGCCATGATAATTTGTAAGTTAATATAGTTGAGGACTGCTATTGAAAGAATAAGTACTGTTGCTTAGTATTAAAAGGATGAAATAAATTTCAATAAATATTATCTTTTAGATAATCACCAATACTGGATCTATATATTTTTCTTAAAGAATTTTAAATAGGAAAAACCAACTTTCTAGTTTCAAAATTATCATACAGATTTGAAAATAAATAAAACACCTAACCTATTATTTGGCTTTGAAGAACTACGTTTTTGCAACAAATTATTATGAGTAGGTTATATAAACATATAGAAAATATCTAAATCTGAAAATCAACCAACAGATACAGTATAGATAACTCAAATACTTACTATAACCCATTATGTCTCCATTTGGAGCCTCAGCTACTTGGAAGTATTCTGGCCAATGAGCTAAATACTGAAGGTAAAATGATAGACCATACTATAAACAAGCTAAGGATAAAAAAATAAAAATATCACAGATTCCAAAATAAGAGTTGAAAAATTTTATTTTCCAGCAATGTGATAAAATAGTCAGAAAATAGATCACACATATATGGACAACTAATAATATATACCTTTATATTTGAAAATTTTGTCTTAAATTATAAGTTGTACTAAATTTCTAAATCAAATAATCAAAACATATATTATTTTAAAAAATACATTTATATATATATATATATATATATATATATATATAGACCAATAAAAAAATCTAATTATCTTAAATAAAAGATACTCTATACAAATTTTTCTGGATAAAAAAGTGAGATTTTTCTCTCAATAGAATAAATTTAATTAAATACAACTATTTTAATCTCAACATAAAATCACCAGGTTATTCTTATACCGAAGATATCATTTCATTAAAATTGTTTATTTCTAATCTAAATTTACATTGTATGTGATTAAGTATTTTACTTTTAAAACCTAATCTAGTCTTTATCTTTATTGCCACCTAATTTTCAGAATTTTGTTTTTAGAACTTGTAAGAGCATATGAAACTAAATTTACATTTTTCATTAACAATAGTAAATATGGAGAGAGAGAGAAAGAGAGAGAAAGAAAGAAAGAGATAATATAGTTAATATTCTAATATAAAAACCTGTGTAAATTTATAATCATATAAAACCTGTGTAAATTTGAAAAAAAAAAAATTATTAAAAAATCCATTATTTTGCAGAAAGGATACTGTTTCTGTCAAAGGATCCAAATTTCTGAAATTAAAAGGGGAAAAGTTAACCATAAGTTGATAAAATATAAAATTGGATACTACTTTTTTACATACTCTTTTACTATAATATGCTATTTATTGTAATATATTAAATATTTTATGAAGCAATTATTTTACGAATTCATGAAGCAATTATTTACATATTTATTATTTTTATTCAATGAAGCAATTATTTTACGATTATCAGTTAAAAAATTTCATTTACAACTTGAAAAATTTAAAGAATTGTTAGGATAAAAGAAAATGCTTGTTTATTAAAAATAAATTTTAAATACAGATTTATTTTTGAAAATTGATTTCAGCAAAACAGATAAAAATAATTTTATACATAAAATAGAGTAATAATTGTTACAAAGACTAAAGATGAAAATTGAAAATTTAGAATCACATAATGATAACATAAGATTGTTAAAACTGTATCTGTATTTTTATACAGTTTTTGAAATCAGTAACACACATTTTGAATAAAAACGCTGTTATCGGTTTTCTTGTGGATTATTTATTAATGCTACAAGAAGTTAAAGAATTTAATTACTTTCTTATCAATTCTTAAATATAAAATAAGTTAACTTAAAATTTTAACAAAAAATATGTTTATAACATTAATTACAAAGAATAAAATCTTTATTTACATATTATAAATAATAACTAGAATTACCTCACTCTCTATAGTGAATTATGTTAATTTATTGTATGGCAAGTTTTAACCAATTTTTTAAAAAAATCATTTGATGATGGATGATAATGAATAACCAGTAACTACAACTGAATTACAATAAAGCAAGTTATTAACATTTGTCCCACTAAAAATATCTTACAAATCCAAACAATAACAAGACTACAATATGTTCTTTCATTAGATTCAGTAAATTACGATTTACTATTAGCATTAGCAAATAGTTTTTAATTTAAGTATAATAGTTATATATCATTATAAATTATTAAAATCATTTCACTTCTATATTATCAAAATTCTTCCCTTTGAATTCAATAATTACAAGTTATTTAGTACATGTTTTATTAAAATTCCATTTTATACAGAGCTATTTGAGAAAATGAGCATTAAAGCATATAATAAAAAGAGAGAAAATATAAAGCATGAAAAAAGGAGAAAATATAATTATAAAATCATCTTACACATTATTGTAACGAAATAAATCTTCACAAGTGAATGGTCTAATAGTAGTCATATTGGTAAACTTAAATAATAAGCCCTCAAATATGGAAATAAATAATAATTAAATAAGATACGAATCTCTTTATTTTTATTCCCAGAAAAGTAACTTTTCATAAGCGAATTCCTGTAAATAGCTACTACAATTAGAGAGACACGAACTTGAAAAACAATGTTAATACAACTTCACTGTGGTTTGTTTTTGTATTAAAGATGCCACCAACCAGCAAAAATCAGAAGGAAAAATCATTTTCCCAAATTCTACAATTTGTAATCTATAGAATTTATTGAAATTCACGTTTTTAAATAACATATTTTGTTTTTATTTTTAATATTCAATATTTTTGAAACCTTAACAACATCTCTGGAATCAAAGAAATCATATTAAAAAAAATCGCATTTAACCTCAGCATTTCGAAAATAAAATTTAACTGTAAACTGAAACACATGGTCAAATAAAATGTTTTGTTTACTTTCGAAATATGCCGTCTGTTGCCGCTCTTTATTAGTAGCGCTTACATGCAATTTATTATTTGATTCACCGGGTAAGCATGCGAAATTTCGTTTATGAGCAAAACATATTTCAGGGGATGCTTACTATAGATAGTTACCCAGCGTTATCGCCAAATAGTAAACAAGAAAATGATAGCTCAACGATTTCAACGCACACATTTAAAATTAACTTGTAGTGAGTATTGATAAGTAAAATTAACATAATATATATTTCGATTAGAAGTTGCTAGCTAGTTTTTTAAAGATTAATTTTTATTAATTATACTTCATAAGGAATCTATTTAAATGTAGACATCCTTTGTAAATAAAAACGTTTGAAATAGAAATTTATTTGTATAATTTTCTCATATTTTTAAATATTTTTTCAATACTAGCATATTAAGTTTTGCTGCTTGAGGAATTAAAAAAAAAGTTAGAGGTTTTTGTTAGGCCGTGATTTCTCAATAACAACATATTAAATCAATGCTAATAAATTATTTACTTCATTACTTTCGAAGTTTTTATATAATTACCATTCTTATATAGGGTAAATTATTAAAATTTGACCAATATTGAGAAGAAAATCACTTGAAAAGCATTAATATGTTATTGCAACAATGATTCAGGAATAAAATTTTCAGTTTTTAAAATGTTTGTATTTAAGTATATAATCATTTTAATGAAAATAAGGTTTAAATATCTTTCTTCTTGATTAAACTGAGATTTTAGTATCATGGCAAAATTTACTGTAATGATTTTTCCAAATTTAATTTTACTTTCTTACCTGAAATATCATACCCATTAATATCTTGCTTTTATTTGAATTATTTATCTTACCTTGATGTATTAGTAAAGCTTGTGGATACAAAATTTTAATATTTAATAATCCTTTCTTCCAAAGCACAATTTTCCATCCTTCATGAATTCAGTATTTTAAAAGTAAATAAATAAAATTAATTTTTTATAAGAATCTATAAGAAAAATAATAAAATTTAATCAAGAAATGTTCAGTTTTTCATTTCTAGTAGATTACCTTGTTATTTTTATTCTTAGAGGCAATATTTTGACTTTTCTGTTAATTCAATTATAGCTCTGTATTATTTTGTGTGTGCTTAGTTAGTTAAGAATTAGAAGGATAAGAATTATTTCACTGCTATATAAGAAGATGTCAATGCTCTATTTTGGTTGTTTCAGAAAAGCACCTTTATTTGAGTGATTTATGCTGGGGACATTAACTAGAACCAAGAGTTCAAAAATATCTGGTTTATTTTATATAAAACTGTTTTCCAGGGATGCACAACCTTTTCAAGATGGGGGCCAAAATTTGAAAAAGGATCATGTTGAGGACCAAAGCAGCATGTGAAATGTTATAAATCACTACTGTCAAACAAATTCATACATATTGCCACAAAAAGCAACTGTGCTTTTTTGTGGCAATACGTATGAATGGCAATTATTACTTTACTTATTTTACTCATGCTCATATTATGCAATAAATAAATAAATAAAATGCAGCCATTATAGATGAGATTAAAATACTTAAAAAAAAATATTATTGATAAAAAGATGGCAAACTTGAAATAGAATAACAGAGGAAAACTTTTTTATTAATCATACAGAGAACACAATTCAAATTTTGAAGAAAAAAAACCCAAAATTAGTAAAAGTTAATGAGATGGCTGGGACTGAATATTTCAAAATTATTGATTTTATGTTGAGCTTAAGATTGGTTGTGGCAATGAATAAAATAAAAGAAGGTTCTTGTCTGCTATTCTATTTCTTAATTTTGATTTGTGTAAATTGATCAGTGAGAAAGTTTGCTCACAAATTTATGTGCTGCAAAGAAAGTTGCATGTGCTGCTGCATTTTGCTTTAAGCCTGAAAATTCCTTGGCTAAGTCTTTATAAAATTCTAATATTGATTTTTCTTTGAACTGATTTTTTTTAAAAAAAATTAGAATTCTGTAAATCAATTAAGGCTAACTGCATACTCTCATCCACTAGATTTTCAACAACAGAAAATGGAGAATAAAACCCATAAATTTTTGTTTTGCGCTTTTAAAAATCTGAAAACCGACCATTAAATGCACTATGCAAGATTTGAATTTGATCCTCATATTGCATTTTCATGTGTCGAGATTTTTCCTGTCCGCGAACTTCTGTACGAAAACTGGTACTCGTAGGTAGCCATGAAGGGGATAAATTGAAAAGCCACTTAATAAAAAATAAATTAACTTAATGAACAATGGTAAATTATTTATTCTGATGTAGAATCGTTTTTGTATCAGATTTTTCCCTGTTTATTTGAAGAAGTTTCATTTGATTTCAAATTAATCTTATTTTATTAACAACATTCACAGGCCAACTTCAAAGGCTATGCAGGCCAATTTTGGTCCGCTGACCATAGGTTGTGCAACCCTGCTGTAATCCACATTTTCAGACATGCCTCTCTCTAAAACATTAAGAAATGGAACCCTATGATTGAAGTTGTTATTAATAATTTATAAAAAAAATAGTTCTGAATTGATATGATATTCAAGCAGTATAAATATGGATGTTATAACATTCATTTTATTTCCATCTATGTCAGAGAACCTGTGAGAGTATCTTGACCTTTTGTATATTACAAATATTGATTATTAATTATGACCTACCTATGTGTATGGGTTATACATTATCAGTATGTTATCAATAGTCAAATGTAACTCCCCTTTCTATTGAAACACAAATCTTTCAAGAGAGCCTTAACTGTTCATAAGACTGCCCAGTTTCATAAAAAGACTTTGAGTCATCAAATATCTGTAACATAAAATAATTTGCCATTTTATTTTGTAAAACCTAGTTTGAATTGATTTTCACGCTTTAAAGAAAACAACCACTTTAATTTTCAAAACACCAAGAAATGAGTTAAAACTTTCAAGACATAGGAGTTAAATATAACTAATTCCTTAACTTCTCACTCTTTTATAACATTCCCAGAGCACTTACTTGACTATCACATCTTTGTTAGACCATTTGGCATAAAATATATCCTATGTTGATATTATTGTAAACAGAATTGAATAAAAAACAAGTATTATTTTCAATATGCATTTCCATTTTAGTTCTATAATGTACAGAATTAAATAAAGAACAAACATTATCTATAATATACATTTCTGTTTTTATATTCATTAACTTTTTTATACTTTTTTTAAAAAGGAACTTCTTGATTACAATGGACAGCGATTCTGATCGAACTATTGATTCTGATGAATTGGAGGAAATTATACGGCAATCACAAGAAAAAGGATCAAGTTCTTCTACTAATGTGAAAACTTCCAAGAAGAGTCAACGTAGACCTAGTTTTCATGATTTATCTGATACAGATTCAGATGATCAGGTTTCTCCCAAAAAACAAAAGCTTTTGAGATCAAAACCAAATTTTAGTCGACCAAAATGTGAATATGGTCAGAATTGTTATCGGAAAAACCCTGATCATCTTCGAAATTTTGAACATAGTGATGATAATCAAACTCCAGAAAAGACTCCATCTAAAAAGAAAGTCAATAAATATGATATAAAAATTACAAAGGAAAAAACCCAAATGGAAGGTTCAAATCCAAGTCCAGATATATCAAGAAAAAAGAAAGAGAGAGATAATCGTCCAAAATGTGTGTATGGAAAGAAGTGTTATCGTAAAAATCCGGATCACATAAGAGAATTCAATCATGAAAGTAAATAAAAATAAATTTATTAAAAATTTTTATATCTTTTATTCTAATTCTTCTTTTATTTATAAATAATGATAAAGAAGGAGAAAAAATATAATTTTACAAACTATGAGGGATATTGACCACAGAAATTAAAAATTTTCATTCCTGCATTTATTTAAACTCAGTATGGTTTTCATCTATACTTTTGCATTAAGCAGAGGATAGGATGTATACTTAATAATTTTTACAGAATAAATATAATTATGTTTCAAATAAAGAAAGAAAAAAAAAAAATTTTTTTTTTTTTTTTTTTTTTTTTACATTACTAGTGTTTAATCTTTTATATATTTTAAATTTATAGTTGAATTAATTTAACTGTAATTTATCAAAAAGTATTACGAAGATTTCCAACTGATGATTCTTTTAATGTTTTGTACTTTTTTTAAAAAATAAAGACAATAAAAGAAACTTTATTTTTTGAAATTTCAAAATGTAAATTTTTTAATGTATTTAAATAAAAAAATTAAAATTTTATTTTTTAAATCTGGTAGTTATTTATATTTTTCTTTAAAATTTTTTTGATGCATTTTATCATTATTTAATTTTGATAGCAGATCATTATCACACTGATATATTTAAATGTTTGTTTATTTATTTTTACAGTGTTTTTATTACATTTATAGTACTATTCTGTCTTCATTTTGTTTTTAACTTTCGTTTTATTTGAACAAGGTGATGAATCTGATGATTTAATAAATCATACTCCAAGTCCTGTAAAATCTACAAAAATCCGACAGTCACCTCTTCCTGAATGTCCTAATTATCAGTTTTTTCTTACAAAAGTCACAGGCATTCATCAAAAATATAACATGTTGGCATTGGATATTAAAGGTAATAATTCCTTGCCTTTTCTACATAAAAAGAAATCTCACATAACTGTACTCTAGAATTG
>JAOUZG010016644.1:3563407-3584518 GCA_026289955.1 Argiope argentata | reverse complement strand
ATATATATATATATATATATATATATATATATATGAAAAATTTGTATTAAATAATTTTCATTTCTTATAATAATTATTAGTATGTGCAAAATTCTCTTCACATAGATTAAAGATTATCTTTTTAACATATTGTAACATTTAATCTCAGTTTTGATTTTTTTAAAAATTATACAAAATATGAATTTTTGCATTATTTGCTGTTTTAGTTCAGCAGGCATATGGGTCTTACATGAATTTTGAATCAAGTGCTGTTGATCTTTAATTTTATTAATTTTTAAAGAAAAGCCTTGATGATTAAAGGGAGCCCATCTATCCTTTATACCAAATTTTTATCATTGTTTATGGGACATTTTGCTAGACTGCATAAAATCAGGAAGTCAAGTTTAATGAGTATATGGAAAAATAATTGCAATTGTCAGAAGGTTGTTGACTGCCCTTTGTCTTATTGCTAAATATTAATCTTCGGAAATAAAAGCAATAAGGATTTATTCAGATTAAAATCCACAATTTTATTCAAGCATACTTCACATAAAATCGAAAATTCACTACATTTCTGCTTATGCATTATAGCTGAATTGCCTGCATGTGCTCAAAGGTAAGCATGCACATGGAGAGATTGATTTTACTACAAGTATGTGGTGGAGCATTCAAATGACTAAAAACATTTATTTGGCTCAGAAATATAAACACACTGTTAGCAAAACATAATTTAGTGCTCACAAAAACAGCATTTATGGCAGCATATAAAGAGAGAATTGATTGCTAACAACTGTGACTAGACCAAACAATCAGAATTCATCAGATAAAAAGATTTCACTCAACTATTTGCATCCCACAAACACATATTATTCTCAACTGTCTATTTACTTTATCCAAAATTTACTATGAGGTTGATTGTTCAGCACATGACATTGTTGACTCTATATATGACATGAAGACTCAGCACACAATTGATTGGTCACTTCATCTCCATACAATAATCTCATTCCAGCTTGGTCTCCAGACTTTTTATAGCTTTGGAGGTAGGAGAGAGACACACTACTAGAAGGATTGATACAATTCTCATCCTAATGGTAACATCAAAATTTCATTTAATTTTGAATCTTTCATTTTATCATCTAGGCTGGATGTCATTGATCCAGCATCTATAAGAGCTGTTTGTAAAACTACCTTCTTCACTAGAGAACTAACTGCAACATTGCAAACATGTAAAATGATAAATATTTAATTTATTATTTGAGGGAAGATTTCTTTTGGATTCTTGCAAGTTTAAACCAGAATACTTAAAAATCTTTGAAGAATTTTTCACTAAATAAAATAAGGTTCCTAATTATTGTTTTATATGAAGCAGTTATCCTATATACATCTATAATTATCCAGTTCATGGTTTTAAATTAATACAATCATTTTGATTAATCTCCAATAACAAATCTTTAAGTGTTAGGGATATCTCTATAATTACATTACATAAAAATCAGGTGATGGATTAATTTCATTATTAATAAGTTATATGTGCTGCAATAAATTTAAATATTTTATTATGTAATAATGATCTAAATATTGATATAACTGTAGGGTATCTGCTTTTGTTATTCATATTAATATTATTCTCATTATTATTCATTTTTTCTTATGTGATTATGTATTTATTATACAATTATACTTTATGTTTACATTTATTATTTAATTATATTAATTTTCTCCCTTTAAAGAGTTTTATTTTCTATTTGAACTCTTCATAAATATACCCATGTGCATATTTTAATAGAGATTTACTTTTTTTATTAGATATATTATCTTTTAAAGATGGAACATTGGTTTCTTCTGCTCAAGTATGTATATAATAATTTATTTATAAATTTTCTCTATGATATCTATAAGTAGCAGAATTTTTAAATATATTATATTTATTCTAACATGTTTACCCAGAGTTCTTATATAAAAATCTTCTTGTTTTCATTATATAAAAATATATTTAAAAATAAGTTTTTGACTAATTTTTGATATTAATATTTGAAGTTTTTAATTTTTATTTTTGCAGCCCTGTGAATCCATTTATTATAAATTAGAGTTTATGTGAATATATATATTTGATATTTTAATAGAATTGTGAGCCTTTTTATTTAAGTTTTATACATATTTCAAGGTATGTCAAATTTGTATGTCTTATTTTAAAAATACGTTTCATTTATGTTTTATCTAAATGAAAAGTAGTTTTTAAAGCCCCTAATTTGATTGCCATATACATAAACCAACTTCATATTTGAATGTAACAAATCTAAAGCTTTCAAAAATTTCTTTAATCAAATCACATTTCAACTTTATTTTGTTCTAATGTTGTGATACTTCTATATTTTAAGTAAATAATATCAGCACTTCTATTAGAAGAATGCCCAATTTATATGAAAATGTGTGCCTTATTCATTTTGCAGATAGAAGGCATTTTATATAACAAATCTATTAGAGGTGCTGGTATGAAATTTTTTTTCTTTGATATTTATCTTTATTCTTTATTTTCAGTTTAATTATATGTTTGACATTGAATGGTTGATGAAGCAGTTTCCAGAACAATATAGGTAAGTTGAAGAATATTGAATAAATAAATTAAAAAAAACACAAATTCGATGAATTTGAGATTAAAAATAGAATAAAACTGTACTACAGATAAAATTATAATGGGTTAAATTATTTAAAATTATTCATAAAATTACTTTTATTTGTTCCTGTTATGTCAAAAAGCCTTAAGTAAATACTGTAATAATTTAATATAAATCATTATGTAATCAATTAAATGTTTTAAAGTATGAATTTTGCAGGGGGATTTCTGCAGTTTTGCAAGTGCCATACAAATTTCATAAAAATTAAATTAGTTTTTTAACTATCTTTATAAATTTAAACAATGAAGCTTTGAGCAAAATAAATATTTATATTAATCAGTTTCTGAAAAATTCATGCATTTATTATTTTTTTAATGAATTTCTGAGAGGAAAGAACAGATAGAGTAAGATCATTATTAACTCTGAGAATTCAGTTATTTTGATTTGTCTGGATTGAAAAATAAACTTAATGAGCCAAGCTTTTTATTATTTAATCAGATGTCTTAAAAAAGAAAAATCCTATAAATAATTATTTTCTGGATGTGCTAGAAAATATGCATGAAAAAATGCATTGGCAAACAAAAATGAGTTAGATGTTTCTAAAGTGAACATGAAAGATGGAAAAAAGCTGAATACATTCTTTAGAAAGTTAAATGAACTGTAACAGTTATTGAAAATATAAGTGGCTTAAAGATTATGCAGATTGTTTAAAAACATTCTTAAATTCAAATTGATATTAAGGTTTAATGGTATTGGACCTTTTAAAAAAATGACATAAACATAATTTATTATGAAACATTTTTTTAAAAAAATTATATTATCTTATGCAGAAAATGCCCATTAACAATTGTACATGGAGAACAAAGAGAATCTAAAAAGAGATTGGAAAATTCTGGAGCAAATTTCTCTAACATAACTTTTTGTCAGGTAACACAATTTTTATTTTATTATTTTTTTACTGCTCTGCTACATGTTTATTTAATCATGCTTGTTTGGTTTTATTTGGTACATAAATACTCAAATACTTTTAGTTATTGAATATAGCTTGATTTCTATGTTTGAAACTTTTTTTTGGTCTTTAATTTTTAAAAATTTGTAATCAAAACTTTTCATAAACATTCTTATCCTTTTGTAATTGAATTTATTTTCTCTCTCTCATAATATTGATTTAGGCAAAACTTGATATTCCTTTTGGCACCCATCACACGTAAGTAATTTTTTTTTTTTTTTCATTTTGATATTTCATTCATCAATATTCCTCATAATTTCAAATATAAGTGGATGTTTTTCTAATTTCATGGACAATCAAAATTCCCTTTCCCATATTCCATATTTGTATGATCAAACCTTCAAAAATTTCAATTAAATTTATTTGGCCTGTTTCTTAGTTATCTAAAATCTCAATGCTTTGTTAAAATTTTATTGTGTTAAATAAATGTGTTACTGATTTAATCAGGCTTATTCTATCTAAAAATTATTCTTTATTTCAGAAAAATGATGTTCCTATTATATAAAGAGGGTTTCCGAGTAGTTATTCATACTTCAAATATTGTAGATAGTGATTGGTTTCAGAGGACTCAAGGGTATATTAATTTATCATTTGACTGATTTAAAATTTTGATTGTATTATTTTAAATTAGTATTTATTTTTATTTAAGGTGCTTGTATTTTATTTTATTTTCAAAAGTGGTTCTTAAATGGATGTTACAACTTTTTTAATATCATTTATTTGTTTTTACACCACTGTCTTTTCAGAAATGTTCATTAATTTATTTTAAGCATTCAGCATTAATACTTAACTTTTGATATAATATGATTTTGAATAAGTGAAATGTTCCCTATTCATATAATATGAAAAAAACATTCTGTTTAAAGAATCTTAATTAGTATAATTTTTAAGCTGAAGGTACAGGCATTTGGAAGAAACACTAAATATTGTTTAAATGGCATGTTTCTTCGAGCTTTTTGTATCATCTAGCAACCCCAGTGTGAGTGAGAAATCTTTTTTATGAGAGTTAAGTCTGGCAACAGATGGAACAAGGCGAATGAAGTGAGCAAGGAATAGAACATTGTGGTGTTTACCTTCTGATTATGGAATTACTTACCTAGATAGTTACACAATCCACTTCAGTTTCAGGAGTAAAATGATTACATTCTTCAGTTGTATCAATATAGTGACATTTTGGTGTTTTTGAATAAATAGCTACTAGCACCTTCACTACAGTGTCCATATTAATTTTATTCCACAATAAATGGCTTATTGTCTAGTAAATTTTCATATGGCTTATTTTTAAAAATATGTATTTGCCCATTTGAAAGTGTCCTGGAAGATAGACATGATTGTTTCAGAAATACATGGTGAATACTTTTCTTATTCTCTTTGTCATTATTGACAACTTTATATAAATTCATATTTTTTGTTTTGTTTATAAATTTATTTCAATAAAGATAAAAAAATCCTATTAGGCTGCTTAAGTAATTTTTATACTATGTATATTCATTTATTTTGCATTATTTAAATAAAGTATAAGATTCGAATATAAGCAGTTTTTAACAATTGTTTCTTTTAAATTTAAGAGAAACATACATAAATAAAAATATGAAAATTTGTGTGTGTAAACATAACTAAAACAAAAATGGTATTCTAAAATCAATACTACAGATATTATGCTTACTATTAAACTTTAAAATTAATATATTCTTTTACACAGATATGTATTTTACTTGAACATTTAATTGGGTTGTGATTACATGCTTTTTATTAATATTTTTCTCATCATTTATTCTAATTTGTGTGAATTTATTCCTAATTGTTTTAATGCTTGCCTAAATTTTTAATTTTACTTATTATGTATACTTTTTATTGATGTAATATTTAGAAATTAATTATTTTCTATTATATATTATTATTATTCTCTTGCCTTATCTATTGATATAAAAATTGTTCTCTACTTATGTTTGTTAGAATTTATTTATAAATATAATCATTTTGTGGTGAATAATTTTAATCATTCAATTTTGAATTATCAGCCTACTACTTGATATTTACTCAACTATCATATCTATAACCATGTAATTTAAAATCTGGTTTTTAGGATGTGGGTAAGTCCTGTGCTGCCTAAATTGAAAAGTCCATCTTCTACCGATGGAGATTCACCAACCAATTTTAAAAGTGATCTATTAGAATATGTTTCTTCATATGGTGCTCAAGGTTTAAATGAGTGGTTACAAATTATAAAGCAGCATGACTTCTCGACAGTAAGGTGAGCTTCTATTTTTATGATTTTTATATTTAATTGATGGTTGTTTAAATAATTAATATAAAGCTATAAATCTGAATGAATCTTTTGAAGAGATATTTATATCCTTATCCTATGTAGTTGTATTTCAATGATGATTATTTCAACCATCCTTAGCACTGCCATTTTCAAGTCCATTTTGCATTTTACCTAATATTAAAACTCATATTACAAAGAAAGTTTATGAGGGTTGGGTTGTATTTTGTATACAATGTTAATGAAATTTTTTTTAATTTAAACTTATTTTTGTTTCATTAAATAAATTTAAAAAAAAAGAATGCTTTTAATAAATTGTTTTCTTGACAAAATTGGTTGTGCGATGATAGCTTATTTCTTTATAAAGGAATCTTTCCTTTAAACTGTGTAGCAAAAAAAGGAAGCTTTAAAAAATAATTCATTATTGATTAGTAAATCTTTGAAATATTTTTTTAAAAAAATGATTTTTATGCTTAAATAATTTGATTATTCTTTTAAATTTAAATTTTAGAGTTGTTTTGGTTGGATCTGTTCCTGGTCGTCATATAGGATCTAAAAAGACTGCATTTGGACATTTAAAGTTGAGAAAAGTAATGTATACATTTAAATATTTTAAATGTAACTGCTGTGTATTTTGAAATAAAATGTCAATGAATCCACTTTAACTATTACACAGTTGCCACTTTTAATAATCTTATAGAAAGTTCTCCTTTTACTAAAATTGGTTTATTTATTACTTCATCAATTATGGAATATATGGATCTGATTTTTAATCTTTATATTATTTATGTCATTGTATAATATCTAAATTTCTATTATCATACATAAATTTTAAAAAAATTGATATAATTTCTTATGTATATCATTTCATGATTATTTTAAAGAACAGTCCTGTTTTTTATATTATAGTCCTGTTTTTATCATCATTTTCAGATTCCATTTGAAAAATCAGCTGATTTGAAGCACATTTTGGAAAGTAATTGATATTGGAATTTTTTAAATTTAATTTTTTTAAATGGAGTTAACCAATAATTTAAATTATTAAATTTTTACAAATGAAAAATTATTTATAGTTCCAAACAATCACATTAAAGTTTTAATTATGTTTTCAAAAATAAAGCTGCTTTTATATTCAACATTGAGTCTGGAAAACCAATATATATGATATCTAATATTAAGAATCAATGCTACTAAGAACATTGGACTGCATTAAAAATAACCATAAATGAAGTGTACTATTCTGCTGTTGAGTATGCTTTAGTTAAAGGTTTTTCTAATATTTATAGACTAATGATTGATGAATGTAGTATTCAGAGCCCATAGGTTTTATCTGAATTCTAATTATAACTTTCATATGAATAAGAACCTCTAATAAATAGGTTTTAAAAAACACAGAAATGCCACTAATGTGCTGTAAATATATCTATTAATAACATGAAGTAAAGTGAGTTTTAACCCCAGTTATTGTGGATGGTAATTCATTTTGTTTATTATTACAAACAAGTATTTGTCTCTCCCAACATATCTCAGTGGTATCAAGGATTCAATTTTAAATGATTACATTTTTTTTTTCATATTGTCGCGAAGATGAGATGAATGTAGTAAAGCTAACGAGAATAAACACACTCAATCTCAACTCACGATTCTTTTATTATCTGACTAATCTCGCGACTACTTATATACACAAAAAACCTTCTAGAATTTGAAGGCCCGCAGAAAATTAGGAATAAATTTACATAATACAAATTTGCATAATTAACACAACAAATGACAAATTAAAACAGAAATGAATTGAAAGTTCCCATAGCAACTTTCTCCTCTTGTATTCGAACCCGCGATTTTCGGTTTACGAATCCCGTACTCTCCCGACTGAGCCATCGGGGCGCTTGGTTAGGAACAATTTTCGCTTCAATATGGTATATAGGAAATATGTCACTTTTTTGTCAAATCAAATGAGATTTTGAATTGATTAATTCTAAATTTATTGATTTATAAATTTGGTATTTTTCCTGTTAATAGTATAAAAAAGAAGTTACTCAAATGAGAAATAAAATAAAATTCATTTATTTTTATCTAAATTATTTAGGTTCTTAATCTTCATGGAAGCTTGAAGGAAGTTGTTCAACCTAATTGGCCTCTAATTTGTCAATTTTCCAGTATTGGTTCTTTGGGTGCTTCTCCTGATCAATGGTTACTAGGAGAATTTTCCACAAGCCTTTCTACTATTAAAGATTCATCTTTAGGATCTCAATCAATCAGCTTGAAATTGGTGAGTAGCCTTTTTTCCAATTCCCTGATTCTTTTGTTTTCTTTATCATATCTAATTATTTTTTAATTTTTGGGGGGAGGGAGAATTGTTTATTGGAACCAAATCATATAAAATATTGGTAAGAATATGAAAGCATTAAATTTTAGCAATTATAAGCATCATAAAAATATGAAGGATTTTCCCTATATAATTTTGAAATGCTCGCATGTTTCATGGAACAGACCTACACAATTTGCATCTGAGTAAAAAAAAAAAAAAAAAAAAAAAAAACCTGCCACATTTGTTCATATTTATGCTCTTTCTCACACACACACACCACCACCACCACTGCGGTCACCATCAATGTGTATTATAATAGGTTATTATATTTTTAATGTTGTTTGCAGTTTTATTAATAATTAAAATCTAATTTTTTCCATTTATTTTAGAGAAAATAAATAAATCATTGAAATGTTATTAAATATTTTTCTTTCTGTATTATAATTTCAGCTCTTAAAGGCAATTTATAATTTAGATGAGCTTTGCATAACTAGATTTTGGTATAATGCAACTTGAAATGATGCAATTGAAAAGATATTACAAGTAATTAGAATTGAAATATTAATGAATTACTTAAAAATAATGTTACAGATAGTGTGAATTCAAAATTCTATTGTATTTATAGGTATGCTATTGCTTGATAATTTTTTAAAGTGAAAAATCTTTTTTTTTATTTATTTATTTGCATATACATAACCAATTTGTTTAAATCTTTTGGAAAAAATATCTTTTTTGTCATGAAAAATTTATCTTCACATATTTTGTCATATCAAACAGCTAAATTACTTTTTAAAAAGCACAGAAAAATATGGCATTAAATAAGGAACTGTAGGATATCCACATTAACAGCAAATTGGAGCTCTTATAAATAATTGTGAGAGATGTTATTATTATTATTTTTTTTATTCTACTGTACTTTTAAAAATATAGAATAATAACTAAATGTACTTAAAAACGATATTGTACTAGTAATGCTTCAGTTTTCTGGTTTTGGTGGCCACCATAAGGTTCTTATATAAAAGAACCTTAAAATTATTTGTTAGTTATGTAACAAGCTTCATAAAAAACAGTAAGTCCATCAACATTCGAAATACTTCAATGACTGATTTTCATCATATACCAGTTTTTTTTAATATAATGACTATACTTATAGAATAGTGCATAACAATTGATAAATTGGGAGAAGTAGAAATTAACTTGTAACAATGCCAATATCCTTGTGATTAATAACATTACACTGGCCAGCTGTTCTTTATCTTTATTTAAAATATAAAAAAAATTTCTAGGTGTTCCCAACTGTAGAGAATGTTCGCAAAAGTCTTCAAGGCTATCCAGCTGGTGCATCTTTACCTTACAGCATAAAAGTAGCCCAAAAGCAACCTTACTTAAAAAATTATTTGCAGTAAGTTTATACTTGAGCAATTTTTATTATTTTTAAAAATTACAAATTTTTTGATGATTTACTGAGTATATTATTCTAAATAAATTAATGATAAATCTAATTCTCCGATTGAAAAAAGTTTTTTTTATAGAAAAAAATTGAAATATTAACTTTGTAAGGATTATTAGTTCTGACTTGATTCTGCTGTCTCTATTTCTATTACTACTTAAAATGCTTAAAAAAAGAATTATTTCTGAATTTAATAATAAATAGTTTAATTGAATAGAGAATATATTCACCTAACCGTTAAGCTTATAAATTAATTATAATGATAGTTATTAAGAAATTAGCCAAAAAAATGTGTGTATGCACACAGACTTTACATCTATGTTCAGATATGTTCTAACCACCCATTCTGCTGCATGAAAAAGCATCTGTGAAGAACCTTTGAGTATTCATATGAGTTCTCTGAATTATAGGTTCACATGTGAGCAATCTACGGGATAGACAAATAACTGTTGATCCACAATACATTATAGCGAAGATTCTTTTTGTGTACTCCATTAACTATCTAATGAATTATTTCAGTTTAAAACGTGCATATTATTATTGATAAACTTTAAGAAAAGGTTATTTTAGAAAATAATTTTGTTTGTTTTTAAAGGTAATAGATAAAGAGAAAAATAAAAAATCAAGTTTAAATGTTAAAATCCATAAACAATTTAAATCAAGATTAAAACAATTTAAATCAAGATTAAATGTTAAAATCCAAAAATGAAAGTTCATTGCACAGTTTCTAGAAATTTCCAAGTGATCTCTACAAGATTCTGTCAACAAATTACTGTCCCCTTTGTTTTAATTAATCCAGCTTTTCTGATCTCACTGTTTTCTAGTAACTGAACTTCAGACTTGTGTGTTTAATCATTTTTGAAGTAAGAGGTTATATTATTTGTTTCATAGAATCTTCAATATTTTTTTTCCCAATATGGCAATGTATTTTATTTAATGACTATTCTACCTTCTAAAAGAGATTCATGGAGATCTTGAATTGTAGCTATAATTAATGCATCCTTAGGCTTAGGTACTAATTTTTTTATTTTTAGAAGTTTAATTTTTTTTTGTTACTGTACATCAATTTGGCAGTAGCAAATTACCAAAAAATAGTGATTGACTTACCTTTATTGTTTTAAGTTCACATTATCCATATTGTTTATTCCTACTTCTAGCTGTTTCCTACAGTTCAATAAATTTAATATAAAAATGTCCATATAGGTTTAATATAAAAATAATGAAAATGGGAAATCACATTTATTTGATCAATTTATTATGGTTTTGTATGCAGTAAAAAATACTTAGCTAAGAAATGAATATTGTGAGAGTTAATCGAAATTTATTGTATCTTGCTGTTATTTTTAGTGCATGCTATTCCAAAATTTTGAAGGAAAATAAAAACTCCTTGTATTTGTGTGTGTATATATATATTATTAATTTATTTGTATATTATTATCTTTAACTAGTTGTAAATTATTTATTTATTTTTGCAGCCAGTGGAAAAGTGATAAATTGGGACGGAGTGAAGCTTCTCCTCATATTAAAACCTACTTCCGTCTGTCTCCTGATAATTCTAATATAGCTTGGTTTCTTCTAACTAGGTATATATTTTTTTAATCATTATAGCTCTTACTCTTTTATGATACTACCTCTTACATGTCTGCCGGAACTTCGGAGAGCATTGCTTGAAGAGTGATGTAATATTCCCGAAGATCAGATAATTTGATACTCAGCATGTCTAGGGGCGTTGTACAGACTATTGCATCATCTGGGAGTCATTGTCTCATATTATATATTGACCATGCATTATTTTTATAATTTGTTTCTAAAAGCGAAAAAAATTGCAATTTTTACTAATGATATCAAATATATCGCATCTTTTTCGTTCTTTCCCTTTGGTTTAATAAATAGGCTTTTCAGATAAGTCACATTTGTTTTGCTTCAGATTGTTTCTTTTCCAGAACTTGCATTATCCTTTATTTATGGACATAAGTTTATATCTGTACCAAATTTAATAGCTTTTGGCTAAGCAATATGATCTAGAGAGAAAAATGTAGATCGATAAGATACCTGTATATTAGGTTGAAACAAAAAAAGGCCATTATCGTGTTTTTAGTTTTAAGTTTGAAATTTTCTAAAGAAAAAATGGAAATTTTTTAAAAGGACATTAAAAAATTAAAAAAAAAAGATTTTTGTTTGATTTCAGTGGAGAAAGGTTAGCTTTAGGTTCGAAAAGAATTTTATAAAATTCTGTGTGCAATACAACAACATTCTAAGGTTCCATAAAAAAAATTAAAGTTTGTAAAAAAAAAAACTGAAAAATTATATATTTAGATAAAATATTCTTATAAATTTTTCCTTCGTATAATATTACAAAAGATCATTTTAAATACATATGTAAGCATTACAGTTGGAACAAATTATTAAGCATTAAAAAATATTTTTATGTCAAATTTTGCATTTTCACAGCATTGCAAATCACTGAATTTCTCAAAAATAGAGCACTGATGGTTTTTTTGTTGTTGCCAATTTAGACTTAGCCATTTTTATTCACAACAAAGCACACAAACTACGAATCAGTTATGTTAATCAGTTACACAATAGACAAAGCATAGACATCAACCTAACTGAGCTCAGCAAGGCTACTGATTAGAAACCAGCTCTGTCCTTGTCACCAGACACAGACAAATCTTACCTATAACAACCGCTTTGAGGACGACTTGATGGCATACCAGTGCAATAGTAAAACTGTTTTTATACTTTTTTTCATAGGAAAACACCTATTTAAAGAGATTTATTTAATATTGAGGCACACAATCTTAAAAGTTGCAAAAAGTGTATTTTATGAAACTTGGAATAAGATATGGAGTCCCTGTTGCACCTCAAGACCTAATCCAATATTCTTCATATTCATAATTTATTTTATTTACACCAAAAGGCAACTTTTTCATGCTATTACAAATTAATAATGAAAAAACTGATTCTTTTATTCCACCTTAGTATATATGCAGACATATTCTGTTTTATTATTAGGTGGGATAATAATTATTTAAACCATGCTAACTGATGTAAAATAATGAAATTTTTTTGAAATAACAATTTTGCTTTTATGGAATTATTTTATTTTTATGTAAAATTATCAATTGAAAAGGTTGATTTATTTTTTATTTTTATAGTGCCAACTTATCAAAAGCTGCTTGGGGTGCTTTAGAGAAAAAAGGCTCTCAATTTATGATTAGATCATATGAATTAGGAGTGTTATTTTTACCAAAATTCTTTGTGAGTAGATAATTTTTACAATTCATATTTTCAATAAATGAAATTACAGAAATTAAAATGTTATTGGCTTGTCTTATTTTTAGAAAATATTTAGGAAAGAACATAAAAACCATAAATACTTTATTTAAAGATTTATCATAATATATACATTTCAAAGCAAAATCATTAAACCTAAATTTGCATCCTTTTTGTTGCAATCTTTTAAAACTATGCATAACCTAAAGCTGAAAAATATTCATAGAACATTTTATTCTTGTGAAGTCCTATAATGTTTTTCTGTATCTATTGTTTCATTCATAATTATAATATGAGTATTTGATGAATCTCTTGTGCTTTTAGAATATGCATGAAACCTGCAGAATTCTTCAAATCCCATATTAAAAATCATTGAAATTTATTTTTCAATAGCTATTCAATGCCTTCAAATGTTTATTTAATACATATGGAATAAATAACTATTGGTGTAACAATACACAACAAATCACATTTCATTTCTTGCTTGTGTCATTAAAAATGTTCTTTCATATGTTTTATAATCTACTCAATAAATCTTTTTTTTTTTAAATATACATTTAAGTCCTTCTCAAAACCACTCTCATTCGTATGAAATTTCTTAGGAAATGGAGTTATTTTCCACACCTGTATCAGTTAAAAAAGATTTCAGCAAGCTCTTTCCAGTTCCTTATGATGTGCCTCTCATGCCTTATTCAAAAGAAGGTAATTTATTTATTTAGTATATTTTAGCTTTTATATTCATAATTTTAATATATCTATTACTACTGAGTTTCTTTTTCATTTATAACTTTATCAGTTTGTTGTTTTGATATGCCACTAAAGTAAATATGTTCCCTCTCAATTTATTCATATAGAAGTTCGCTATCATCTCCAAAGTTGTAAAAAAATATTATTAGTGTAATTAAGTTTATTTTTAAATGTTATTTTTAACTCTGCTAAGATGGAAGTAGCTGCAAAACTGTTTGTACACTGATGAATTTTAATGAAATACTGTTCTATTCAATACAAAAAACCCCAGCATTTTGGAATGAGAATTTTTTTAAAAAATAATACCTATAACAATTTAATATAATGAGAATATAATTTTTTTTGAAAAATTATTAATTAAAAAGATACAAAAAATTATGTCATAAATGTTTTTGTATGCTTTAAAATAATTTACATTTATTAATGAATATTATATTTCAGTTAGTTAATGCTTATATTGTATCCTGTTTCACCCAAATTTTTTTTAAAATGTCTGGGAATAGAATGCATAGTTTTTTTTTGCATGCTTATTATTTTGAGTTTGGTTTTCATGCCACTGTAGTTAAATAAGGAACATGGAACTTTTCTTTTATGTTGATTCATATTGATCACTGAAAACAATGGCCAACTATTAATAGAAAATCAATCAAAAAGTAATTTGGTTAGTTAGTTCTGGCATATGAGCTATTTTGATTATCAATATCTTAAATCCCTTTCTTGTCTTTGTGATCATCAACAAATTCCTCCTTTTTATGAAATTAAGGCAGATGTGGATAGCACTAGGCCCGAACTCTCAATCTGAGAGTTAGCAAAAGTGACACTTCAGCTCGACAGTTGTTATCTGGCATAAAATTTTCACCACATACTCACCCACCAGCGAGTCAGTGTTTAGATGAATGATACAATTGTTGCAAACTTTATGGCGATCGTGAGTTTTAAGTTTGATGTTGTATTTAATGCCCCTCACAGCGTTTTGTGCCAATAGAGAGTGCCACAACAGCTGTACGAAGGCCATTGCACTAAGTTCACCATTAAGGCAAATTCAAGTTTGGGTATAGTGTGATCCGAATCTGCCTCAAAATAAAAAAATTAAGTAAATATGTTGAAATTTTTTTTCTCAGTTCATGTCAAAAGCAATATTATTTAAATTGCATTAATAAAATTACAAGCAACTTACATCCAAAATAATTTTAAAAATAACAGAAATCATTCAAAAAGGTAGTTATCATTTTTGAAAGTCACAATCATTTTTTCATCAGTCTAATAATAACAACCTAAAGTTATTATCAAAAGTTATCACAAGCCTTTCTTCTTTAATACTTTTTTTTATCTATGACTAAAGGTAAATGGAATTAAATTAATCAAAAAGGTTCCATCAAGAACTATACACTTCATACATTGCCACATTTCTATCATTATAGATAGAAATGTGGCAGATATACGAATAGTGTAAGAAGTATTGCAGACAGATAGGAAAAATAAAATGAATTGGAATGAAAATGAAGTTGAGTTATTTTTGTCCTCATCTGAATACCGATGCACCACTAGTTTTATATCTCCTCAAAAGTTTTAGCATTTAACACCAAAAGAAAAAAAAAATGTTACGATTTGGTTTAAATGAGGTATTACCTGTGTGACTGTAAAAAGTTGAAATCAAACATATTTTTCCAATATTACAAATTGATCCCGAAAGTTAATATAGACCTTAATAAACGGCTTTAATTCACAAGATTTATTTTCAACTTTTTTTATAATTTGCCTCTCAAACAATGAAAAAATCTATGTGTTACAGTTAAAAGAATCCTTAAGATGCTGTTCAATTGTGATACTGAAAGAATCCAAGATACATTAGTAATAAATGTATCTATGTTGTAATTTGTGGAATAAATGTTCTGAATTATGATTAAGTATTAGAAAATGGGAGTTAATTTTTTTTAATGAAGGCACAAAGCATATTTTTTACTTATGTATTTTTTTTCTTTACATCATCAAATTTTATTTCATTCCACATTTTTCCTATTCTAGATGAACCTTGGATATGGGATATTCCTCACATGAAAGCACCTGATCGAAATGGAATGATGTGGTGTCCTCCGTAGGTTCTTATTTAATCAAAATAACTGTGAATTTATGAAATTCCAATTTATTTTTATGCTAAAGATCTTATTATTATTGGATTGTAAAATTTTCTTGTAAATAAAAGACTACTTGTATGAATCAACTTTTGTATATTTGTAAAATCTGTTTTTATGTTAAAGTATTATTTTTATTCTATAGTAACATTGGGAAAAAAAATCTGTTTTATATCTATCTTTTGAAGGCGAATAAATTTATTTTATATTTCTGCTCTACTTTTGCGATATTTATTCACCCTCTCTTAGTTGCTTGCTTAATACATTCATTGGTACATTTTATATGTGGTGATGTGTATGTCAAAATCATACACATTGTTTCAAAAGAAAATTTGATTAATTGAATTTACAAAATTTAAGCTTTTAATTTTTTTTAAAGTTCCAATTTCCATTTCAAGTTTAAAAAAACATTACATATATTTTTTAGATTAATTTATTGGCCTTTCATCAAGACATTGAAACATTTTTTAGCTCTTTATACAATTCAAGGTGCATTGTTAATCCCTTCTATAAAAACACCTTCCTATTGGGTTTTTTTTTTTCTTTTTTTTTTCTGTGCAAGACACAAATGTTCTTACTGAAATGGATAAAAATTTAATTAATTCATTATTAAAATCATTCTGTTATTATTATACTGAAATCTAAAAATCTTTAATTAATGGATTTTCTGGTCATCAATTTAACCTTTTCAGTCTGTTGCTTTTATTGTATTGCTGGGAAATGAATTAAAAATAAATTCACCCAAGTTTATAAATATAGTTGTAATCCTGAATGGCATTCACAGGAAATTTAGAGAGAATCCTTAATAAATGTGTCAACAAAGTATATCCAGTGATATTGGATGGTTGGCCTGTTCAATAAAATATCATGTCCGGTTGTACTAAACGATGAATGGGAAAGATTTAATATTGATTGTCGCTACTACTAATAAAATAGAATGTATGTGTATCTGTTGGCACTTGGCAAGAGACCATGATATCTAAAGCTACTACAGTTAGCACATATATAAATTGGAGATTGAAATGAGCTTGATGATGTCATTAAAAAAATTGCTTAGAATTCGAATTAATTAAAAAACATTTTTCCCAATATCTTTTTAAAATATTGTTATTCAAAAATGATTTTTGCATCATCTTAAAAAAATTTATTACGACTTCACACTATTTTCAAATTCATGTTAGCGCGATGACTGAAAAATGCAACGACTTAAATATATCGCATTTGTTATGGGATAGTTTGAATTCAACAGTCTATGTCAAATTTTGTTTTTTCAATCGGCTGTGAAAAATATGTTTAAAGCTCAAATTCGATTTTCGGATACTGTTAATAGCATGCTAAGGATTAATTGCCAAAGATGACACGATAGACTCAGTAAAAATGCTAAAGTCAAAACAAAAGTTAGTATTTCGTAACTGTTGTATACCAATGACAATCAAATTGTTCTCCGGCATGACAAATTTATTTGAGGGTATGTGAGAAAGTTTTGGGGAGAACATTCCCAATGTTTTTTTTACGATTTTTTCTTCAATAGAGAATTAAAACCTTCAAGAAACAAGAGAAGATCACCATATTTGACTAATTTGGCGATATAGGTGCGTTGGCGACGTAATGAGGTCGCTAACGATTTATAACACAAACTAAAATATGTAGTAGAAGTTAAAAAATAAAGAAAGATTTGTTCTTAGAGAATGTTGGAGAAAGTTCTATAGTTGTCTAGAATAAGTGTGCCGTTTCTACGTTTGCCCCGCCCACTTCAGTGAGGCGCTATTTAAAGGTGATGCTTAAGAAGGGGAAAAAGTTTATAAAGCAATGAAAATTCTGCAGTTAAAAATATTCCCACCTATATACCCAATAGTAAAACCAGAAGGCCCAGAAGAATTCTAATCTGAAATCTTTTAATAAGAACCTAATCTAAATCGTAAAAATCTTATAATTTAAACAAAAACCGTAAATCCTAAATTTTAAAGTAAATTCTTAACTTCCAAGGATGCACCCCCCCTCCAAGCTAGCAACCAATAAGAAAGAGTCCTGGCACTCGCCACCTCACCTTCCCCTCTGACAACTTAGAAGTATAAAAACTGTTTCTCCTGATCTGCAACCTCAGTTTAATCTATTGTTTGTTCAGTACCAATCCGCATTCTGGGTTTCTAACTCTTAAGCCAAATTCATAGCTTTCTACACTCTCCAGAGACATACAACCAAACTCACCCACCCCTCCGAAGCTGAATTCCCATTGGATGCCAGCACCACCACCTCTTCCTCCCTTCCACCTCGACAGGGGCAGACTGCGAACTCCTTCATACCAGTGCCAGTACAGAGACAGAGTTGACCAGAGCACTTAAAGACCATGCCATTCAACAGAGCCATGTTGAACTCACAAATTTTTCCGCCATTACAGGAGATAGCTTCTGATCGAAGCGGGCTCTCCTGCAACTGCACCAGTCTTCTGCAACCTCAGTTGGCTCTTTGTAGAGTATCAAGAACTTTATCTCACGCTATGCAGCTAGCTATTTACCAAGAACGGGGATAAGCCCCTGCCGGGGCTAGGCTCTCCGTCAATCCATCCACGTAGCGGAATCAGATCATTTCGCAGAACGAGCTACGTTAATTGGCTGAGCTAGAGAGAACGTTTTTTTTTGTTTTTTTGACGTGTGTATTATAGCTTTGTTGTTAAACGAAATGAGCGGATTAAATAGGGTTAATTCGCCATGAATTTGTAGCTTGTGGTGCGCATATTTAATACACGTTTTCCTAGATAATAAAGTCTGCGTCTACGCAAAATTTGTGTGAGAATTTTTGTAACTATATGTTGTACTACTTTGTCAAAAAGGTTATCAGTAAACTATATAAGATCAAAAAGATACTCTTAATACTTAAATAACAAATCAAATTATAACTTATGTTTTCTATTAGAAATGTGGAACCAATTCGATTCTTAATATTTTGAAAATGCTTGATGAGATGGAAGATAGTATACGGATTTTGCTTATTTCCGAAATGTTTCAAGATCTGTAGATAGTATAGCTAAAAGTAAAGAGTTCTTCCTCCTCCTATAGAATCTTAGTTCGAGTGGAAGAAGGAATCCAAATGGCACATCCTTCTCCAGGGTTAATTGATGTGACAAACATCACTGCTCATGTCATCTTGCATCTGATATTGTGCTCTGTTTACCCAAGTTCCTTTTCTGTCTTTAAGACACCGTTTAGAATTGCCGTTAGAATTTTTTATTTATTTTAACTACTTTTTATTAAATGATTACAATTGTTGTTCTCGTTTTCCGCTTTATAACGGAAGGAGGGGTGCAATGGTTTCTGAGGGTAAGACCCCTGAGCACCCGAAGGCAGAATTTTAATTTCTAACTCACATACATCACAAACCCTTTTTACGGGATGCACTTCTTTCTTGCATTTCATTCATTCTTCCACAGATCATAATTGAGATCTGAAACAAAGAGCGATCACCTCTGCCCCCGTACCCCCAATGGTATTACTCTCTACATGGATAACTTTGTTGCTACGGCAGATTTAATTCCACCACACACAGAGAACCTTCGGCTTGCAGGTTCAAACTCGCAGTTCAAGGGATGCAAATCAAGCGCCCTACCAACCAGGCTAGCCAGGCCTAACAATTAAAGTTACTATAAGAAAATTGATCAAAAAATTATTCTATCATTGAATTTTCAGTGCCAATTGAGGATTCAGAGCCAATTGTGGCAAAATGCTTGAATTTTCTACACTAGTTGAGCTAACGCAATACAGATTAGAAATATTTTTATTTTTATTTTTTATTATTTTAATTCAAAAGTACTTCAGAATGAATCCAAAAAAATCTATTAGTTAACAATGTTTAATTTTAAATGCATCAAACACTAAGAAGATAATGAGAATCGTTTGAAATAATTTGTCGAAAACATGTTAAGCCTCACCTCATTGGTGTACGGGAAAAACTAACTGAATTCGTTACTTATTTGGTGATGGGGAAATGAAGATTTTTGGTGAGAGAGTTAATTTTTAATTAGTTAATAAAAAATTAATGAGTTAATATTTAAATAAACTGTATTAACATTAAATGTCATCCACTACAAATTAAAAAAAATTAACTTGAATTATAGTGGATGAATAATAAACGTTTAATAAACGTTAGTGGGACGTTTAAAAACGCATCTTCTTTCAAAAAAAATCATACGTTATAATAATCTAATACTAGTAAGAGCAGGTAAAAAAAAACTCTTCAACCGATATTTTCCGGTGGTCAATAATATTTATTTTTTGCCCGTAAATTTCTGAGACGCCAAAACCTGATAACCAAAGCAACATCATGTTCCCACATGATTAAAATTTGCTTTTTTTGGACATTAATTCCGAAGTAGGACTGTTATTTATTTATATAGACATTTCAGTTTCCACGCTCACGTTGTAGACTATATTTCAGCTCTATGATTCTATCCATACTTTTTTATTCTTATCAAATTACAAAGTGAAATTAAAAATGGGCATCTCATTGCAAAATTGTATGAATAGTTTAAGAAAAAGGAAAATAAATTATCCAAGTTAACAAGTATTTTTAGTTAAAAAAAGTAGTGTAAATATATAATTTTTTCCAAAATTTATTTATTTTTTGATGGATATTTAACTGATTAGAGGGAAAAGCCCATCTTCGCAGAACGTGCTTATCGTTTGAATCAGTATTCCATTTTTTTTTCTTTCTAAAAGGAGCTCAAAAATATAACTCTGACGTCAGTAGATAGAGTTTGCATTTATACGCTTTTATGGTAAGGTGCTAGTTTATGTCGCAAGCGAAGCGTTTCATCTATCCGATTAATAATTTTTCTGCTGTGGTTTTATTTTATTCCATATTACAAAGCTATTTTACTATCACTTTTTGAAATAGGAATAATGCGAGTATAAAGGTTTGTCGTATTTGAAAATTTCGATTTGTGATTTTGGTAAATCACCTCGTTTTAATCCTTCAACCGGCTGTAACGTAAAACGTCGCCCCAACGAAATTCTCATGTAACTTCTCCAACGTAGAAAGTCGTTCATTACTTATTATACTAAGACTAGTTGAAACGTTAAAAAAATCATTTTCTGAAAACTATACTAATAACGACTCACAGCTAGAAAACCTTATATGCTTTACACTTTTACGATTTCAAGATAAGAGCCATTTTATGTTGATGTTTATTAATCGATGGTTAGTGAATTAAAACTCTCTCATTTCTAAAAGAATATTTTTGGAATGGTGTCTGACTGCGAACACGATATCTTCAAAAAAGAGTTTATATATATATATATATATATATATATATATATATATATATATATAT
>JAOUZG010016644.1:3513476-3563397 GCA_026289955.1 Argiope argentata | reverse complement strand
AGAGAGAGAGAGAGAGAGAGAGAGAGAGAGAGAGAGAGAGAGAGAGAAAACACACCCAAAATGAAATCTATGGTCACAAATTTCAAGTTACCATGTGAGAACATTATTATTTTTTAAGTGATTATTTGCCTTAATTAATTTAAGTCATTAACCAGTTTAAACCGGTTTGAAAAAACTATGAAACTTCTCTCTTTCTCTAATGATAATTTTCTTAAATTTTCATTTTCAATTTTTCTAGCTGGTAAACAAAATTTTGGAGCACGACCGATTTTAAGATAAAAAACTTTTAATAATATTTTAATAAAAATAAAAATAGCAGCAGATATAAAATGTTTGAAAAGGAATCGCCTGTTAGATGTCTATTAACAGATTTTTATGATTCTTACAGAACAATTCAATAGCTACGTTTTTTTGTAGATACCACAAAACTCCAGAACCCAAACAACATCATGTTCTCGCATGATAATAGATGGATGAAATTTGGTATCTAGCCTTTGCGCTGGAATTGTATTATTCTATCAAATTTCAGATCGAATTCTTCTATAAATATTTGTTTGTCTCTGTGCAAGTGGACATGATAATCGGAAAAATGCAAACAATTAGGTAAATGAAATTTGGAAAAGGTTTTTATAATAACAGTTGTACATCTATATCATAGTTTAGACAATATTAACAAAAGGGTAACATATTTTTGGTCTGGCATTTGCAGGTGAATATGACAACTGAAAAGATACAACTATTCAGAGAAATGAAATTTTCATTTCGATTGCTGTTTTCTAAACTTTGAATCCTATCATTCAAAAGAGAAATCTACTGCGTTATTATTATTTTACTTTTCTACGAAGTATAAACGGATATTATCAAAATGAGAGAGGGTCGAGAGCAGAATAATCTTATTGCCGGTGTTCTGACACAGAGGTAGCGCGTCTTCCTCCTGATCTGGGTGTCCAAGGTTCGAGTCTCCTTAGGTCAGGATTCTTCTTCTGTGTACTATCTGTGAAGTGTGTGAATGTGCATACCTGTAAAAAGTGTCTATGCAAGCGAATGTGATGAGCGTGTAGCGAAGTCATACTCTTGGCCCTAGTTGGCGTTGGTTTAAAAACAAGAAACGTTCATTCGACTTAAAATTGCTGTGAGCCATCAGCGTTCTTGTCCATGGCAAGTGCCATTAGTAACAACAACATAATCTTATTAGTCTTTCAAAGTTTATTTTACCAGTGGAAAGGGTCTCCCTAAAGTTTCCTTGCATGCTTCTCAATAAGAATCTATTTCAGTTCTTCTGTCCATGAAATTGATGATCTTGATGAACAACAGGTGGGAAATAAATATCTTTGGCAGGACTCTAGTATTTTTATAATCTATCGCTCGAATATAAATTCTGGACGCACTTTCTTCAAATTGATAATTCAGAAGTGGAATTATTGAGATAATAAATTTTATATATCGTATGCCATCGATTAAAAAAGCTGTTTTTATATGTAATTGCATTTATATGTAAGCGGACGTACAGACTGACAGACGGTCAACCTTTTGGAAGATTTTCAAAATTTAATACTTATTTATATTTTATACTAGCTCAAATAACTTTCAAATTTTTCTCACGGGTTTTAAATTCCAAAATAAAAATCTATCTTTGATAGAAATTAATAGTTATTTTAATGAATGTATTCGGAATTGCTTCCCTGATCATTTTATTATTGCTACTGATGCATCCAAAACTCTCCAGCACACTTCAATTGCTGGTTTTTCTTCTAAACAAAAATTCATGTTTCGAGTCCATCCTGTGAATTCCATTTTTACTGCTGAAAGTTTAGCCATTGCTGAAGCATTGGAGGTTCTTGTTATCCCTGGAAAAGATTGTTTGATTCTTACAGATAGCTTCTCTGCTCTCACATCGTTGAAGAACATTTCGCTTCAGTCGCCAAAAATTATCCAACGTATAGCATCCAAAGTTGAATATTTAACCAAATTAAATCAAAAAATTTCCTTCCTGTGGGTACCTGGTCATTCGAATATAACCTGGAACGAGCTTGCAGATCGCTTAGCCAAAGAAGTTACAGAAAATACACCATGGATTGAATGGATCTCTCCTGAAGACATTATTTCAAGCCTCAAGAAAGAGACATATCAGATCACAATCAATAATTATAGAAATAGTAAATATTTCATTTCTTTAGGTGGCATTCCAAGCATTGAAGCGCTGTCTCCCTGGTCCAAAAATCGGAGGGAAGATGTTGTCTTGGCCAGACTAATCAGCAAAACAATTATAACACCAGGATTGCTAAATCGCTTTAACCTTCATAATGATCCTCTTTGTCATGAATGTAATAGCATAAATGATATTGAACACATAATTCTCTCGTGCAAAAAGTATTCATATTATAGAGACAAATTGTGGACATTTCTCCAATTAGATAAACACGATATCTCCTTCAAAAATGTTCTGGGTAAAATAACTGCAAACAAGGCCAATCTTCAAGTTTCTCTTCAAGCGTTGAAGCATTTCAACATCTACTAATTTTTTTACCACATTTAATTGCTCTGACTTTTTGTACCTCTTCTTTCCATTGGAACTGCTGGAAATGTTCTAAATCTCGTCAGCGGACTCACTGCAGCTTCATTCAACTGATTGAACAGACTTCATTAACTGTTAACCGACTGAAACTTCAATTTGTTTTTGTGCGTGCGCGCTCTCTTGTGTTTAGTATATATTTTGTTCTAAGTATTTGAAACAGGGGATAACAGCCACTGTTGCTATAAATCCCAATACCCTACTTCTTTCAAGATTTCAAGATAAAATTTTATTTTTATTTTGTTTATTTTTATTTTATTGTTGAAAAAAAACCCCGATTAAATCAAATGTTTAAAAATTCATTAAAAATAGAGTTTTAATTCGTAGGTCAAAACATTAGTATCATTGAAAAGCTAATTTTTTGTACTTTAACGTAATGCAAAAGTCAATTTTGTGCTGTAATATTTTCAGAAGTTATAGCAAAAAAACGTTAAAATTTGGCTTATTTTTTAATTAATTAAAATTTTAATTAAAAATTCCAAAAAAGGGCTCCGAGGTGCACATTCCCGGCACCCATGGTATACATATACCAAATTTGGTAGCTGTAGGTCGAACGGTCTGGCCTGTACAGCGCCAACACACACACACACACACATCGTGCTTTATTATAAGAAAAGATGTTACACTGTATTAACAAGTTTGATACATTTAATTCTTTACATTTTCAAATTAACGAGTTCTTTTGTACTTGAACAACCAGACAGACAGATTTCCTTGGAAGAGATTTCGTTAAAATTTACTAATTAAACATTAAAAATAACATACTTGGTCTAAAAGCCAATTATTCAATTACATCCTTCTATCTCTTTTGGCATTATGTCTGTAATAGAGACATACATAACAACAAGACATGTTTTTTGAACTTAGATAACTCTATAAATTTGAACTCGCTCTCGGATATTTTTGACGATTACCTTGCTTTCTTTATACTTTGAGTACGATAACGAAAATTTTTTAAAATTTTTTTTGGTTAACACGTAATGGTATTAATAGGTTTGAATCCATTATTCTTGCTATATGTCCATTCCATTTCTAAAAAGTTTTTGTAACTAACACTTCATAATAAAATAATCATCAGCATTATTCGAGCAGTAAATTTTTGTAACTTCAGTATGCAAATAAATTTTCTAATTTCTGGCACATAAAACTATTTTGTAATTTGTATAGTCACGTCCTTTTCTGATGCAATACAAAAGTTAGTACTGGTAAGGACTTGCATTTTTGAGTCATTGTCAGATGACGAGAGGGACCCATAGACAGGCACTCCATCTCTAAACTTCTTCACCATCCAACAGAGGTTATTCGATTTGCGACTTCTATACTTTAGGCAGGTATATACTATGGATGTGTAGTAGAATCGGATTTCAAGCTTGGAATCTCATTATCTAAAGCTTAAGTACAGAAAGTCTGGTTACTTTAACACTGATATTGAAAATGAGGCGTCTATCAATAGTTGAATATAAAAGTTAACTCCAGTTACAGATTCTTTAAATAATATTTAAAATTACTTCTATTTATAATGAAAACTCTGGATTGCGACATAAATAATTAAATTATACATGCTTAAATAATATTCATAAACTTTAAATTATCGATATTTGAAGTTTATTGTTATGTCAGAACATGATGTTTTGGGGATGAGAGTTTTGGCGTCAACAAAAATACGCAGGTGAAAAATAAGAATTTTATTATATGCGTGGATCTTAAAAATTCAGCTTTTAATAACGCGTTGCCATTGCATTTACAAAAACTCTAAATAAAAAAATAAGTTAATGACTACAGCAAATGAAACCGAGAAAAATGTCATTTTGAGCACGTGACAAAATGTTTTTGATCGTTTGCAATACTAAAGTGACTCATTCGATGAAAGCAATTAAAATGCATAAAAATGCAATTTAACTCGCACGAGCACGTGGTGCTTGGCCGTTCAAGAAATGATGTTCTGACATGATACATCGAAATATGCATAGCATATTTGATTTCAATCTTTATTTAAAATGTTTTATTAGTATTTTTCTACAATATATTTCATTATTGTTGTGAATCTAAGATAGTTTTCATTTAGTCAAAATAATTTCATCCCAGCTTTTTTTTACATTGTTTATGATCAATGTATGAAGATAAACCTTTTTTTTAAAAAAAATTCGATATAAGGTGATTTTAATAAAATTTTTGAATTCTTAGTACTTACAATCAAAATTTAAATTTAAATCCAAATGTTAGTGAAAAAGTTTTTAAAGTACTTCTATTTTTTTAAAAAATGTTGCTTTTTCCTGTGATGTCATTTAATGCTTCATTTCAATTTAATATTTTTTTGATTTTATTATTTAAAAGAACAACAACAGCAACATCATTTGATAATTTACGCGATTGATTAAATAAAGAACACTATCGTACGTAGAATAGTGTGAATATTTAGTTAAAATATAACGATAGCAAGATAATTACACAGATCATTTCAGTTATTTTGCTTTTTCATGTATGATAATGTTTGAATTTTTTTCCTACATTTGCTGAAGTTTCTATTCATTCAATTTTTCTTGCATGTATTAAAATTAAGAATTCTTATTGCATTTAAATTGTAAAGTTCCAACAAAACTAGAAATTTTTTAAAAAAGTGATTATATGTTTTTTTTCTGGTTGCATTGAAAATAGTTCAGATAGCATTGCTTTTTAAAACAAATTTTGCAGGTCGAAAGCTGTAAAACATGTTTCACTTCTAGCCTCTGGTCTTGACAAAAAAAAAACATGTCAATGATTTTAGGCGATTAATTCTCTAGTATTCACCGCTTCACATCTACTAAGTTCCTTTAATTAAAATTACTCTTCTCAAATATGTAGAATGACTGAATTTTGCTTTAAAAAACAGCGAGTTAAAAATTTAAATTATATTTATTTTAATTTTTTAACCACTTAAGACAACTTGGACACTAATACATTCTAGTCTGAACATAAATGCTGATTGTCAATTTGCGAAAATTGTTTTGTATTTTGCTTCATTGTGAATACATCTTCGTTAATTACAAAATCCCAAGTTTGTACAACTCAAGAGATCTAGAAATTAATTGACAAAATATAACCTATCACAACTTAGCATATCTAGAAATAAACGTATAAAACCTAATCTCACGTAACCTAATATAACTAGAAATTAGTAGAAAAAACATAACTTAGTATAATTGCATCAAAGATAAAAAATATATAACATACCTAAACATATTTCCTGAACCAAAATACTAAAATTTACATTTCATTTAGAGAGTGCTAATGCTGCTACAACTAGAACACAAATGAAATGAACCGAATTAGTCATAATAATTAAGTTTAAAGCAAAAACCAAAAAGAAAAATTCCGATGAATCCGGCCTGAAGGCTCTTTCAAGTTTCACCCTCAGGCTGGGATTGAAACCAAGGATTTATTCTTTCAGGGTGACATTTCGTCAAAAATTTAGCCCCTTGTGATCTGAAAATCCCAGGAAATTTAGGGTTTGAAGATAAATTAGAATCATATAAAAACAATTTCACAAGAAGAAATGTTTAAATCTAAATAGGTTTACAGCAAATTATTTAAATTAAAAAAAGACCATAAAATCTAAAACTAAATCATCAGAATATATACAAAGATTAAAATTGCTCAATAACAGCCAACTTATTTCACAATTTCTTTTTGTATCTAAATAGAATTATAGAAAATTGCTCAAATCAAACCACAAAAACCATAAGATATAAATCACAATTATTAGAATAAGAAATCAAAACATATACCAAAATTAAGAACAACTCCAAAAAAGAGGAGAGAGTGTTTATCTATATTCTAATTTTAAAAACCAAAAAATAAACCTTCCAGTTTACACACTTTGAACTTTAATTTAATATATGGTGCTTCAATTATTCCTTATAATGGCGATACATTCTGACTAAACGTATATAATTTCAAAGTCGGGGAAATTAAACTCAGTTTGACGAAATTAAAATAAAATAATAGGTTTAAGTGCTTCAAACTTTTTTGGAGTCGTTCTTAATATTGGTATGTGTTTAGATTTCGTATTCTATGATGGTGATTTATATATTATGGTGTTGGTGGTTTGGTTTGAGCAATTTTCTATAATTTTATTTAGATACAATTTTTTTGAAATAATTTGGCTTTTATTGTGCAATTTTAATCTTGGTATATATTCTGATGATTTAGTTTTAGGTTTTATGGTATTTTGTTTTTAATTTAAATAATTTGCTGTAAACCTATTTAGATTTTAAAATTTGCTTTTGTGAAATAGTATTTCTATGATACTAATTTATCTCCAAAACTCAATTTCCTGGGATTTTCGGGTCACGAGGGTCCAATTTTTTGGCAAAATGTCAGACCCCTCACAGAAAAAATCTCTGGTTTGAATCCCAGCCTAAGGGTAGCCCTTGAAAAAGTCTTCAGGCCGGGTTCATCGTAAATTTTCCTTTTGGTTTTTTTTCTTTAAACTTAGTTCTTATTGCTTAGTATGATATACTAAACTGGAAAATAAAAATAAAACTTACTATAATCTACTAAATCAAGAAAGTAATATAAATCGCTATCTTGTATAATATAGGGGGTGAAAAAAGTAATAGACAAAGTGTAACGTAACAAAAGAAACTTATCTTCTTTGAACAATTTATGAAGTATTAAATATAGTTTTTTAATATTATTTATAAATAGATTTTTCAAATAGAGTTGTTATGATTTCTGTCACTTCGTGAACCAGTTGATGAGTCAAGAACTTTTAAGGAGGTAAATGGTAGTTTCTGTTGATCAACCGATTTTCGAACTTCCAGATATTATCAGATGTTAATGTATGCTTTTAGCTCCAATTAATGGGGGTGCGTTGTCTGATTGAAAGAATTTCAAGAAAACTAGAAATATGGCTACTTCGGTTTGTCAAAGCGGCCTTTTTTTCATTCTGTAAATACGAGTAGGTCGTCACCTCGGAAGAATTTTGGGATAATTAAATGCGTGGCAATTTCTATTGGCCAAAGAGTCTTCGAATATCTAGGTATTACAAGGGTTGCTCAAGTGAAAAGTTACGATACGACAATGTAAGTATAAACGAAGACTTTAGTCAAAGTATACACCATAAGCCTGAACGCAAAATCCCATTGATAAAAAATCTGACGGATTCCTTGTTCCTAGAATTCCTGGAACCGTGACTAAACCAGTACTTCACAATATCTTTGGGCTCACCATTCGAGTTGAAACGCTACCCTTTCTGAAGTTTTTTCATCGGATCAGATACATGAAAATTTTAGGGTGACATGTTGGGGCTGTAGATTGGAGGGTCGAGCTGCTCCTACATAAACTTGGCCAGCTTTCGCGATAGCTTCATAAGTCAGATAGCATCTACGCTACTGAAGTATAATTTTAGTGTTGTGGTTATGTTATTCGGCTACTGGCCCTAGCGTTAAGGGTTCGAAACTCGATCTTCATTTGCCACATCACCATAGATATTTCTGCTGATTTTTGTTCTAAACTGAAAAGACCCCCCTCCCTTTTTTGAACTGCTGTTAAATATGATGTATAAATATATATAACATCTACGGATGTCGTTGACTTATTACAAGCAAGAGTAACTTTAGGTATTAGTCTTTCAAATTATGGCAGATACATTTTAAAAATCAATTTGAATTTTCAGTATTTATGAATATCAAAGACATTTATAGATGTGAATATCATTGGTACAATATGACAACTGAATATTTACGAGTATCGCTTTAAGAATACTTATATCGTAGATACTAATGATGTATGAATATCTCTGAATAAAGATCTCCCTTTTAGAGTGATCACGGAATACAATATATGAGTTTCTATGAGTGGGTATCTATAAACATCACTGATTCAATATTATATTGTTACAAACTTTGTAAATATTTGTATTAATCTAGAAACACCTCAGAAATATCTAAAATACTCAGATGCTGGCTTGAAAACTGCGCAATTTAGGCGTGTTTTACGTTTAAACGGCATTACATTAAACGGCATTTAGCGACTTGACGAGATTTGGAGAAAAATAGATAGTTATGGAAAAATTCATCAACTAAGCTGTAGACCATTTCAACCTAGATAGCCTAGAACCTTCCATAACCTTAGCGAAAGTTCTAGATTTTTGCTCCAAGTCAGCTATTGACCATGATGACCATGATGACTAGAGAGTTGTAAAAACTGGAGTGTTAGTCCAGTGCACAGAAGTTGTTATCTGTCTGATGTATTAGATACTTCTGTTTGTAGAAGCCATTTTCTGTTGTATTAGCTGAATTAGAGCTGCGAATTGTGACTCGTAACTGCTGTAATTCCCAGCATCTTCTTGATATTTCTACGAATTAACACCTTGAGAGGCTATTTTTTAGAGATTGCTTAATAAATTCCCAATCTACATGAATCCCGAAGCGCGGTATAATATGCTATATAATATACATGTATCTACGAAATCTAAAAGTACTAATACTAGAAATTGTATCAATTCACTATTTTAAATAAAAATACAGCTAAAGTAAATGACTTCAAAATTCTAACATTACCCTATGCACGAGCTCGGATTCTTAGGAGTAAAAGATGCTTCCTTTTCGAACTGCGGTGGAGTACTTAATACAATAAAAGCGTAGATAAAATTCGGCCCTCGGCGGTTGTTTTTATCGAATATGTCTGCTATTCGAACTCGAAATGAAGACGAACTTCCTCTCTGAGGTGTATTACGACCCATTAGCGGCCATGGGCAAAGCAGTCCCATCTTGATAAATGATTCGAATAAAGAGGTGATAAACTTCAAGGTTTTTCATCTTCGTTTCCGGTCTCAAATGATGCCCACAGTCCATAAAATTGATATTTTTATTGTCTGTGGTACGAAATAAGCACTGTCAAAATACTGTAATTGTCAAAAATTCATTTTCGACATTTTGATAGATTTCAGCGTTTTAAATGTCCCCCCGAGATAGAACTGTTTTTGGAATTACGCCTGCTTGTTTGCGAATCTGGTAATTCCAAACCTACAAGAAAATCCAGATGAAAGAAACTTATTAATTCATCCACCCACCCAAATTTTGAGTTACGATAAGTGCGAATAAATTCTGACAAAAAAAATCCGTTTGTGCTTTTGTGTGGTTTCAACAATACAATTATAGAATTATATGAACTAGATGAAAAAAAATTAGTAAAAGATTTTCTCTATAGAATTTATTTATTGATATCAAACTTTACAACGAATCCGCCATGTAATTTATGTCGAATATCTGTTATGAAAGCTGGAAAAAATTGAGTGTCTTCACATTTTTACTTTCTAGAATATGACACATACCCAAAAGAAAGTGTTGCAATTGGCTTGGCGATTTTGATTAATCTAATTTTAAGCCTCCCAAATTTTTTAAAATCTGCTTTTACAATTATTTTTACCAGTCGGTTGGTCTGTCTATCAGTCGGTCTGTGAATATGAAACTCAAAAATGTAATAAACATAGCTATAAAACTCCTTACAAATTGTGACGTATTTATATTTAATGTGACTATTGGTTTTTTCTAGAAAAATTTTTTATGCATGTATTCCACTAATATACTATAAATGTGAAAGTTTGGATGGATGATGTTAGTCAATCATGCCATAGCAACAGAACAAAATTGGATGAAATAAAAACTAACTTAACCAAAAATCTTCATCTTTCTACCACTAAATGAGTGAGACTTCAGTTTGTTTTTTTCCCACGCTAAGCGGATCAGGCTTAAAATATTCTCCATCGATTATTTCAAACGATTCTGCTTATTTTCTTAGTGTTTGATGCATTTAAAATTAAACATTGTTAATAAATCTACCTTACAGATTCATTCTGAAGTATTTTTTTTTAAAAAATAAAACAGAATAATTGAAATTAAAAATTTCTAATCTGTATTTCGTTGTTACAACTGGTGTAGAAAATTCTCGCATTTGTGTTGTCCCGATTGGCGTTTAAAATTAAAGCATGCGTAAGGTTTGATAATATTTTACATTGTGATCAGATCGTCAGTTCTCACACATACCCATCAAAATTTCCACACGTACAAAGTTGCGGGTAAATGCTAGTATGATATATTTACTATTATATAAGATATTAATTATTACGCTTAACATTTTCGCTTTCATAATCCCGTTTGTAACTGAATCTATACTTAACTGAAACTTAAAAGTAGGGAATTTCACACAACTATCACCAACTCAGTTTTTACTCAAAAATTCTAAACAATTAATTTATCCAATCGTTATTTTTTAATTGTTATATTTTTAAGATTACAGCAAAATAACTTTTTTTTGCAGGCCGATAAAGATACACAAACAAAAGGGGTGGTAAATGTTTTGATGAACTTATTAGTTTTAGTTGAATTTGTATTTCGCTTTTGAAACTGTTAATAATACAAAACTGTTTATAATGGATCATAACGTTTGAAAAGGACTATCCGTATATTATTAGTCTTGCTATATTAATACACCTTTTCCTTTCTAATTATTTTCATTAACGGAAGGAAATAAATTTTCCATCAGATCCAAAATTACTTAAGTTCTGATCTGATTTCAAAACTGCCATTAGATCATTTTTGAAATTAATCACTGGAGAAAAAATATTCTCAAAATTAAAAAAAAAAAGGACAACAGAGATTATGTCCTGAATATCTGGAAGAAAACATTAGCTTTACCTTAAGTTCCTTCTTTTTTATGCTGCGATTTTGAAATAAATCCTAGCTTCTAACTTTTTTTGCTGCCTACACAGATTGGTCGCTTGTACAAAACTTGGTCTCTTATTAGAATTTGAGTTTAATATTCCTGCATCACAATTTTACCGATTTTGTCTCAACATAAAAAGCGGCCATGGGACCGAAATATCAAAAGATGTGATTTCCAACGATCACTCTTTGAAATCCATTCTTTGTTAAAAGATGGTGTAGTGAAGTAAAGTTAGTTGAATGGTGTGAAATCAAGTTTTCAGACACTTTTTCCTAAAATAAAGGAACCCTAACAATACAGTGGCATGTGTTTTACATAGCAGGTCATTACGCAATGTCAAAGCTCTGCATTTCTACAAAATATAGGATCTATTATAAATTAATATGATTTCCCAGGTTTTCTTGTCAATTTTTTGATTACTATTTTATTGTCAATATATAAGCTAAAAATTCTGGATTAGGGTTATTAACAAAACTAGTATCTTAACATTGAGAAGTATAATGTTTTTCATTGACCTAAAAAACGGGAGTGATTTTTAAGATCAGGGTTGAATTTTTCTTCTCTTTCTTTAAAATTAAATTTATATATATATAGATATCAAGTAAAGTTACGTGAGTTTCACCCCAATTATGGATTTAACAGTTAGCCAGGTTGATAGGGCGTTGGATTCGCATCCCTTGTGCTGCAAGTTCGAACCCGCCAGCCAAAGATTTCCGTGTGTGTGGTGGATGGCACACATTAAATCGGTCGTGGCCACAAGTCCTTCATTTCGAGGGTAAATACCCCTGGGGGTACTGGTTCAGATGTGATCGTTCTTTGTTCCATGTCTAAATTATGATTTGTGGATGAATGAATGAATGAATGAAATGCATGAATGAAGACCACCTCGTAAAAAGGATTTGTGGCGTGTGTAAACTAGAAGTCAGACATCTGCCTTCGTGTGCCCATACCCTCAGAAGCTATCCCCCTGGGGAGCACCTCGTAATTGGTGTTGAGATGCTTCCGGTATTGTGGTTGGATCTCACCAACCCGGTGGGTACACTTATAGGTGGGAGGTTAGTCTTCTCCCATCGATGACGGGACATACTTCCTTCGGGGAGGGTTGTACAGTGGCCGGTGACGGTCATTAGGATTCAACCACAATTCCCTCTAATTGTTGTTGCGACGGTCCGGTCATTCAGTGCTGATGGTTAATCCGTGTGTCTTCGTGGCGGGTCGGAGAGTCTGTTCTATGACTTACCCTCAGAAGCTACTACACCCCTCCTTCCATTGTAAAGTGGAACAGGAAAACAACAGCAATAGCGGTAAAAATCAATGGGATCGTGGAAAACAACAGTATCTTTGTATTGAATATTTTTTAATCTTTCATAATTCAATTAGTAATTATTGATATGGGGGGTCTGTTGGATGTTAAATCCATTAGGGCCAAACATTCTCTCACTGGTGTGGTGTGGAGAGAGGGGGGAGGGGTACCAGCTCAGGTCTCGTCCTAGTCATCTGATTACGGTTCAAAATTACGAGGTCTGTATCAAATTAGCCCTAGTGTTGCTTTATATTGGGATGTTAATATAACTAAACTAAACCCTCTCCCCCATTTGTGCAAAAATTCGGATAGTTTTAGAATCCTTTAGCAAACGATATTATAGCACATAAAATCTTCTTTTGGATTCGAAATTTATTTTTCTTTAAAAGAAAAATATCAGTTATGCAGAATATTTATTTCAAATTTCAATGTTTCTCGAATTATGAAACATAGATAATGTTTATGACTTCAGGTTGAAACTTATTTTCCCAATAAGATATCAATTTTTAAACGTTTGGTCAAAGTTAAATTAAACATTTGGGATGATAACTTGGAAAAAAGAAAATAAAGGGATTGAATTTTTTTTAAATATTAATATTCAATAAGCATAGTGTTGCTAAGATATTTTTCAATGTATCGAAATACATTTTTTTAACTAAGAGAAATTTAGAAAATTACTTTATTTAACTAAAGTTTCATTAAATTTTTTTTATCACCATAATATTTGCGAGCCAAAAAAATAAAAAAAAGCTTAAAAAATTTATTTACAGTCTTAATTTTCTATAACCTAAGAACCTATTTATAAATTTTTTACTTTTATTTGTATTGATAGTTCTAAGTTCTTACAATCATGAAATTATCTTTGTCAAAAGCACAGTTCTTCTTAGCAATGGCATCTTTTTTTGTTGTTCTTGTTGTCTTCCTGCATTCCCCTGCATCCATGTGTCGGTGGCAAATGAATGGCAACATGTGATAGGAAAGGGAGGGAAAAAATGCCTCTGTTTCCATATATAGTCCACATAAAAGACACCGCATGAATTTCCCTTTCTTGTTATAGAAACAGGGGAGGTTTCGCGCATCGATGCCCACAGACGAGCAAGGAACTCTATACTCGCCCCCAAGTGACGTATTCGAGTGGGATCATGTGACCACATAATGACGTCATCCGATGTCATCTAATGATGTCCATAAGAATTCTATCTGGGCTGTCCGTTTTCCCTGCTGGATATTCTTCAGGTCCTCTCCCTATTCACCCATTTTTCTATCGTTCGATTTCAGGCTCATATGAACTGGAATTTGTGTGCCGGAATTTTTTTTGTATTTTTCTTAGGGAAAAATAAATTTCTGATCGCCTGCGGTTGGGGTTAAGAATCAGTGAAACGTTGCATTTCCAAGCAAAAACTAAAAAGCATAGAAAGGTTAGGAATGAAACATTATGTGTTTTACCCATCTTTTCTTGTATATGGCGTTCACGAGAAAGGAAAATTTTATTTATTGTCATAGAATTAGATATTAGTCACAATGCTTTAGATTTGTCTGATTTTACAAATAGTATTATTAGAATTTTTCTGCTTGCCATTACGCTAATCAAAAGTGCCATTAGGTGGGAAAATGTCACTTATTGTGGGGTCTTTACACCGAAATTGTTGTGAAATTTTAATCAAAGTTTGTTTGAAATTATTCTATTTAATCTATATGTATGACCGTACTCATGTGATTGCGATAATTAAGAAGATGCATTGTTGATTTTATCGTGTTCCGCTTTACAACGGAAGGAGGACAGTGGATTTTGAGGGTATGGACTCCTGAGTACCTGAGGGCAGAAGTCTGACTTCTAGCTGACTCTTTTACGTCTCAAACCCTTTTTACGGGGCTGACTCCAGATCTAAATTCCGACCATGCACAGATCTTAATTTAGATCTGGAACAGAGAAAGATCACTTCTGACCCAGTACCCCCAGTATTATTACTCTCGACATGGACAACTTTGTGACCAAGGCAGATGTAGCGTGCACCAGCCATCACACACAAGGAGAATCTTCGGCTGGCAGGTTTGAACTCACAACCCAAGCGATGCGAATCCAATTCCCTTCTAACCGGGCTATTCCGTCCCAGAAGTTGCATTATGCTAGATAAAAAAAATCTGACATGCCATTTTGCAAAAAAATGTGCATTAAATTTTACTCAAAATTTAGCTTTGCCGATTTATACTTTGGAGCGTGTGAATGTGCAACATTGAGTTATTTTTTATTGTAATTTTAATTAATAAATTAGCAAAATTTTGGTGTCCTTTCACTACCGAGGATACTGCAGCACCAAAATGATTCTTATATTACCTTAAAAATTTTTTTAAGTTTTTTTTTTTAAAAAAAATAGTGTTTATTTATGCAAACTTTTGCGGAATTTCGATTTTTTTTCTTTTTTACAATATTTTACATTGTCACTCTGAAATTCAAATCATTTTCATTGTTTCATCAAATATTAATTCTCGTGACTGTTCTTCCATTGTTGAAAGCCAAAGCTGGAGTTTACAAGACGAATAAAACAATACACAATAACAATTACGAAATTCACAATAATTTCGTTAATTTATTTATAAAATCTCGTGATAACAATATTACGAAAGTCAGAAGAAGGATGAACAGCAAGTTTATGATTAAAAAAAACTATGATATCTTTTAATTAACCTTGATTAGAAAGGTTCATATACACAATGAAGAGAACATATATAACAAGGCTTTGATATTTGACAGCTTAGTGGAATCATAGACATGCAAATATATTAAAACGCTTTCACTGGAATGAAATATAACCAATACCACCATTGAGCCAATTGGTCGCCAAACAACACGAGTAAGTATATAAACAAATATCTAAAAAAATAATAATACAACAAGCAAAATGAATTTTATTTTTGATGTGAGAATTAAAGTTTCTTATTTCTGCCCATAGCTAGATATAGACGGTCACTGAGAGATAGCTCAAAGTTCATATTCAATTCTCTTTAGAATTATACGAAGCTAAATATAAAACATGCTATATTATGTAAGCAAATGGCAAAGACCAGAGGAGAAAATTCGGTGCAACCGGATTAAGCATTACCCCCTTGGCGCACTTTTCAAAATCGCCAACTCGCCGAGCTCTTGCCTCTTGTCTCCCGGAGGAAGATATCCTCCAACGACAACATCTGGTTTCTTTATTTGGCGCTTAATCTCCTTGGCGAAAAGGGATGATGTTCTCTCCAGGTCAACCGAACATTCTTTTTAGCACCAGACAAAACTGTGTTTTTGGATAGCTTTGGCTGCTAGTTAAATTTGAACGCAGATTTAGGTCCTGATATGAAAAAAGTCAAGTCAAGCCTGACAAGCCAACCCGCCATGAAAGCATAAGGATTTAAATAATACGGCTGAATGACTGGACCACCGTAACATCAACACTAGTGGGAACTGTTTTTGAGTCCTAAGGACCATAACCGACCACAGTATAACATTTTCCGTAGGAAGTGCGTTCCATCATCAATGGGAAGGGCCTACTCCCGCATATTAATGTACCTTCCAAGGTGATGAGATCCAACCACCATGCCGGAAGCATCTCATCATCATTTAGTGATGCCCGCCCCCAGGGACATGATATGGAAGAAGTTCCATTTAATTTTTAACCTCTTCTAGTTTGTCAGATACCTGCTTAAGATCCTTAAATATTTGCGATCCATTCATAACAATTGTTACAAAAACCTCTCGGGAGAGAATCCGATTGATAACATTCCGTGCATAGAATAATTTAGTTATATTTTTTTATGTGTTAAAGGTAATTCAGCATCATTGCGATAAAATTTGAAGTAAGGGGTGTGAACAAAAGGGAATTCAAAATTATATAACATTGATAGTTGAATCTACATCTTTCACAAGCAATTAAAGAGAAGAAATGAAATGGGATATCATCCTTTTGCCCGAACAAAGAGGCTTTCTCATTAACAAAAAGCACAAATGCCACAAAAGTTCCCAAAATTTTAACCATGAACTATGTCAAAATTCTGACATTAATCTATACTACGGTTATAAATATGAAAGTTTAGATGGATGGACAGATGATATCAGCCAATCATACCGGAACAGCTGAACGAAATTGGATAAAATTTAGCACACTGATAGATTATAGTCTAGAATAGGATATATACTACTATTCCGATTAATTGAGTGGTTAATTTTTTATTCACTAAAAACTAAGTCCCCAGCCAAAAAATTTATTTCTCCTCCGTCAAATGAGTAAGACTTCATTTCCCCTCCCCCCACGTTAAGAAAGTTAGGCTTAGCATGTTTTCGACCGATTATTTCTACCGATTTTGTTTATTTTCTTAGCGTTTGATGCATTTGAAATTAAACATTGTTCATTAATCGATCTTTCGGATTCATTTTGAAGTATTTTTGAAATAAAATAAAACACAATAAAGGAAATTAAAATTTTCTAATCTGTATTGCGTTATCCCAACTGGTGTAGAAAATTCATGCATTTGTGTTGCTCCAATTGACATTGAAAATGCACGCATGTGCAGTATGTTGTAATTGTTGACAACTGTATTTTCATTGTAATTCAAAGTTAAAAAATTATTTGTATTATACTATTGTAGCTATCTCAATCTCAATCGATAAATAAAATAGACTTCATTTGATTTTAACGAAATATGGACTTGATTTGCTGCTTTGCTTATTTCAGATACACACTATAAATAAATGGTTTTTTAGGTGACTTGTGTGCTTTTCCATGAGTACGAAATCAAGGGCATGCCAATTTGCATAAAATCCCGAACGTAATATATAATCCCGAACGTTTAGGAAGATTTCTATCATGTCTCCATTCTTTTCGACATTTACATGGTTATTTACATTTTCAACCGATTCGGTAGTGGTTTATATGCATTTTTCGGTTTCATAGAAAACATGAAGAAGGGGCCAAGACATGATTCTCCCAGCAATAAACAAGACCGTCATGCCTTGCCTAATAGTAACACCTAAGTACTTAATTATCGTCGCTATATATGAATCGTCGTTTCACTAAATATGAAATTCTCATTTGACTAGTTTCCTCTTATGTAAGTTAGATGTTAAATATTGTTTTTCAGGGAATGATTCTTTGAAAAGTTACAGCAATATTCTAACGAGGAAGCACGATATAAACTCATGTAAAGTGACCTTATTGGAATTGATATTGATAATTAAACGACCACAGTTTTCACACGCGTTGTTTAGTTTTTATACAATCCTAAGACGTCAAAATAACAAGATATTCAAAAGTAAAGAGCATATGAATGAAGAAGCCAATGCTACAACACGTCTACAAGTTCGTTGCTCCACTGCAATATCATCAAATACATCTCTTATTCTCAAGACATTTTCCCGAAAAAAATGTATGATTTGATTGTAACAGGAGTAGAAATACTCCTGTTAGAATACGTTGTAATATGAGTAAATCAGCAGAAGTCGACCTCCCTAAACTTTCTCAGTTGCGTTTTAATAGATATGCCCCGTTTTGCTTTTTAATAGATAGAAAAAATTTGGCGGAATCCTACAAAATTTGGTGATTTTTCGTTGCCTCTCGGCTAACAGAAAAGTGCCATTAATTAAAATTTTGAAAACTTTGTGCCAACCAGGTACCAAATTTGATGGTTCTATAGAGAACTTAGCGTTTGATGAGGAAATTCATAGGTAATCCGGTAAATATTATTAACCTAAAAATAAAATTCAGTTAAATATTCAATTAAGATTTAAATTGAACCACAATAAGAAATGGAAACTGGTCAGTTGTTTGAAACACGTGACTTAAAGTAACTAAAAATAAATGAATTTTTTAAAAAAATATTAGGCATCTATGTTAATAAAATTAAAATCGGAAATATTTTAAAAATTCCTTCCCACTTTTTGCCTTTAATTCATAAGTCATTATCATAAACCTTAAAAAATCTTCAAATAAATATGTTTTAAATTTCCTGTCCGGTGGTACCAGTAGTAAAAAAAATAATTAAATTTATCTATTAATTGATATAAGTAATATGAATATGACAATTAAGTATATTAATACGACAATACACTATACAGAAAAACATCACAGTAGTGTATTGTCATCTAAGTTACTCAATTGTAGAAAATGTAAAAATCTATCACACTAAGAACGAATAAAAATTCGGTACTTGCTTATTAGACCGTTGACGCCAACGGTTTAGTGACTCATTGGCGACGGATTTAAATTTGGCGATAAACTGTCGACACCAACGAAACCAATAAAATGGAGAACGATAGTTAAGGTTTGAACAATTTTTAAAATAATGGCGGTTTGTTTTGCCATTACTAGCGGTCTAGTAACTCATTGGTGATGTCTTCAAATTTGGCGATAAAGTTCGACGATCTAATACGTAAATACCAAAAATTCTTCTTCATTAGCTTGAAATACGTTATATCAAATAAAAGAGCATACAAATGAACTAAAAGAGAAATGAAATATATTTGAAGAGAAAAATAGAGCATGTGCATTACAAATATTTGAAATAAAATTTATTGTTCTTAAAAATATCTCGGTGGGATTATTTTTCCACCAGTTCTTGTATAGTAACAGAGTTAAAAAATTGAATTATCATAAAATGGGGCTGAAAAAATGACATTCACTGATAAAAGGCTTATTCAAGGGCTGCTAAAAAAGGACTGTGGGTGGTGTGGGGTGAAAAGCGGGAATAAAGAAATAAGGAACATTTTGCAGAAAGCTCAGTACCAATGATCTTTTAACTTGGCCAGCTTTCAACATTTTCCAAATGAACTGGTTGCCGGGTTGTATTGTAAAGTGTAGTAATGATTATGAGTTACAATTTAATAATCTATAAAACATTGGAGTGGGCATTCATAAATAATTCTTATTTCAAAGAATTCCAAATAACTGAATAAATTTCTTCAGATTTTGCTGAAAAAATTTATGAGGCCTTTGGGAGGTGACTAATTAAAAAGATAGCTTTTTTAAAATGTAAATTCAATTTTACACACATGTAAAGAAAATATAATATATTTTTTAGTGTTGTTATCAAACTAAAGAAATTTCTTTAAAGTTAATTGATAATTTAGAGGAAGAATAAGGTTTTGGTGATTCGAAAAGAATATTCGGTATAATCAGAAGTCTTTGAGAAATTAAAAAAAATTGATAGATGTAACTGATTTTTTTGTCGCTCATTTTAATTAAAATACAATTGCAGACAATAAGAGATTAACTTGCATTTTGGTATCTTATACAAAAATTTATTTAAGTTAAAAATATTCTTTGTATTTTTCTGAAAAATGTCATTTGCATGCGTAATGTCAATGTATTATTTTGCAAAAATGAGATACGAAAGTATTTTAAATCCAAATAACATTGAATTTGGGCTATTAGTTAGCTTCATTTATTTTTAATTATTACATTTATTTTAACGATTAAAGAAAAATTTCTTACTTATTTTCTTTTTATATAAACGTTGTCGGTGATCTGAAAATGCTACGCATTGTAAGAATCAAAAACTAAAATGCCCACATTTATGAGTTTCTTACTCTCTTTTCTGAATTATTAACCCTTTACCGCATATAGGACCATATACGGTTTTGCAGTTTTGATTCAACTTTATTTCCAAATTGAGTAATATAAAATAATCCAAACTATTTTAATCCATCAAATATATATTTAGTAATAGTAAAATGCAAAAAAGTGTCTATGATTTTATGACATTTCGAAATAACCTCACTTTTGTGCAAGTGGGTGAAAAAGCAGAATTGAAGTGAGAGTGATTCATTTTCAAAAAGCGATAACAGAGTAAATAGTAAGTACTTTTTGACAAAAAATTTTTTTTCAAGGAGTCTATCTACTCATCTTTCACTACGGATAACAATTTTTCCGCTTTTCAACTCTAATGGTATTTGTCTCAGTTCATACGATCCCATATATGGTTCCACACACAAAATAAAGATTAAAATGAAATCTGCTATTCATATTTAAATGTATCATGTCAGAACATCATTTCTTGAACGGCCAAGCACCCCGTGCTCGTGCAAGTTAAATTATATTTTTATTCATTTTAATTGTTTCATTGAACGAGTCACTTTAGTGTTGCAAACGATCTAAAAAACTTTATCTCGCATTGATTGTTTAAAAATATATAACATTTCCTATTTATTTCATTTCATATATTCACGTGCTGAAAATGACATATTATTAGTTTTTATTTGCGGTAGTCAATAACTTATTATTTTTAGTCAGAGCTTTTGTAAATGAAATGGTATCACGCTATTAAAAGCTGATTTTTTGAGGTTCTCGTGCAGATAATAAAATTTCAATATTTCGGCTACGGATTTTTTTTAATTTTTTGTCTACGGGTTTTTGTTGAAGCCACAAAACCTCATTCCTAAAATAATATCATGTTCTGACATAATTTTTTTTCGTATCTTATTATTAAATTAAATAAAGCTATTTCCATCATGAAACGATTTTTTTCCAACGCTTTATGAATTCATGCAGCAAAGGGTTAAGTGAAATAATCGGGGCTTTTTACGTTTGGTCATTATAAAACATCGTTTATTTGACACTTTAATGCAGAAAATATAAATACAGCGGCTTTTCTTTATTTCATACATTTATTTCTATTACTTCTTCATTTGATGTCTCGTACTTCAATTCTATATTCCATCTATTTTAAGGAATAAGAACAACGAAGAATAGAATACCATAATATAAATTATTATTCTTTTCTAAAAAATTGCAAATATATTTAAAAATTATTATTAAATATATTGGTGCCATTTTTTAAAACAACAAACCAGAAGTGAAGACATTTTCTCAGGAACGAATTAAGAAATTCATCGGAGGATCCTTTCTCCCAGTTTCGATGAGTCCCTGAATTGCTTAATTTTATTTTTAGGTCTCATTCCAAGACTTGATGCGGACACAACTCATTATTTAACTCCAGTCTCTATTACTTAAAACAAGAAAGCAAAAATCAGATTAACGTGACATTGCATTATTTTTTAAAAAAAACTTAAATTCTTCTGCCCTTTTCGTTTTCATAGCTTCAAAACTTTTGTTTGGATATTTTTCTCTTGACCTACATTGAAGAGGGGGATGGTGGAAAAAAAATTTCGAGATAAGAACCAAACGATATTACTCGTCCCGAGTTCTCTGTAAAGGGGGGGAGGTAGGAAAGGGAACACCATCGATCAAAAACCAGAAAAGGGGGACGAATTTGATATCCAGCCCTCCTTATTTACAGCAGACAAATCTTTTAGCGACCTGCGCAGTGTCGTTTGTCTCCCCTGACCCCATTCCGAGACAGCAGACGACAGTGGTTCATGCTCGGTGGCGTCGGCGGACGCCATTGCCCACCCTCCTACTGTCAGTGTCGACCCCTGTAGTCCTTCATCACAACTGACTCTTCCACGAGCATTTGTTTCCCGAAAGACCCCCCACAACCTTCTCGATCCCATCTCTGCAAATAAAACAAGATATATATTTTCGCTTATTTTTGAGGATTTGATCCATCCCTCAATTTATCTCACCCCTTTAAACCTCTCCTCTCTCCTAATAACGGAATCGTTTGAAAGACAGCCCGGAAATGGGGCGATTAATTTTCCCGAATACAACCCTCCTGTGTAGATGGAAGGAATCCAAACTGTAACCAGGGTTTTCAATTAATATGACCGTTGCAATATTACAGAAATAATGGACAATTTGTCAACTGTTAAAAGGAACAGTAGTTACTCCACTTAACCTCCTTCCAACCAATGACATTTAAGGACCTTAAGAGCATATAGTTGTTAAAAGTAGTTTTGAAATGGACCAAGTTATCTCTTCACTTTCTGGAATATGAAGTACAGGGAAAGTATCGTAATCCTCCGAAAAATGGAACGCAATATTCTAAGGAATCTCTATTTTTAGACTTCAGGTATTACATCTGCCAGTATGTTAACATACATTTTTTTGGCTAGATTGATGAAATTTGGTATATGAGCTTTATACTAAATTTGCCCATTTCTTTGAAAATTAATTTGAATGCAATTCATACACACACACAACACCGCTTCATGACCCTGTAACTATAACAACCTGGTTATTTAAACAGTGTAATGAGGATGACGTGGAAAATGTAATGAAAGTGACTGTTGTTTGACTTCACACATTTATTGGTTAGAATTTAATAGGGGATTTTAGTTTTGAATTAAAGAAAGCTGAAGACAGTGAGCTGTTTGAAATTTAAATGGAAAGTGACTTTGTCTTATTAAGCTAGCTATTGGAGATAAACTGAAGACTTATGGTAATTCACAAAAACAAGCTTATAGTTTGTTTGAAATTACAAATTTTTGAGAAATACTGTAAAAATACAAAAGAAAAATTTAGGAACGAGGGCAAAAACAATTTTTAAAAAAAGAAAAAAAAACACAAAAAATAAAAAAAATGCTATGTACAAACACAAAAATAACAGAAAATAAAGATATGGATTTGTAGAGCTACTCTTGTGAATAGTGTACTTAAAATCTAAACAAATCTCTGTTTTCTTCAATATGTGGCGAATCATTCTTTGAACTTTCGTCCTGGATCCTCGGGAAGAGGCAACACTACGGAACCAAGCACGTTCTAGTTCAGGTGTTGGCTTAGTCATATGGAAGGAGGAAGTCAGATAACATTCTGTCGCTGCAATTCATACAGAAAAAGTCTATCTGCCTGTCTGTTTGAGTACAAGTGATCTCCATAATTACAATAACGCAAACATCCGAATGGGCAAAATTTGGTGCGAAGGTGCAAAAGATAAAATGAATATTCCTAATAAAATTTAAACCAAATCTGCCAAGGGAACAGATTTTCGTTGACATGTACTGCATGCATACAATAAACCCGTTGTAAACAGAATGACCTAAATCAAGGAAATTCGATATGCTATCTTTGACTACAATTGCAGTTCTGCAATAAATTTTAGGCTGCTGTGACCTGGTGGTAAGGTTTAGGCTTTGGAGCCGGAGGTCTTCAAGTTCAAGACCTGAAGAACCGAAGTATAAGCGAATCTGGCGCATCTTAAATCCGTCTGGACCAAACGTTCTTCATCTGGCTTGGTATGAAAGTTTAGAGAGGGGAGGACTAACTCAGGTATCGTCCTCGTCATCTGACCACGGTTCAAAATTACAAGATTGGTCCCAAAATAACCCTAGTGTTGCTTTAAAATTGTAAGTCCATATAAATAGACTAAACTGACAAATTTTAGTTTCAATCAGTCAGAAGAAGGTTTTGAAAATACAATAATCGTACGATCGATTCATTAAAAAGGCTAGTTTTATGCCAAAGAACTATATTTCAACAATCACAGCTACAAAAACTACTGTTCAACAATCCCACGTTAGGCATTTGGTACGTGGTCCACCAATCCCAATGCATTTTCTCTCGGCCAGTTTTATGCGGGATTGGGGGGGGGGGAAGGAGAGCATGAGAAAGTTCTGATCAAGAGTACCCCAACTGGTTAATAGTCTAATTACGCCTGTATTGATATAGATGTATGCTTACTTCTACTTAAAACAGGCAAAACATATCGTCAGACATATAAATTAGTACATACGTATTATCCCGTCGCCCATTTTCGTCAAATGAAAAAACGGTCGCCAATAGATTGCTTACGCGCCAAAATTGGTTTACCACGTATTCCAAAACGTTAAAGAATGTTGGTCACCAAAACGAAATTTGCGCGGTTGGTGGATCGTTCGGATATTACGTATGCACCAATTAGCTTATTAATTTTAATTCTAATAAAAACATTCAAAAGATCAAAATTATATATTGTTATTATGATAGATTTATGGTATAAATGTATGGATTTTAATACGTTAATATTAATGAGCTGCGTAAAATATGTATAATATGGAATGTGATATGAATTCTTTCAAAACATTTGCTTTTATATCTAAAATTTTCAAGACTCAAATTTCTCAAATCTATAAATAGTACTTACCAAGATTTTTTTTTTGAAATTTCTATTAAATGTCCATTTGAAAATTAATTGAAATATTCGAGTTTCTTTCATATCTTCATAAACAAATTACCGAACAGAATATATTTTTTTTTACCCCACTTTAAAATTAGAAAAATTATATTCTTAGCGATTTCATTTTGACACTATATTTCGCTCATTTTTAATAAATGCAAAATTTTAAATTATATTTTGCAATATTTTTTATTGTTTTAGTTATTGAAGTTATAAAGAAGTACAGCGTGATGGCACTAGATATATTTTTGCATGCCCTTTACAGCTATTATATAACGAACAGTAAATTTTTGAAAATAAAATTGAGATGGTTGAGACAAGCCTAAATCATTATCATATTTTGATATTTCTTATTACAGGTTCATGCGCACCCTTTGTAATTTTGAAAATTTTAAAGCTAACTTCTATGTTCGTTTTACTTTTAATTAAAAGTTTTGCTAAAGATTCATAGCACCATACTTAATCGAAAATAAAATAAGCATAAAATGTATATATATAAGCAAAGAAAACACAAATTTTTGAAAAACTTAAATTACTTTCATTTCCATTTAAACTAATTCATTGGCATTTATATTGAAATTTTCCCTTTCACAAATTCTCGGATTTTTAATGTTTTAAAAGCAAGAAATGATCAGTTGAGTTTATTAAGTTAAAATCAAAGTAAAATTGATGAAATGCAAACGACAGCTATTCTAAGTAATAGTATGTTTGGATGAAAGAAATATCAATAAGGGTCATTCTTTTCCTTTAAAGATGAAAACGATATTTTAAGAGAAAGATAAAAATAAGATAAGATTTTGATAATATAATTACAGAACAAAGGGATAAAAATTTTTGAAATCATTTGACCTTGCGTCTCAATTATAGTGTGAAGTTAAATGGTTTAATAATATCCAAGTACTTTTGGTACATACTTATTAAATCGTCAATCTTTATTGCCAAATTTAAAGGCGTCACCAATGAGTTGCTAAACTGCCAACAATGGCAAACAACCACCATTATTTTAAAAAATTGTGCAAACTTTAACTGCCGTCCGCCATCTTATAGGTTTCGTTGGTGTCGACGGTTTATCGCCAAATTTGAATCCGTCGCCAATGAGCTACTTAATCCTTATCGTCAAAGGTCTAATACTTAAGCACCCGAAAAATAAATTTTTGGAATTATTTCTATCTGTCTTCGAATACCATGCTAAAAAAGAATGTGTGATAGATTAATGACTTTTAGCGCATAGATTTTTATCCCAAATAAGTAGATTTCCATTAAATTTTGAGTAAAAAGCATTCAAAAGAAGACCGTTCATCAAATTGCCCGAGTGAACCATTTTTTTGGTTTCGCAAAAGTTCACTAAGAGCTTTTTCTGTTCTGATTTTTTGACTCGTTAAAATGATTAAAATTCGATATTTGCCTGACATCGAAAAAGACGCAGTGACTTATTTCCAAAATTATGGAATTATTCCATCTAAAAATACGTGTTTGATTAGACATGAGATGAGTTTGTACGTGAAAACGGACAAACAATGGCGGTGTAATGTATCAGAGAGTTCTAACCACCTAAGTAAATTGGCTCGAGGTGGTTGCGACCGTTGGAACATCAACGGTCTAATACTTAAGCACCGCCAAGATAGTTGGCGACCGTTGGCACATACGTAAGTACTGTATTTTTTTTTACCTAACATTCTACTTAGAGGTCATGCCCTTTTTTATGCTACAAGATATTCAATGGATTCTATAATAATACTGACGCACCATTCTTATCAAGAGGGTATGAATTGAATCTATAATCGCGACAATCACTTAAAAATATTTGCTAGGTGATTAATTTTTATAATTTTACCTTCTGTTTAATATCATGTCACGTGTTACTCCCTAAGAAAGTGTACATTGTTTAAAAATTGTGCTCTGAAAGAATGGTGCATGATGTGTAGACCATCGGTGTGCACTCATTATTGGTCAGTTTAAAATACAAGTATTTTTTTTATTTCTCCTAATGTTTAGAATATCTTTGATAAAGATTGCACACATCAGAATGCATTTCTTTCTGTAGTATTCCCATATATTTAAGCATTTGCGATTTGTCTATAAATTCTGCCTTGATTTAATTTATAAATATGAAGATGAATGCTGCCTTGTTTATTTTTCATATAAATACGCAGTCTATGTTCCAATTTTGGTGGAATTATTAATACATATTCTTCAAGACAAACGATCTTCACTTTGATAATCGTTGAAGTGTGAAAGCTAAGTAAAATAATAATTAATTGAAATTTAAGTAAGTTTTTTTTTGTCGTTTAAAGCAGTATGGGAAAAATTATTTATGTCTCAAAAAATATCTTTTGTACTAATTTAAATTAAAAGCCTCATTTTTTTAAAATTTTAATAATTTTTAAAAGTTTAATGTGGTACACGATTCGCCGTGATTGTTGTTCACCAGAAATTAATGCAGAAATATTAAGTTTTTCACTCTGCCACTGTAGTGAATGCCAATCAATCTGCAAATGTAAACCAGAAATTGATAACTGCAACGTCCGTGTCTGATGAATGCAACGTGATCAGCTTTTAGCTCACTCTCTTTTCTCTCCGACGTATACGCACTCAAGCTTGGACACCGCAATTTTGTTATGCTTTATATAATAAATAAATTTAATGTTTGTAAATCTGGCCTTTTAACTCCAAGTAACCTTCAATCTCAAAAGTCAACAATAAAGAACCTGACCAATAACACTATAGAGCACATGACTGACTTACGTACTAGACTGAAAATAAAACTGAGTACAGGCGGAATTCATGTTTTTCCCAAGTTCCTCAATCTTATGCAGAAGGAGATAACACCTTTGCAAGAGAGAAAGATTTGGCGAAACCATTCCCACATTTTTAAAGTTAAGACGTTTGTTTATTGCTTAACAAAAAACGTATTTTTTTTTAAATTGGTGAGATTCAAATGATATTGAATCTTGAATGTCAAAACTATTCTGTTAACACCAATATTTAATATTTATGTATTAGAGAATCGATATTTATCGCCAAATTTGAAGGCGGCTCCAATGTGTTGCTAAACCACCAATAAGGGCAAAAAATCGCCATTATTTGAAAAATTGTTCAAATCTTAACTGTAGCCCGTCATTTTATTGGTTTCGTTGGGGACGACGGTTTATCGCCGGATTTGAATCCGTCGCCAATGAGTTACTAAACCGTTGGCGTCGACGGTGTAATACGTCAGTAACCAATATTGATCTCTGAAAGTCTCTCAGTATTGTTATTATAAAATTTTGAAGGATTTTGTTTTACACACTAATGGAAAGGTATCAAGCGAATAATGATTAAAGTCAAAAATTTATTTTCTAAGAATTATATATAAATTCATAATATTTCCATCATGCTTTTAAAGTCGCCAATTTATTATTGAGCTATTTCTTAGGGACACATTTCATGAAATGACCTTTTGTATTTACAACTTAGGCGATTTTAGTTATTTTTTAATTGATTTCAGAACTAATAATTAAAAGAAATAATTTGGAATATCTGTAATATTTGAAATATACTGAAAGATATTTTTATTATCATGACAGAGCTTGATGTTGTTTTTGAGATGAGGGTTTTGGCGTCTACAAAAATGTGTGGACAATGAATTGAAATAATATTATCTGCACGAGCATCTAAAAAATATCAGCTTTTAATAACGCGTGGCCATCGCATTTACAAAAACTCTAATTTTAAAAAATAAGTTAATGACTACAGCAAATAAAACCTTGAAAAATGTCATTTTGAGCACGTGTTAATATGAAAGAAAGTAAATAAGAAATGTGATATTATCTTAAACAATAAACGCGAGACAAAGTTTTTTAAATCGTTTGCAATACTAAAGTGACTCATTCAATGAAAAAATTAAGATGAATAAAATTATAATTTAACTTAATTGGGTACGTGATGCTTGGCTTCTCAAAAAATTATATTCTGACTAGAGACACTGAAATATGCATAGCAGATTTCATTTTAATCTTATATTTTTATTGAGTTATTATTTACAGACAATTTTCAAAAAATTATCTTTTTCCTTTACAAATTTGGGGATTTTAATTACTTTATTGATTTCTTAATTATAATTTAGATAAATAACTTGGAATATCTCTATTATTGATATATGTTGAAAGATATTTTTATTATTGAAATTTCAAATAAAAATATCTCCCTGTGGAGCGAAATGAATAATTTAAAACTTTCAAAAATCATATCATTCGAAAGTTGAATGCACTCATAAATTAATATTAAACAGGACAGGCCTTTTAAAACAAATAGTATAAAAACATTGTTGTTAAACTTTATATCAAAATTTTGTGTGAGTACTTTACAAAAGTATTACCACATTCGTATTCATAATCCATTTCATTGTTTATTTTTATCATCAAAAAATAATAAAAATTCTGGTGTCACGTGATGAAAATGGAATGAAATTCGGGAGTTTCTTGAACTTCTAAGGTTATAGTGTGATAGCTTCTTTTCTTAAATATTTCCTTTGAATACTTTTGTGGCGCCATGTAAAATTTATCGAATAAAAAACTGATACCCCCCTCCCAAAGTTTGCGAATGCACTTTTCTTAAAATATTTTCTTTGAAGGATTTTAGAATACATTCGAGGAAACATACGAACTATATTGAAAGAAATTCGGATGGTTTAAATTTTTGGTATGGGTTGTAGCAACGTACTTTTACAAAAATTTCTCGGCATATATTTAGAATGTAAAATTTGAATTTATTATAAGAGAAACTGGAATTCCTGATGAAATATTTAACTCAGTTTCAAAAATAATTTTTATGGCCTTACTTCCTCATTACTAGTTGATGTATTTGTTTTTTTCAAGGAAAAATATTTTAAAGTCTTTTATTGATTAAAAAATTAACATTTAAATGAATTGAATTTTTTCCTTTATTAATTTGTCGATAGGATTCACTTATCCCATATTAGCTACCTTAATTAAGGCTAATATAGCCTTTATTAGCCTTAAACTAATAAAGGCTATACAAATACATCGGTCAGATACTATCGGCTACAAGGTATAAACATAAATAAAAGTATATTTAATAAGAGTACTCATTGAAAAGACAAAACTCATATATATTAATACTTTTCAAATACGTAACTTTTAAAATAAAAAATCCTTTCATATATAATTATAGTAATCTTAGATGAAATAAAAATTAAATAAATGAAATGTGAAATAAGGATTTAATAAGAAATAATAATTGTATTATTAAAAAATATCTTATTGTACAGAAATTTATATTTAATTTAAATGAGCAAATCATTATGCCAAATAATTTTGAAACATCAAAAATGTTCATTAAAAATAATGAAAATTAATAAATTGATTTTTAAGAATCTGTATTATTTCAAATTTTTCCATAAATTATTAATTACTTTTAAAAAAATGATGCAAAATTTAATGAAGCATTAAAAAGGGTGCGATTGGGAGACAAATTAAAAAAAATATTTAGAATACCCATAATAGTGCTGAAGGAATTAAAACATTTAAATACGGCTAATAACGAAGGAAATATTTGTGTGTATTTGTGTTTCAACAAGAGCCACTAAATTCAGTATAACTTAAACGGTAAAACTGTGCGCTTCAAGATTTTTTTTTGGAAATTTTTATTTGAATTTTAATGAATTTATATTTAATTGAATTTTCTTTCATTTTCTTACTTAATGACCTCGAAAATAAAACTGCACCAAGTAAAATTTAAATTTTCTTAAATATTTTACATTTATTTTTCTTTTATACTACATTAAATTTCTTTTAAAATTGATTTTTTTAATGATATTAGTTTGAAAGCCTTCCGAAATTTTTTCAGGAATTTGACAAATTGAAAAAAAAGAAGATAAAAATGAAATCTGCTTTGCATATTTCAATGTATCATATCAGAACTTAATTTTCTGAACGGCCGAGCACCACGTGCTCGTGTAAGTTAAATTATATTTTTATTTCATTTTAATTGTTTCATCAAATGAGTACCTTTAATAATAGAAACGACCCAAAAACCTTTGTCTCGCATTGATTGTTTAAAAAAATATCACATTTCCTATTTATTTCATTTCGTATAATCACGTGCTCAAAATGACATTTTTCTAGTTTTTATTTGCTGTAGTCATTTACTTCTTTTTTAATCAGAGTTTTTGTAAATGCAATGGCAATATATTATTAAGCTGATTTTTTGAGATGCTCGTGCAGGTAATAAAACTTCAATTTTTCGCCAACGGATTCTTGTTGACGCCAGAAAACTTCATTCCTAAAACAATATCATGCTCTCACATAATAATAGTGAATAATTTCGGACAACAGAGTCCCTCATTGCTTGAAATTCAAACCTTTTCCATTGTTTCAGTATTTAAAGGATGTGATTTTATTCCACTGTTAAAGCTAAAAAGAGGCGTTCTGAATAATTCATGAATCGTTCGCATCTTCATTAATGACAAAAGAAAATACATATATTCTGCCTTGATCACATAATTTGACCTTTATTTAGCCAACTTAGAACATATATAATTAAAGGATAGGAATATGCACTTCAGAGGGACTTTTAAAAAATTTGAATGTAATTAATTTTAATTACTTAAAAATTTAGCGAAATTTTGGTGTTTCTTAGGGATAATTCTAAACAATATTAATGCATAATAATTTTTATATCATTAAAAAAAATTAACTTTTTAATGATATCCATTCTTTCACCATATAATATTTTTCAACTTGTAATTAATTTTTAAAATTCTATAGTAAGTGTATTTTATAATAATAATTATAGTTGAAGACGAACTCAAATGTTAATCATTATTATTATCATGTCAGAACATGATGTTATTTTGGAAATGAGATAGACAAAAATCCGTAGGCGAAAAATTTAAATTTTATTATCTGCATGAGCACGTCAAAATATCAGCTTTTAATAACGCGTTGCCATCGCATTTACAAAAGCTCTGATTAAAAAATATAAGTTAATGACTACAGCAAATAAAACCTAGAAAAATGCCATTTTAAGCACGCGATTATATGAAATGTGGTATATTTTTTTAACAATAAATGCGGGACAAAGTTTTTGTGGATCGTTTGCAATACTAATGTGACTCATTCGATGAAACGATTAAAATGGAATAAAAATGTAATTTAACTCGCACGAGCGAGGGGTGCTTGGCCGTTCAAGAAATTATGTTCTGACACGATAAATTCAAATATGCATAGCAGACTTCATTTTAATCTTTTATTAATAATACTTTTTTCTTTGTTACTTTTTCACATTTTATAACCGTGATATGAGGATTCAGCTTATTTTTACACATTAAATAAGTTTCAATAAAAGGCATGCTTTTAATAGAATTGAAACTTTTCTTTGTCTTATCCTAAAATTTCACCTCTAAATTAAAAAAAAAAGAATTTTTTTAAAAATTAAATCTATTTGTAAATACAGCTTGGAAATTTAAATATACTAACCGAAAATAAGAAAACTACACAGCACAGTGAATATAAGGTTACATAAGGATAATAAAATTTATCAGCTTTATGGCTATAAAAATGTGAATTTTAAAATATTTCATTAAAAATTCCATTAAATCCAAGTTACGAAAATTATTTAATTGAAATATTAGCAACTATTAATTTTGGTGAATCCTATAGTCGTTAAAGGCGGCTTAAAGCAATAAATAAGCTAAGTTACAACATCAAAAGAAGATATAGGCAATCGGACATCTTAGATGATAAATGAGACAGGACATTTAAGTTTGTAATCACTTTACGAGGTCATGCAATTTTATTTAATTCGGATGAATCGTTTATATAATAATCAGAATAGGCGTATGGCTATAAAATAATACACCTATAATATCTGAAACTTAAAATTCTTTATAGGCAGAATCAGGAATATAATTTTTCGTTCCATTAAAGATTTAAATGAAGTGGAATAAAAACACTACTCCCAGGAAAGAAATTCGTTAAGAAAGAAAGATGCAATAATATAATATTTTCTTGCACATGGAATTAATGAAATGAGTTTTAAAAACACAATACATAGTTTAAACTTTCATTAAAACCTTTCTTATGCTTTCTAGCATATTTGAGCAACATTTGAACAAAATCAAGTTCAAATTAATACACCGCACAAATCATTTACAAGGTTTGTTTTTATATAGATTATGGAAAAGCTCAAAAACTAGGATGCAAACAGAAATTTTCTACCCCCTTTCAAATGTGCCATAATGAATTTTAAAAACACAATAAATTGTTTAAACTTTCATTAAAATCTTTCTCATGCTTTCTGACATATTTGAGCAACATTTGAACAAAATCAAGTTCGAATTAATACACCGTCACAAATCATTTATGAGGTTTGTTTTTATATAGATTGAGGGAAAGTTCAAAAACTAGGAAGCAAACATAATTTTTCTACCCCTTTTCAAATGTGCCAACCAGGAAAGGACAATTTAATCTACTTCCCAATTTCGGGAGCTTAAAACTCTCCAGCATGCCGTTGCCACCCGCGGATCTTGAAAGTCTCTCGGCGCCAGCAACCCCTTTTCTTACAAGTTATTTATCATTATAACCTTCCTACCCAGGGGAGCGAAAAAAATCCCATTAATATTTTCCAAGGCTCACTGAATGTATATATTAGATAGCTCTCCTCAAGTAGGTCGCTCATTAAATACTTATGGAGATTTGGCCTATAAATGTTGCTTTTTTTATTAAGTTTTTTCAAATTCTGCCAACAGTTTGGTAGGGTTATGAGCAGAGTTTGAAAGATAATTTCATCGTAATTGGTTTCATCAGGAAAAAAAAGTCTGTCAAAAGGAAGAGGGATTTTTTAAATAGATTTTTACATTTGATGCTCTAACATATAAAATAATGTCCATAGTGTCCATTTAATAATGTCCATTTACAGTCTTGAGTTTTTTTCATTGTTAGTTAGATGTCAAATTATATTTTGGGAATAGACTGTAGTATTGCTTTAGATAAAAATCCATAGAATTTTTATAAATTAGTGGTATATATATTAGAATTATTATAATGCCCTGGAATGATTAATCTTAGCTTATATGCTTGAGAATCCCCCCAAGGGGATACTTCGAAATAAGGATAAAAAGCTTCCGGCATGGTGGTTGGATCTAGCCACCCTGCAGGGTACGCTATTAGGTAGGGGTAATAATCCATAGCATTTTTATAAATTAGTGGTATATATATTAAAATTATTATAATGTCCTGGAAGGATTAATCTTAGCTTATATGCTTGAGAACCCCCCCCCCCCCGAGGAGACACTTCGAAATAAGGATAAAAAGATTCCGGCATGGTGGTTGGATCTAGCCACCCTGGAGTTTACGCTTATAGGTAGGTTCCATCGGTAACGGGACGTACTTCCTAAGGGAAGGATTGTACCCCGACCGGTGATGGCCCTTAGGACTAAACCACAGTTCCCGCCAGTGTTGCTGTTAAGGTAGTTCGGTCAATTCCAAAGGCTTATATGTTTTATAAGCCTCTGGTATGACTTACATGTTTGAGAAGCGGTTAATTGAAGTCCATTTAGCACATGTACTCGCAAATTAAGGGGTTGATATATATTTCACATCGTATATTGCCCCTCATAATTTAGTAATTAAATTACAAGAATATAAAGTTATGTCTTAAAAAACGCTTTTGATGTATGTTTGCAGTAAATTAAAACGTTTTAATGAGTATTATCTTAAATTTACTACAAGCATGATGAACATTTTTTAAAAAAAATTCTCAAAAGGATTTTTTTGTCTTAAAACAAACAAGTGCAGCATAGAACTGCTTCTTGTTCAATAGGAGTTCACGAAGGAAAGGTTTTAAATATTAATTAGTTTCATTCAAAAATTAATCGAGATGCTCTTGGTTTTTCTTAAGTAACATCGGGGCCTAATATTGCATAAAAACCAATTGCATATCACTTTAAAATTAAAAGTATTGATATTTTAGCGGCGCAGTTTCATTTTCGTTCCAATTCAACTTGTTCTTCCTTTCAATGAGTTTAATTTTTTTATACATAAAAAATACTTTTTATTGATTTACATCTTATATTTACACTCTCCTGAGATGCGACGATCAGATATTTTTTGCTCTTAGTAGATTTCTATCTAAATCAAAATTTAAAAAATAAAAATAAAAACCTAAAATAGGCACAGGTTAATTATATATCTCTTATAAATTTTTTTAAGGATGTTGGAATTTTAAAGCTAAAATCTAGAAATAAAAGTAAAAAATGATGAGTAAATCGTAAAAATGGAAGCGGTTCACTGACATTTTCTTTTAGCAAATTCATAATATATTTTTATTTTATCGAAAGTTTAAGAAATTTCTTTCACATCAAACTATTATCAGCACCACAACACAACTGATATATTAGTTTTGAACCCAGATTGCTTTTAAGTTTTGACATTTTGTTATCTTCAGTTTCTTATATTTTTCATTATTCATAATTAATAATTATTAGGGAATCTTGAAATAATTTTTTTCTGAAATTAAACATCAATATAGAGCTTTATATATGCAAAAACAAACAAATAAATAAATAAAAATAAAAATAAGAGAATAATTTTTTTACATTGTTAATGATCAAGGTATGAAGATTGGCCAATTTTCTTTTAAAATTTCGATGTAAGATGATTTTAATAAAATTTTTGAAATGTTAATACTATCAATTAAAATTTAACTTTAGATCCAAGATTAGAATGTTTTTTAAAAAGTATCTTCGTTTTTAAAAAAAATGTTGCTTTTTAATATGAGTTGATTTACTGCTTAGTGAAATGTATAAGAACAGAAGGATGCAATACTTCTAAAATGTTATAAGCCGTATGCCTATAAAAATGTGATGTTTAAAAGTATTTTTCCTGGGAAAAGTATCAAGTTAAATGAAACATTTAATCGAAATCGTTATTAACCATTAATTTCGGCGAACGTACTACTTCCGAATATTTTTAATATAGCAAAATGTAATTAACTTAAAAATATTTAATCTTTTAAAAATGCAAAACAAAAACAAAATTTACAATTTACTGCATTTAATTTTATAATAGAATGAGGTGAAAAATTGTAATTTTGTGGCAGCAAAAGACCGGTTCATCGAAGCTGATAAACTCTAGTCATCTCTTTGTTTCTTTTTTTATCTCAGCGAATCCCAGCGCTGCAAACGATACTCTCTTAGTCGCTGTCTCTATCAGTCGTCTGCCGATAAACGATTCTCCGCGTTATTGAGACGAATAATGTAAATACTGCACCAGGTGTCTCTCCTGAGGCCCCTCTTAGTGAGCGCGTGTCGATGGGATGGCTCCAGTCAGAGCACAGAGAGCAAAGACGACGGATGCAAGGATTCATCCCGTTGCTATGGTGACGGAGGCTACAACAACAGCCACACGTGTTGCAGCGGTGGACTTTTTTCCTTTAAGATTGGCGAGTGAGTCCTGTAAGGAATAAACTGGACAACTACTTAGAGGTTAACGATCATATTTCGTCGTGTTCTGGGAAAAAAATCGTCTGCTCTTGAAAGATGATTTCGTGATGCAATTATATCGTTTGAGAAATCATTCTGGTTTTGGATATGGAACGCTATTTTTAGTGAAGATTTTGTTCGATGACATCAAAAGCTCTGAATTATAATTTATGGATTTTGCATTTTAAGTGATATTTAAGTGAGGATTTTTTTTAAAAAAAATAATTGTATTCTTCGAATGAATGGAAAAACAAGTTCGACTTTTTCAACATAACAAAACACTCTTATTCCGTTATGCGTAGAATTGACGGTTTGGGAAAAATTGAATTTATTCAATTATATGAGCATTCTTTATAGTAAGTTTGATATAATTCTCTTCGAATACTAATAATAATGCATTTTACGAAATGTTCCCAATCGCTTAGTGAGTGGAAAATATGTAATGTTTAATTTATTCTATTTTTAAATATACTGTATAATTCAACTCGACGTTTATATTTCAGGAACTGTTGTGAAATTAAGTTCTTCCCCAAATTAAAACCAAGTTTTAAATAACAGAGAAGAAAAAGTTGAAAGATATGTATTTAAAATAATTCATAAAATTTTCTTATGTAAACAGTAGGACTTTCACATCATTTTAAAATAGCCATTTCGTTAATGAACAATATATTCCAAAAGATGTGCAGCAATTAGATGAATGTTATGAAAACTGGCTGAAAGCCAGTATTTGATAACTGCCTCCAGAGTTCTAAGAATATTCCTATTTTTCTTGATTGATTCATTCAGTGATGAAAGCTTTCAGCAATTCATGTAATTCAGAAGAGAATCGGAGAAAGTTGTATGAATTGCCAGATTAGTTTATTTCCAGAAAGAACAGAAGTTTACATTTTGGACCATTCGTGAGTATAGATTTCAGATGAAAAATTTCAGATATTAAAATTAAGCAGCTAAAAGTTTGTTCGACAAAAAATCAACGATCTATTTTGCATTTAATATTTCTGTTAACTATTGTGCCTTGTACGACGATTAAAAAATGAAATAATAAGAAAACAAGAGAAACTAGATTTATAAGTTATTACAATTCGTTGATTTTTAAGAAAAAGAAAGCAATATTTATATGAGCAAAATATACCTGAAATAACTACGAAATATATGCACAAATAAATTAACTAAGCATAGTTTACGAAAAAAAAATATATTTTCGATTTTTTCGAAAGTGAGAATCTAATTAATAGTGTATAAACTCCTATTTATAGATATAGCATAAATAAAATATTTTTTATCTGTGCTTCATAATGAGATATTAAATTTAATTTAAATTTATAAAATAGTATTCTTGAGATATATCGGGTAAAACTGAAAAGTGTTGGTAGTTTTTGAAAACTAATATAAGAACTGTTGAAAATAAATTTATATTTTAAGCAAAGAGAGTTAAATAAGCAAACTGAAAAATCATATAAAATATTAAATAATAATAAAAAACAGTATTTAAATATTTTTATTTTCAGCTCTATTATTGCAAAAAAATAAGTATTGATGAGCCTTAAGGAATGTTAACTTAATGTTTGATAAAATACTTACAGTTGCATTTTGTACAGTAATTTTAAGGATGTAGCTTCCATCAAAATCTTAGCTGTCAAAACTGTCGTTAAGCTTTGTAAAAAGTAGAGAATAATGGAGAGCTTAAAATAGTTTGTATAACGGTGTAACATTATATTTTGTGTACAATAGATTAAAATGAAATAGACTCTTATAAGATTTCCTAAGGATTTTAGGACATATTCTAGAGTAAAGATCGGATGACACAACTGTTTGAAAAATATATTTTTAAAATATATTTAAATAACAGTAAGAGTTTATAATTTTTTTCTTTACTTTCATTTATTTCCTTTTAATGTTAGTAAATTCCTTTAATGCTATGAGGAAATTCAATTAATGGTAGTACAAGATTAAATAATTAAAAAAATAAAACGTATGCCTATCCTTAATTCAAAACAGCATAAAATGTTTTGAAATGTACTGTTATTTCTAAAAGGCAAGATAAATAGTAAGAATAGAGTAAAAAAGTACAAATTTTAAATATTAAAAAAAGGAATATTGTTTCAGCATTCATTTCTCTTTTAATAGATTACGCTTTATAATGTAAGGACAAGGAATAGGAAATATTAATTGTATCTATTCTTTAATTAAAATCATTAAAATTATATAAATTCAACTTAATTTCAACTAAAACAGAAGTATCTCATCATTTTATGGACTAGAGTTTCATCGATAATATATTTTAAAACAAAAAAAAAAACAATCAGAACTTCGCCAATCTACAGTATTTGGATTCCAAGTTTATGGATATTTAAGTTAATAAATGATCGGCTTAGATGATAAAAAATTCTTTTTGCTGTGTATGGGCTTAAGATTAAAAGTCAATTTACGTTGCTTTTTTAAAAATTGTACAAATGCTTCATAAGTCAAAAAGCACACTGAATATTGAAATCCTTTTTATGATGAGTGAAATGTCTATAGAGGATTAAATAATTTGAAACGAAAGTAATCGAACATTCAGTGTTTGGCATACAAACAAAAGGGATATTTATATTTACAGTCTGATGATTTCTGAATTTTTTTCTATAAAACTCAAGGAGCATTTAGTAATGCTAACATTTCAAAGTTTTTAAACACTTGTGAGATAAGCAATTACTATGTGAAGTGCAAAATAAAGAAGCCAATGAGAAGTGAGATCTATAACTTAAATTCAGTGCAATAACTTTTCCAAGTGTCAAGAGGTGCGGAATTCATATGATTAGAAGTGTTGGAGTGCAACAACAAATATCAAAATAGTGTGTATTATCATCAGAAGCATCTGATTCTGAACTTTTACGAACATTTGAGATTCAGTTTTATTATCCGATACAGTGTAATTGCGCCTTATGCTTTAGATAACAAATTGTACAATTACAACGTGGATTTAAAAGTTATTGGTACATTGTCGTTACAATGGACTTGTTTATATCTTTAATAAACTAGACTTCACTAAAAAAATAACAGTTGACTTTTGGAAGCAAGTTAATCAAAAAAGTTGATTACCCTAACTTTTCAAGCATAGTCTTTAGATTCGAGAACATTCATTCCACCTGAAATGATTCATCTTAAGTAGTAAGAACTAGATTCTATTCTGTAGTGTCAGTGAAACATTTACATCGAGAGAAAGATATTATTATAACCAACGAGTTGAATGTTCTTCCAGTGTTATCGTTTTGATAATATGAATCCACATTTGTCATTAAGTAAAAATTAGTTCAATTTAGAAACCGAATTGTCATGAGACTATTATAACATACGTTTTATTACTGCCATTTGAAGAAACCATATTATTTTATTCCAATAGCGAGAGAATTATTTCAAGATAATCTCAGCAGGTATTCATTTTACCATTTCCTTTTATTCAAGTGCAAGTCAACTTCTCACTCTTGAATACAGCCCATCGAATAAAATCTGCTGTTTTGGATATCGAAGTCCAATTGAAGACCGAAACTGCCACCTTGAGGAGTAGTTATTGTATTGCAGCAAGATAGTGGTAACTGCATGACCTGGCTCTATGACCAGGGGTAAGGGTTGCTGTCGTGTTCTGCACTTGCATGAAGACAACACCCGGTTTCTGTTGCTGGGGGTGGTGATGCTGATATATATGGCAGCCGGTGCCTGGCTGTTCCAGTGGCTGGAACATCAGAACGAGACGGACGATCGCAAACGATACTGGGAGATCTACAGGTGGTTCATGGAAAAGTATAATGGTACAGTAGACCCGGCAGATGTAGAAGTGTTGCTGTGGGAGTATGGCAACGCATCTGCATCGGGGATCATACAGAAGAGACCCCGTTGGGACTATCCAGGCGCCTTTTATTTCGTAGGAACTGTCGTCTCGACAATAGGTGAGTGAACTTTAAAGTGCCAATTTCAAACTACTTTTATGCTTAAATCTTTGACAAAATTCATAGTACTCATTGCCAGCAGGCATGTCATCTGGTTGCAACAATTCCCTTTTCTGATTTGTTTAATAATACATTTAAAAGCAAAAACATTTCAAGGCCACAGTACCATACAGCTTGAACACGTAGCAACTCTTCATTGCTATTTAGCTTTTATTTGCTTAAAAGATTTATACTTGCGTTGGTATCCAATTGAAGTTAACCTGCGTTTGTCATCCGTAACCACTATTTTCCATTTTTCCTCAGATTGCACATGACATTTGCATTTGTTCATGGTACATAGAATTTAATATTTATATGCATATTGTTGCCAAAACGCACAAAAAATGCGTTTGTTCTTGACCATTGATGCCATTCATTAAAAAAAATAATAACAAATCTCATTCTATATTTAAGAATTTATTTTCACTATGATCATTAAATATTTAATAAATTATGAAATTTTAAGGTATACCTGTAAGATTTTTTTCATTATTTTCTTTCTATTATGTTGAACACAAATTACGTAAAAAATATTTTTAAACATGGATTTGAAAAGTGCTGTTTGCACAATGGCGAAGCAATAGAAATTACTTTGACACTTTGATGTTCTTGAATTTTTTTCCAAGAGGCTCTCAAATTAATAAAATTTTAAGAATAGCGTAGCGAGTTAAGCGTAAAGGAGAGAAGTGGGTAGGTGGGAAGGGATGAGGGTTGAAAAGAACTTATTATAGATAAAAACTTCCTTTAAACCGGAGCCTTATATATACATTGCTGTGCCTAAATAGGTTACATGAATACTTTGTAAATAAGTTATAACATATTTAGATAAATAAAGATATAAATATCTATCTCTATAAATAAAAAAGGAAAATATGCTACTAATAAAGTATATATTAATGTACGACTAATAATAAAATTGTGTGTGTTGGCCCTCTACAAGACGACCCATTAAAGTTTTAACCAACAAATTTGGCACAGATATACATTGGAAGAGGGAAATATGCATCTCATAATGATTTTTTAGAAAATTTCTTTTGTATTTTAATTAGTTTGACGTCTTTCTACAATAACTGATGAAAATATTGTAGTGAAACACCACACCATTTTAAATATCTTGATAATATTGTAATACAATTGTCGTATCATGTTTTGAATGTTAATAAGCTTAAAAATCTATTTTTAAGTTTTGATTATTCTATTATAAAGTTTCAATCTATTTTAAAAACTGATTTACCAACTATTTTACAAAACTTACTACGATATTTCAATTTTGTTATTAATCTTAAATAGCTTTCGTTGTTTCTACAAATATACCAGGATTTTTTTCCGTTGTTGATGATAAAATGTAAATCACCTCCCCACGTTTATTTTTAATAAATTTTTAAAAAATAAGATGTTTGAAATTGTGCTGTACTTTCAGTTAGGATTAGCTCTATGAAAAGTTCCCATATTTTCAAATGCTGTTAATATACTTTCATGTTTAAAAATATAAAAAAAAATTATAACATGGAAATTGTGATTTTATTTTAGTATAGTGAAGTTGAGTTGAGTCAGAGAAATTTTCGTAGAATGATCCTCTGAAAATATAATGCCAATTATAAAATATATTCTGTATTGCAAATTCAGTGCTAAACGATTCCACCTTTTATCATTATTTTTTAATACACATGATTAAAAATATTTTGTTGAGAAAGTCATTAAGAGTAAGTTACATAAAATATTTATTTTAAATGCCTAACATCCACTAACCCTGGAGAACTTGCTGTTTTTTTAAAGACAGCTTAATATAAAATATAATAAAAATACTGAAAAATATATATATAAGGGAAAAATTGCAAATTTGTAGAAATATACTGGCGATACAGAGTACTAAAGGAAATAATACAATCAGTTTGTTGCTTTTGGAGAAATAAGGGAAATGTTCATAAGGATTTGATATTTATTTCTTTTACGAAACGTTAGTAAAACATACTTCCACTTATTTCAATTTCTCAAACCTCATATTACATCAGTTGCACCCATTTTTGAGCAGGTATTCTCGGAGAATTAGAAGTAAATTAAGTAATTCTTGCTTAATTGTCAGAGCAAGGTCTATACTTTTAGCTTAAGAGCTTAGCTCTTTCAGTCGATTTTCTTTTTATAATGTATAATAAATATATATTATTGCCACATCCTGTTGGGGAACAATAATTATATAAATAGCCTAATATTTCGAGAACTTGAACAAATTTGGAAGGAAATTAATATTTGGAATGTCAGTAATGCACAATCACCAGAACAACGAATAAACATTTTAAACACTTTTTCACTGAGCAACTGAAATGAAAATTTGACAAAAGTTACAATTACTGTAATAGAATTACATGTCAAATTTCAAATATGCAAGTCATTGGGTTTTGGGGTTATGCCATATACATGCTTATAAAACCAATAACTACGTAGTTTTCTTCGCTATATTTTTATCGTAAAAACTCAAATTTAAGCATTAAGGTAGAGAGATCCCCTTTGAACGTATAAATAATGCTTATTTCACCAAAATATTTAAAGAGTTGCTTTTTAAAGGATATACATTTAGCTTTTGATAATTTCTCCATTATTTTTTTTCATTATTCAACCATATTTATTATGCATAACGAGGAAACATTTTTTGTTGTTACTATGAAATTTAATGTCATTTTCTAATTTCTATAAATTTTTAATCGGATGATTTTTTTCGTTCCCCAAAGATAAAAAAATATTAGGCTTATGTTTGATTTTAAGCATTCTTTGATGATTCATTAATAGATTTTAATCTTTTCGTTTTCTAAATTTTTCTGAGGAACTATTAATGGAGCTTACTTAAATTTTTAAAAAATGATGCTTCCAATATATTGGAAAATTATATTGACTATTCTTTAATTTATTATTAGCATGCTTTAACCCACTTAACATGATGTTGTTGTACTTATCTATACTTATAATAAAGCTCAATGCGTGTGTGTATATTGGTGCTCTACAAGCCAGACTGTTAGACCTACAGCTACCAAATTTGGCACTTGTATACCTAGGGGGTTAAGAATGTGCACCTTGGAGGCCTTTAATTTTTAATTAAAATTTTAATTAAAAATTTACGAAATTTTGAATTTTTCCCTTCCGAAAATAATACAGAACAAAATTGATATTTGCATCAAGTTAAAGCTAAAACATTTATTACAATGATACTGATGTTTTGACCTATAAACTAAATTTCTATTTTTAAAGAATTTTTAAAAATTTAATTAAATTATATTTTTCAACAATTTATTCCGTATAATATAAAAATAAAATTTTGTCTGCACGAGCATCTCAAAAAATCAACTTTTAATAACTTGCTGTCATCATATTTAAAAAAAGGTTTGATTTAAAAAAAACAAGTTACTTACTACACAAATGAAATTTAGAAAAATGTAATTTTGAGCACGTGGTTATATGAAATGAAATAGTTAGGAAATGTGATATTTCTTGGGGGGGAGCGAATAACCGCCGTTGTTGCAATAAATACCAATACCTAACTTCTTTCAAGTTTCTAAGGATATTTTTTATACAATAAATGCAAGACAAAGTTTTTTTATGATCGTTTTCAATACCAAAATTACTAATTCAATGAAACAATTAAAATAAATAAGAATTAAAATGAAATCTGCTATGCATATTTCAATGTATCACGTCAGAACACAATTTTTTGAACGACCAAGAACCCCATGCCCGTGCAAGTTAAATTATATTCTTATTCATTTTCATTGAATGAGTCACTTTAGTGTTGCAAACGATCCAAAAGACTTTGTCTCACCTTTATTATTAAAAAAAATATCACATTTCCTATTTATTTCATTTCGTACAATCACGTGCTCAAAAGGACATTTTTCTAGGTTTTGTTTTCTGTAGTCATTAACTTATTTTTTTTAATCAGAGCTTTTGTAAATGGGAGGGTATCATGCTATTAAAAGCTGTTTTTTTTAGATGCTTGTGTAGATCATAAATTTTTTTATTTTTCACCTACGGATTTTTGTTGACGCCAAAACCTCATCCCAAGAACAACGTCATATTCTGATATGATGAAAATATAATTTAAATTAAACGGAAGTTGAAGGGAAATATAATAAACACTTAATTATTTCTCTTGAAGTAAAATATTTTTGCCTTCGTACTTTTTCTAGGTTTTAAGACAATAAGACATGATTTTTAATTGTTACTTTTACTTATATGAAGAAAGTATATTGTGCATATCAAAGAATTCGCCTTTGAGAATGTAATGAATCTCCACATTTTAATAAATCATGCCGAAATAAAAACGCCTCTGCTTTCAAGGAATCATACATAATAATAAAGCTATACTGGTTAAAAGCAGGTCAGATTTTTTTTAAACGCATCTACTTTCAAAGACAAATACGTAATAATTAAAAAAAATTCTCTCATGATTAAAAAAATCAACTATCATTCCAAATGAAAATAAAAATGTTATTTTCAGCATGTGTCTGCATGGAATGAAACATGGTATTTTTGGAATGTAAATGCAAGGAAGCATTTTCTATGATATTTTACTATACATATATTTCTAATTCAATTAAACAGTTTTATTTAAGGCAAATATGGCTCAACATCTACAAGGCATCTTCTGTAATTGGAGCTCAACAGCTAATTTGTAAACTTTTTGTAATATACATGCATATGTTAATAAATGTTCGAAGTGGAATATATAGTTACATTCTTTGTAAATTGAGGTACAAAATACTGATGAATTACGACTTTTAAATTTTTACATATATCATCTGCTTTGTGAATCATATTTAACAAAATATTCTTGAGGCACTAAGACTTTAAGTAAAAAAAAGTGGCACGACGATCAATTAAATCAATTATTAAAATTGACCGATTTATGAAATTTCAACACTTTAGGACCAAAGGGCTGAATATAAATTTAAATTTCATAATTTTTTGAAGTATGTAAACCAAAAAATAAAGTATCATTATGAAAGCATTTATATGCATTTAAAAATGAAGTTAAAAAATGTATTTTTCATCAAATCCGTGAAATGTTTGAAGAATTCTTTGAGATGTTATAAATTAGGAAAATTTATAATATTTTAATTTCTGCAGTGAGCATGAAACTTCAATGTTGGACTACTCTACTTTCAGTTTTCAATTTTGTTTAAAAACATGCTTTTATTGAGTAAAAAGTTTTTTATATTATTTGCAGTTTCATCATTTCCACTTTAATTAAAAATTGAATTTTACGGGGATTAGTTGAAAAATAGAGAGAGAGAGGAATAATTCAATGGTCAGAAATGCTTCAGGTCTACATAATAGTATAAGTGAATTATATGATTATCAAAATTTGAGGATCGCGAAAATGATATGCAATTTTGCATAGATAATTAACAGATATCGATAATTTTATAGATAATTAACTGAACAAGAGAATATCATGCATTAATCGTCTATCTCAATTTGATGTTTAAAAGTACTTTGTATACATAGCCATTAATATTAAGTTAGGTTAATTTAACATACCAATGTTAGCTATATTAGCAGCGCTTTGTTTCATAATATAAGCGGATAGTGAGGGTCAACGAGGGGAATTTTTTTAATGGACTTTATTATAAAATTTATCAACATTTTAAACTTAATGAAGACGAATTTGTTGTAAAAAAACAAACTTCGGTATTTTTAAAGGGATATAGTCATTGATAAAGATTAGATTCTTGACGGATTAACAAAAGCATTTTTTAATTAAAAATATAATCGGGACCATTATTAAATGAGCAAAGCAGGCATCTGCCTGAAAGCTTGACAAACTTTTAAAATGAATATTTAGAATGCGTTGAAAAAAGTTTTAACTTGATTTTTTTTACAATTTTCCATAAAATAACTATGTAAATTTTCTTAAACTGGATATTCCTAGCTAGATCTCAAAATTATCACCAGCAATTAAATGTTTTTTTTTAATTTCCTTTCCATCATAATATATGTACATGAAAACTGCTTAAAAAGAAGATTGAATTAAATTCAATAAGAAATATCTGGTTTCAGAAATTAGGAAACCTAAAGAAGAGGCCCTAAAACTTCTATTGCCAAAGATTCTTAAAAGAACCTAGTCCGGCTTTTAACGTAACATGACGCTTTTCTGTGCTGATGGCAGCGGGCTATACTGAAGCCAAAATGATGGACCACAATTTTCGGACATCTTTTAATTTTTCTGTAGGATACCACAACACAGGACAGCATACTACCGCACAAAACAAAATACTGCATAGCAATTAACAGTAGAAAATAGAGTTCATAACTAAACAATCAACACATCCTCCTGGTCACCCGAACAGACCACTGCTTCTTCATCCACCAACTCTCTTCTTCGTAGCTAATCTATTTCACAGTTCCTCTCGGCTAACACGCCATTTGGCAGCCAAAGGTAATACGATCCTTCCGTGGATGTTGGCAAAGATTAGTCCCTCACGTCTTTACAATGCCATAAACTCCTTAACTTGATATTATTGGAGCTGCATAACTGTTTCTAAAAGTAATTATTTCCATAATCATGATGCAGCATATTGGAAAATAACAACAACAACAAAAAACAAAAATTTAGGATGACGAAATAATAACTTTATTTAATGCAAGAAAAGTGAATTTTTCGTCATCATATATTTAACCGGGAATTTAATTTTGCGGAAAAGTTTTACTGGAACAAACGCAATTAGAAATTAAATTGAGAACAAAAATCAAAGAAAAACCAACCAGAGTGTCCCGAAACAAAATGCAATGTTGTAATGTAAAACAATTCAAAGGAACTACAAAATATTAGACCATGGTGCCCTATTCGCTGTATTCACAAGAAATTACATCAATTCTTCATTTACTTTGATTTATATAGAGTCGCTTTTCTGAGAAGGGCTCCGATGCTGCGAATCTATTGAGATTTAACTTGAATGGAAGAATTTTCCGAAGCAAATAATCTATTTTTCGTGGAATTGCCTCGCTTCTTAGTAAATTAGGAAATGCCGTAAAAGAGAGGAAATCTTTTGACTATCCCCTTCTTTTATTTAAGTGATAAACAGATTAAATAACTGTTATTTACACGAATTAAGTTGACATTTTATGAAAAGCACAAAATCAATAGCATTTTTATATTAAAAAAATGATGAAGATTACGTTCTGTTGTCATAAATGTTGGTAGAACTTTACAATTGCTGTCTTGCCATTATCGTGATCCTGAGTTTAATTACTTTCACAAATTCGCTCTTAATTATACATTTACAATAAAGAGAGCTAAATAAGACTTTTAATATCGCAGAAACAATCATATGCATGAAAGCAGATGTGAAAATAATGAAAAAGAATAATAAAATAGACTTAATGATAGTTTTAAAAACTTATTAAAATTCGAGATGTTACTGATAAAATCTATTTTGCTATTGATCACAAATTGGTTATATAAAATTATATGGTATAAAAATTATTTCTATACAATTACATACTACAAAGTAAGAAAAAAGATAAAACTATGATTAATTTTGAATTAATTTAAAATCTGAAAGTCTATCTTAAATTTTAAGTTTTTTTTCTTTTAAATTTTTATTATCATCCAGAAAATATCCATGGCTTGAACTTAGCAGTTCTAGCTCTAACTAAATTTTGAACTCTTTTGGTATCATATATATTGTATGTTGCAATTCACTGATAAAATACGGCCGGAAATTTTGGTATTCACGTATTAGACAGTCGACACCAACGGTTTAAGAAACTCATTGGCGACGGATTCAAATTGGGTGATAAACCATCGACGCCAACGAAACTAACAAAATGGTGGACGACAGTTAAGGTTTGAACATTTTTTAAAATAATTGCGGTTTAGCAACTCATTGGAGACGCCTTCAAATTTGGCGATAAAGATCGACGGTCTAATACGTAATAACGGAAATTTTATCATATTAATGTAGACGCAAATATTTTCTACATGGAGGTCAAAATGGTATGGTTCACACTTTTCAGTTCCAAACCGTTTAATTTTCTTTGAGAATCCTTTCTTTTACAACAGAAAATGACAATTTACAAATTTATTGGATTTTGTTGTGATCATTGCGACATGAGTTTCATGGCTAAAAATCATTTTCAATAAAAAAATAATTGTCATTAATGTTTCAAATTTTAAATAGTTAAAATAACTTCGATTTTTATGCGAAAAACTGAAAGATTTATTTTTTTTTTTACTCCTTGATTTTTCTTATTTATTTTTTTATCCAACAGGAGGTTATCAAAATAATGGAAAACATTAGATTTATAGAGAATCCTTTATTAGCCTGATGTAGGACCGCCTTTGGCATGTTATACAGCTTGGATTCGTTTAGGAATCAATTCATACCCGTGTTAACCCTGTATCTACTGAATTATGTTGCCATCAATCTTCCAACTTCATTTTTGCACCAGTAGTTAAGTTTCCTTACAGAATAAACCTAGAGAACCCAAGAGAAAATTATAATTTATAGAAATATCTTAATTTAATTATTAATTAAATATTTTTCATTCCTACTTTAGGTTATATTAACTTCTTTCTATTTGGGTTACATTCTCCGTATTTTTTAGAATACCATCGGCAAAAAAAGTCATATAACGAAAATACAATCCAGATTTAAATTGTACTCATAAGTACGGTCGACAGATAAAGGGTTAAATAGTGTTTGGAGGAAGATTGTAGTATTCATCTTGGAGATATTGTGAATGTTTTGGGAGAGGTGCCGGTGGAGGATATCGACTCTATATTGAACTGTCTAAAATAGACGCTAACGGTTCGATAATATTGTGGTCGGGTGATTGTGCAGGCCAAGCAGATGTTTAACTTCATCTTCGTGTTCATCAAACCATGATTGGACAAGTCTCACTGCATGGATAGCTGCATTATTACCCTTATCGTAGGTACATTTAAACACCTGAAAAATTCTATCTCTTGCAGGAAACGGAGTTTGTATCATAGAATGGATCTCGTCAACTAAAATTTCAGTACTTACGTATTAGATCGTCGACGCCAACGGTTTATTAACACATTAGGGACGGATTCAAATTTGGCGATAAACCGTCGACGCCAATGAAACCTACAAAATGTCGGACGACAATTAAGGTTTGAGCAATTTTTTAAATAATGGTGGTTTAGCAACTCATTGGCGACACCTTCAAATTTGGCGATAAAGATCGATGGTGTAATACGTGAAAACCAAAATTTCTCTGTACTTCTTCCCATTGATACTTCCTCTTTCATGATTACGATTGGTCCAGAAGAAAACCACAACACAACTGCCCATATCGTGACAGTTCTACCCCCATGCTTGACAGTTGGAACGAGACAATGATTATCGTACGCTTCTGCAGGTATCCTCCAAAAGTGCAACTGTCATGTTGCAGGGAAAAGTGTGAAATACGTTTCGTCAGGCCATATTATTTTCTTCCACGTATCAATCGACCCAATTTTGTTAATATGTTACCACTGCATAATTTGCCATTTACACTTATGACAAGTGACTTGGAAACTGCTACTCTGCCATAAATGCTCTGTTTATAAAGGTGCTTTCAGTTTGTAGTTACTGACACTGGAGAATCCAGATAGAGACTGAGCTCTGTGGTCACTTTTGCTGAGGTTGTTCGCTTTTTAGACATTGCAATCCGTTTCAATATTTGTCAGTCACTTTCACTGAATTTCTCTATCCAACCGCATTTTGCTTTACTTACTGTGTGAATGCTGTTCAGGACTCTAGGCTCCGCACCTTTAGAAACTTCTAAAAGTTAGGGTGTTTCTGTCGCACTTGCTTTAGACAGATGGGCTCCTACAATTTGGTTTGAAAATCTGAGGTGTCCGACATTTT
>JAOUZG010016644.1:3474806-3513076 GCA_026289955.1 Argiope argentata | reverse complement strand
ATATATATATATATAAGAATTCTTCAAACATTTCATAAGTGTTTCCATTATTTTGATAAATATTTGTATTTGGCTTTTTAGAAACAATGTTTAGAAATCTTGTGACAATTTGTGCACTTCGATTTTATGTGTATATTCAAATTTTATGATCCATTTTGAATAGCTGTTTCAATGTTAAGAAGAGTATTATATTATTCCAGTCTGATATATATTTATTAATTTTAATGTCTTATCACTTTAATAAATATATTACCGTGAAGAATCTTTTGATCACTTACATATTAAAGAAAAAGAAATCTGAGTATTTTTTGAAAAGTAATAAACAAAGTTGCCAAAAAATTTCAAAAAATAAAAGTAGAATTGTTTAAAATCTCAACATTACCTATAAACAGAATATTTATAAATTTTCTTTAAATTTCCCTTATCCACTTCGTTTTTATTTCAAAGTAGTGCACATCTAATAATTTATTTAGTTTTGAAAAGAATATTGAAATTGAACGAAAAATTACAGTTCTATTTGTACTGGTAAAATTTTGCATTTGAATATTAAAAAAGGGTTTTAAAATATTCTTTAAATAACTTTCTCTGAAGGTTATTGCAGAAAAAACTTCAAAATTTATGTGACAATTAAATTTTGTAGTTTAAAATGTTGCCAATGTTTTTTTCAAGTTTTAAATATTATATCTACACAGTTAATCCGAATAAAAGCGTGTTGAAGAAAGAAATCGTATGCACACTCTGAGCTCAAAGATTATGCTATATATAAACAGCTGATTGAAGGTCAATAAAGTGATTTTTTTATGCGAAATTTTTTTTTCATTTATACGCACAAATTATGTTATTTTCTTAAAAAGTAAGTAGTTAGTTTCTTAAAAGTAAATACTAAAAATTATACATTACAATTATTGATTCATCTTTTTTCTGATGATTAAAATATCGTTTTCAATTTTTATATTTGATTTTTCTTAGCGAAATTTTTCAGCAGAAAACTTCATTGTTAGAACTTATTTCTCTGCTTCCTTTAAAATTTTATCTTTGTTTGAATCTTCATCTCTGTGGGAATATTAAATTAATTTCTCTTAATAATGCATGAATGTGAACTATATTTCGGTGCTTATTTCTTATAACAAAAAATATGTAACCGTCATAGAAAAAAAATTAATTTTTATATTTCATCTCTAAAAAAAGAAATAATTTAAATCCAATAAGAACGTAAACATTTACTAAAAGAATATAAATATGCACCTCCTGTATTGTAATCCGGGTTAGAATTCTTTTTTATGAATGTGAAGTAACTTTGGAAGTTGTTTTTTATTATAAATAATCTATTATATTTTTATAAATAACTTCGTTTTCATTTTTTTTCTAATCATTTGAAGGAATTTCACATTTTAAAGTCATTTATGAATTTGCACTTTACTACTATCATTTATATTTCGCATGATGCATTAAATAAATTAATTTAGATCGGTTATTTGAGCATCTGCTGTATAAATATTTTAACCAAGCATAAATAATAAATTTCAGTATCGAATCAATAAAAAAAAAGAATTTTAACTAAAATGAATTCGATTATTATAAACTTCTATTCGTTTTTCTTCTTTTTTTTTGCTTGAGTAATGTTATTTACTAGATAGGCATAATTATATATATATAGTGTTAGAGAAACAATCTCTTTTGCGATAATATCTATACTGAAATTTAAAAAAGAATGCTTTTTAATTGGTTTATGATTTGTTCAAAAATATAAAAGTATCATTTCAGAGATTGCAAAATATATCAAAAGCCTAATTACCCTGTAAATTTGCACAATAAGTTCATAAAAATAAAAAAATAAATATTTCTAAACATCGAAATATAAATGAAGAAGATTGAAATTTAAAATAAAATAAAATATAATGAATGATAGAAATATAAATGAGAAAAAGTTAAACTTACTTCCTCATTATTTGGATAAAATTTTGTTTTTAAGTTATAATTAAATTTCGAAACCTTTTCATTCCAGAAATACTGCTTCTTAAACATGTAGATAGTCCATTATCTTCATTTAATTCTTTCAATTTCATCATACAGTATAATATAATCAGATATATAATGCTGAGAAAATCATCTCAAGTATCAAAAATTGTGGTAAATAAATAAATCAGTCTATCAAATGTTCTATCAGTTGATTCATATTTACCGTTGTCAGATCTCGTGTTGGCTGGCGAAATTTTTTTTATAGAAGTTTAAAGATAAATTTATGTAGCAAACGATATTTAGGAAAGCATAAAATTATTAAATAAGAGAGATGATAAAATAACTTTTGAAATATTTGAAACAACTTGCAAACGATATTTTTTCAGTATTTGAAAGTAAATTTTCCTTTTTCAGAGTGGCAGTAGAATAAAAGTTCATTATATAAAAAATTGTGTTCTATAAAGTTATTTTCCTCTTTTATTGAGTTCTACATTTTAAGTTTGAATTTATTGAGTGTAAAAATAAAAGAAAGGAATTTTTGAAGAATATACGGCTCAGGAAATTCAAAGGTAAGTTTTAAAAAATACGCCCATTTCTTAATTTTTTTAAATATAAATTAATGGTTTATTTGTAATTTTTTGGTTATCAATTGGACTTTAAAAACCAACCATTTAAATCAAATTTTTTTATTCGGAATTATTAAATGTTTTAAGTTCTGAAAAAGCTTATATTTTTTTTAATGAATGGGAAATTTTTTGAAGAATATTTTAAGACAATGCACTGAAATTATGAAAAGATCACAGTCAATTCTGCCATCTTCAAATTTGTCAAAATCTATGCCAAGTACCTAGTCTATATGATTATGTGTGTATACGAAAATGGATTTAATATAATTGCAATGCGCGTAAATATACAGTCGCTCAAAAAATTGAGAGTACACCTTACTTTTATTTGATAAATCTGACTTTCAATACAAATAACACATTAACTAGAAGTTCAAACATATTTTTATTTTTACACACAACAAATGGTTTAATTTAAAGTAAAAATAAAGAAAAATCAACGAAAAATCTCCATACTGAAAAAACTCAAAAGCATTTTAAATAAACATTAGCAGATTTTCACCTCAAAAAATTGCGAATACACCAACGAAACTTTTGTAATATCGTGCAAAGAAAGAAAGTATAAATATTTGATTGCATGTCTTTTGACTTTTATAATGATGTTTTGACGTCGTGGTGCTGATTGGATAAATTTTTGATGTTTGTTGATGTTAATGATGATGTTTTGACGTGGTGGTATTTGAAGATATTTTGCGCATTCTTCTTGCAACGATTGTTTTAAATAGAATTTGTTACTAATTTTGTATTTTTGAATCACTATTTTGAATTTGGCTTACAAATATTCAATGGCATTGATACCAGGGTACTGTGGCAGTGCGTCTTAATGCTTGTTTACAATGGAAAAACACCATTATTTTAGCATTACGTAAATTCTTTTCGGGGTTATTGTCCTGCTGGATAATGAAATTTCCACCTAAAACAAAATTTTTTGCACCTATCTTAAGAGCTTATGCTGGAATAAAAATTTAATGAAACATCTTAGTTGATATTAAACTGATGAGATTAAACTGTTTGAATTCTTCAGAAGCAGGTGCGTTTAGTATTGTCATCTGGGGATATATAATATTTTTTCAATTTAAATTATAAATAAATTACTTTTAAACATAAACCAAGTAAAGCACGTCAAGAGAGATACAATATTCTAACCATTATTGCCTTATTTCTTCTGTTCACTTCGTATAAGTTTGAAAAAGTCTGTTGAAGATAGGAAGAAGGATGTGGAATATAATATATAACATAGCAACGAAATGGTTCGATTTTCATTTCGCAAATATTGAAAAGGGCTTAGAATGCTCAAATTAAAAAGTTTGTTTCCTTTTTATCAACGATATATAATCGAGGGTGTTTGAAAAAAAATAGCTTACTGCAAGATTATACTTATCAAAAACCTTACTTATTTTTGCCAATGCATGAAATGTTAATTTTTATTCATTAATTGGACATATTTAATCTAGAGGGGGAAAAGAGCCTTGTGAAGACAGTAAAAGCGAGATTATATTTTTCTATGAAAAAATATCACACCTGTTACAGAAAGTTATCCTATATTCCCTCATAACTTTAATTAGATAGACAAAATTAAATTATTTCTTAATGTTTAACTTTAAAATAAAAATTTGCGGTGATTGAAAAAGGGAAAGAAAATCTGCACCCAGTTTGTTTATTAACCAACATTTCTTCTTTTACAGTTGCGATAACTATAGCTGAAACAGCTTATAATCGCAAGTGCATTATACCTCACGCATTAATATAAAATGCATGCTATAACCTTTGTTTTATACTTTGCTGGTGATACTTTTTACTTTCTCGTATATGAAGTATAGAGAAAGTATTATAATCGTCTAAGAAATTGCACTTGAAATTTTGAAGAATCTCAATGTTTCTGAAATCTGAATTTTTTTTTTTGGAATCATATCTGTCTATGAACAAAATACTAAAAAAAACTTTTTGAGTTTGATAAATGAAATTTGTCATACTTTATTAAAATTATATATGAAGTTGTTTCTGTAATTTCGAGCGAAGTAAATTCTGAGGAAATCTACCTGACTGGCTATTTGTGTCCAAGTAAATTCGATAATTACGAAACATAAGGAAAGAATAGAATTACTTTGCTACACAGGTTTATCATTTAAAATGTAAAATATTTTTACCAAAATCTATCGAATGATTGATTATTTGTAGATTTGTACTTTCACACTTGGAACACAAATATTCAAATCAACGAAATTCGGCATGTGATCCCGTGATTACAGCTGTCGTTCTTTGTAAAATTTTGATTTCGATTGGTCGGGTTCAATTAAAACCTTATCTAGCTTTCTGACCCATCGCAGACACACGGAAAAATCTGAATTACTGCCGCGGTGGCGGCAGTAATTCTAGTGATACTTAAGGTTGAATCTCAAGACTATCACCAACCACGATACAAAATTCCCATAAGAATATAATGTTTCGTCATCGATAGGAGGTATTAGGTCCCCACCATTTCTGTATCCAACAGAGTGGTGAGAAATTAACCATCATGTCGAAAGCTTCTAAACCTCATTTCTGATGTCTTCCCAGGACGAGGGTTTCCATCGAAAAAGATGTCGAAACATATAGTCACACGAGAGATTTCTCAAAATGGTAGCTTCACGCCAAATATTTATATTTAGTATTTATTGTTCGTAAATATTATACAAAACATTCGCAGCCAGCAAGATTAACAATACTATTCTTGGGGGGGATGAGAAAAAACGTTTATTGAAGTATGCACAAACATTTTCGGTTGAAACCGTTAGTATCTTTTTTAATACACAGTATATAGCTATTAATAAAGTATCATGGATAGAATTTTCACTGGTTTCTGTCATATGCTTCAGCGAATATAAGATCTTGCATTATATTAATTTCCATCCTAAAGACTTAAGGCTTACTCTCAGGGGGATATCTTTATTTTCTTTTCATAATTTATTATATTACACAGTTAATATTGCTGAAAGAAGTTATTTCCCTGCATTGAATTCGATATGTCAAATTGTGATGACGTAGAGCCTTAATAACGGCTCTGTGAACAGCCTAACACTTTTCCCTTTTATTAAGAATCTATTCACAGAATTACGCCTTCTAAAGCAGGAAATAATAGTTTTCAAATTGATTGGAACTTACTTTTCACCGAATTTCTCTCATCCACTTGTTGATTGAAGCTTCTGATATTTTTAAACATTCTGAACATTACATTTTGCAGAAAATTGTAAGATTTTTTAAAATTATTATGTTGAATGTTTTCCGCATATTTTTTTTAAATATTCAACTGAATAACTTTTTATATTTATGTTATCTGAGGATCAAAACACTATTACTTTAAAATCAATTTAAGAACGGAGATGCTAATAAATTGCTGCAACATTTGTTATCAAAAGTATTATACCTGCATTTTGACATCATGCATATAATATAACTGCATTTTAATTGGTCAAAAGGCAATTATTATATCGATAATTTAACTGTCGATATTAGCAACAGCTTATTTTTGAAAAAAGTTTAATCCAAAAGTCGTGGCTTATTATTCAGTTATATCCTTGTTTTGAAGAAATACAATTTTAGCATACTCGTTTCAAATTCAAGAACGTAGCTTGCATGGGGGAGGGGAAAGTGAGGAAACAGAATGCTTGGATATTTTGCTCTGATTTATATATATATATTAAAATATTTGTGTGAATAATTATTATAAACCAATACAAAAGGACTGAAAAAAGAAATATTTTAGAGTTCACATTTAATGATGTACAACATTAAGAAAAAAGGTAACACTAAAAGTTTCATCTATTTATTAATAGAATCAATAATTAAGCAGCATTGTGTTATGGGAAGTTTCATTGGGTAACCCAGTAGAATCCATCTAATCATAAATGACGCCTATAACAGCTAACTGACGTTAGACGAATTTCTCGAGGAAACTTTTCCCCCCCTGAAGAATTTTCAGAAAACTTTCTCAAAAACAAAAATTCCTCTTGTCAATATCGGCTCTTCAGCCATGAATAATTCTCAAATTTATAAGGCGAAGAGGCCGGACTTCTTAATTAATCGCGCGAGTCTTTGTACTCGGACCCACAATGGCACGACATTAAAGGTGGAAATTGCGCGGGACCGTTAATGACGTCAGCAGGTCATGAGAGGGGGGCGGGGCCTATGGAATGTTTTCTGAGCCTCTGGTCACGCACCCTTCGGACCATTGTGCGAAGGAATGCGATTCCATTGAAAGGAAGAAGGATTTTATAAATAACTCGGTCGGAAAAGGAGCAGAAAAAAAAATGGAGTAAAGGAATAATAATCAGACTCAACAGTTGAGCTGTACATGATAAGCTTCTAATTTTTCATCATGATCCTCTTTTTAAAGTTGGAATGTGTGTTATGATGCAATTTTTTATTTTTACGGATTCTAATAAAGTTAAGTATTTTTTTAAGAAACAAAGATTGAATAGGAATTTAACAAATTTAAATTAGTAAAAAAAAAAGAGATTTTTTTTCTCATTCTCCTGCGTTTATTTGCATTTCCGTTAAAAAAAAGCTTTTGTTTTTGCAGGAAATAAATTTTGTAATGCAGGAAATAAAAATTTTTGTTTTTTATTGATAAAAGAAATGTATGTAATTGTTTGCTTAATTTAATGAGTTATTTTAAAATCAAATAATCTTTCTTAAATAGGGTGGAATCTCCTTTAACGAGCACAATTCATTACCAGTTTTTATACATAAGGTGATTAACTTGTTAGGCGAAATTAATTTTTCCACTTGAAATCGAACTAAAATAAGATTATGCGTCCCATTAAAAAAATCTGATCATAATATTACAACTTATTATTTGTAATGTATGCATTTTTTTTACAAGAAAGTTTTCTAAAGACCTTTGGCTACTTTTTAAAGAGCCTTTAGCTACTCTTCAAACATTGTCAAAAATAAGACGCAGCATTATGGGTTAGTGAATTTGTCGTGTCGACAGATATATATCCTATTAAAGATGGCTCTTAACATAAAATGCCATAATTTCTCATGATCTCAACACCTGTCTTATTTCATTGTAATGTTATTGCTCTGCTAAAGTTAATTTTTTTCCTCTTTCCCGGACAAAATCTCCGGACTAGAATTTTTTTCTGTAACACTGAAAGAGGCTCCACACTTCTATCGTAATTCTATATATGTTCGTCTATTAGCTCATCAATGTCATTGAAATATTCTATACCCATAACTTTGGCCAAAAACAATTGCTCAAAGCCCTCAATAGAAATGCATTCGACAATGCTATCTAGCCAAAGGCTCCTTCCATATAAATCTAAGGGCTTTTTTTCTAACAAGTACCCAACACTGATACAAGCCAATTCACAGCATTTGACATTACCGAGTCTCTCCAACATTATTTTTCGAAACATTACTCACTAAGCGAGTCCCTTTTCTATTCTAACTAAAGTTATATCAATATATGGAGCTTGAATATTATTGAGAAAAAATACCTCTATTTTAAATCTGATATCCTTTATTAAATAATAATAAATGAAAAGGGAAACGAAGCCTGATTATTTAGAAAGTGGCTTTAAATTAAATATCCTTCCCCCCTTTAAAATAAATGTTTTTGTGAGAGAGAAAAGCGAAATTTTATTTGGGATAATTAGAGGGTCGATTCCAGTTGTAGAAATGATTTGTGAGATATTTAATTAACGTAAAAAAGCACAGAAAAAAAATTATATACGAAGTAAAAATTTATATAGGATGAAATATCTGAGTTAAAATAGCATTTTTGGGTAAAATACAGCAGTAACTCTTTTAGTGTAGATAATGATGATATGCCAATTAGATTTTCTCAAAATAACTTTAAAAATGATACAAAAGGCTTTAAACGTTCTAGAAATGATAATTCTTTTATAATAATTTTTTCTGGTAAAAAAAATTCAGAAAAAAAATTATCAAAAAGATTTTAAGTAATATTTGGTGGAAAATTGGCGATACAAATAAACTGAATAATATTAAATCTATTTCAATTGCAAAGGAATTTTTCAGAAAATAAAAAGATACCCATTTCTTCAATAGATTCAAGAACTTTTAAGTTTGTTTCATTAATATTAGTTGATAATCTTATTCAAAATTAGTATTATTATTTAAAACAATTTACCTCTAAAATATTATGTATCTGTTATTTATTTGCAATGAAATATACAAATAAAAGGAAGGATTAATATTTAGTATTTTTTCAGTACTACTAACCGAAAAATGTACAAAAAATATAAAGTTTATTTTTAAGACCAAAGTTACTATATTAAGAAATATGAATAAGGGATAGTATAATTCCTTGAACTGTATTTTATTTCCAGTCAGCACTTTTCAAGCAGATTATTTAATTTTGTTAGTTTAAAAAAAGATTAGTAACAAAAAAATCATAAAATCGTTCTATAAATAAAATTTTTCATAAAAAGCATCGACTCTTAATAACTTTTGCAGCTTGTCTCTGTCAGTTTGTTCAAGAAATATCCAGACGAGCTAAATTCTTCATTTCAGCTTAATGGATTCTTAGATGTTTGCTTACATTGAAATAGCCCCCTAATTCATTTTTGTCGCATACATTTGGCTATTTTGAAATAATTTGTCTAACCATTTACGTTTAGAGATTTAAAATCAATTAAAAGATGCAAATTAAGGATTGCAAAGGGAAATTCAAAAACTATGCAAATATAAAAATGCATGTAGTCCTTGATGCGAATGCAATTTAAATATTTTTAAAGAGGATATTCTTCCAAACCTAATAACATTTCTACCTTGTATTTAATTTTTATAGCTTATAATAAATAAATAAGAATCCGATTACTTTTTTGAAGAATTGTCCGAAACGGGCATTTGAATGATAGGTGATATACGCAATTTCATTAATTATGTGATTATGGCAGCGTATGCAGTACTGCGCACGTATTAATCAAGTTCGCAAAACAAACTTAAAATTTATAGACTATTATTACTTTACAAATAAAAAATCAGTTGAAAGTATTCTGCACTTATTTTTAGTGATTAGTGATTTGTAAATTTTATCATTGATTTATCACATTTTTGGTAAGCTTTGTAATAAAATTAGATTCACTTAATTGATGAATGAATACCTTAATTGATATGATTCCATTTTCGTTAAAAAAAGTTTACAATTTTAAATGTTAACTTTTAAAATGACAGCTGCTTTCCTTTGCTTCCAAAGAATTTTAGAGCACATTTCAATATCGTTGATCATTTCGTATAATTTTTTATTAATTTATATGATTAGGATATCATCAATATTTCACATCATTTTGGCAGTTTTTTAAAAATACATTTTTTTAAATATTGAAAAGAATTAAAACAATCGAAAGCTATTCGATACAGAAGCTATTCGAAGAAGACAATAGAACTCAAACTGTCTTAATTGTCATTTTCAATAAAACTCAAATTGTCTCTCAGACATACAGAAACAAATGTAAGTCAGATATTAGTTTCAGTCAATATCCATTTGAAACGCACCTTTGCACCATTCCACTTGATATCTTTTCAGACAAACCACGAGACAAACATTTTTTTGACCTACATTTGGGACCCTTTTGCTGTTCGACGCCATGCAAATGACACGAAAGCGATATCATACATCTCGCCATTATCCTAAACCTCACTAAATAAGCCAGAGGAGATTAGCCGAAGATTTCATCTTTCAATTTCGTGGGCGCAGAAAAGTGACTCGTCTGGCTTCTATGAGAAGTTTCAACTATGACAGTTTTTTCCAGGACCCAAGTTATTTTTAAATAGATTTTCAAAGTCTATAAATGAGATGTACGTTTACGGATTGCTGCATCTTGCTTGCATTTTACTTGCAAATGAGTTGTTTATGCTGATGGACTCGATGCATTTCGGCGCCGAGATGCTCTTTTGCCTCGATTACAGTCTGCCAATGCATTTTACTGTGTTAGTTGGTTTGTTTTTCTTCGCCAAGAATCTAGGTTGCCTCGTAATTGGTATGTTTAAAGCGAAATTTTTCGAAACTTAATCTTTTGACCCCCGATTTGCAAGACGACGCTCTTGAAAGAAAAGGCTGGTTTAGATTTTCGGTTTGTGTTTTTATGCCAATCTCTTCGAATGAGTAAAGGTTGTGCTATTAAAATAATAACATCTGTTAAAAACATTATTAACTGAAAAGTGAAATACATGATTCGCCTCTGAAAGACTTTCATTATTTGTAAATTAACATTGTCAATTGAAAAGATTTTTATAAATGGTCCTATCTTTAATTAAAAGAAAAAAATATTTGAAATGTTTCTAAAACTTATTGAAATGGAGCAGTTTTTGTAAAAGACATAGGAAAGGTTTTGTGGCTAAAATGGTTTGGGAAGTAGGATTCAAAATAATAAAACAATCTGTTTCTACTTGGCTCGACTTTTTAATCGTTATTTTTCACCACAGCGCCATGTTATTCATATATGAATTACTCTAATAACTTCTTATTCAATTAACACGACTACTAAAAAAAATTTTTGTTGTGACTAATTTTCTGTTTTATAATTTTGAAATCTGTTTTAATTATTTGAAAAATGATTCAAATTGCCAATAAACAATTTGAATAATTTAGATTAATTTAAATTAATTCTTGATTTGATTCGTAGAACGGTAATTTCTAGACCTAAAGTCAAATAACATTTTTCACAAAAAGTGAAAATTAATGTCTCATTTTTTCTGTAAGGCAAATATTTAATTTCAATACCTGAGGTGTTTAAATACCTGCATTTATAGATGAATAACTAAACAGCAATTACACTCGCCAAAAGAAATTCAGCCTATATAAATAGAGAAAAAATTCGTTAAAACACCAGTGCAGGCATTTCCCAGCCTATTCATAGCTTAGAACTTCATCCTAAAAATGCTCCAAAGAAATGTTTATTTATTTTAAGAGCAATGATTTATCTTCGTTTGAATGACTTATTCTTAACAAGAAAAATTAGAATTGTTGGTAATATTCTCGCTGAATGATATGTATATTCTCGGTTAAGTAGACAGGAAGAAAACATTATGTTTTGTCTCAAAATTCGTTATTTAGCTTTACATTTAAGCTATTATAGTTTTGAAAATATTATATTACTGTTTGAAAATATAGAATCACAGTTTTGAAAATATAGAATCACAGTTGTGAGAATACTAAATCGTCTTTGCTCAAGTTACGTTTTTGTTTTATTCCGTATACTTGCAAATTTTGTAGAGTGGTGTATAGTTCTCATACACTAATTGGGAATGCAGGCGAATTAAAAATGCCTTCATCAAAACAGGTAAATTTTACGTTCCAATAGTTCCGGCTTTTACTACTAATGCCCTTTAGATTTCCATTTGTAGGATTGCAAATGACTTTTACATTCCAATTGAAACATTGGGACGTGTGGAAAAATTTCTTTCCACAAGCTGCAAAATGGAAGTAGATTGATTTTCTTTAAAATTAGCAAGCTGTGAGGAATCATTATACAATAGCAATTAAATGTTGCAGTGTCTTAGATGAGGTCATTTAATTAAATTAGATAAATGTCCCATTTTTAAAAAACAAGACAAATCTGCTGTTGGACATCTCGTAAAATTGAATTGAGGGGAGAAAAAAGGAATAAAACTTGTATAGGCAACTTCACTCCAGATATTCATATCACATGTATGGTTCTAGACAAATTTTGGTTTTTAACGGGCTCTTATAAGATAGTCTTGAAGTAATGAGCCGATTTGAATGTTTATTGTTTATAAAAAATATTTTTTTCGGATATTTTTTATGAAAAAATCTGATAACGATTTCGATAAATGACTGTAGTCACTTCATTTCATTAAAACATCTTAACGACATTCTACAATCAACTCACTCTTTTAATCATACAAATATCTCAACATTTTATAGGGTACCATTTCTGTTGGAACAATGAAAATAAAAGTGGATATGAGCAGCAACTATCTCGTCATATTTAAAAAATAATATTTATTGCTTCTTAATACAGAGTATGTAGATAACCTAAATGTATTCTGAAAACTAAAATAGAGATATTTGATACTGGTACCTGACACAAGATTCCTTAACCTTGTCTGTAGAGGAATTTGGTTTTCATAGAAATGCTCTTATTAAAGGTGGAAGAATATTTTCACAGTATGAAACCAAACCGAAAATTCACCAAACGCTTCTCAGATAGTCTTCAATAAAGTTCTTCCTCCTCCGTCTCCCTCCCATAAAAATTATAGACCTTCGGTAATCCAATTTAATTTCTTGTAAGACGTTGGTGATTGATAGTTAAGAAATGTAAATCTACTTCGTGAGCCTAGCAGTTTTATTGAATATGTATTTTGGTCGCCTTTTTGAAGACCGATGGTCATCAAAATTTCACAAGGATGTTACAGTTATGTCAGAAGATAATATACTGAATTCCATTGTTGTAAGTAGTTGCATTTATAAATTATTGTGTTTACACGCATGTGAAAGTACAAACTGTCAGATTGTCAACCATTTAACATATATAATGAGAGTTCTAATTAGTATTAATATTTTGGATGCTAAATCTGAGTACTAAATTATATCTACCAAGCTCTTTGCATTTTGCATTTATGGTGCTAACTTGCACTCCAACAGTCGGAAAGGAAATTCCCTGAAAATGGACTTCATTCAAAATTTGATAGAAATCTTCAAAATTTGTGGTAAGTTCATAAGCACATTTTCATATATATAACCGAAAGCATCTTTGAGTTATCAAGTTCACAGACAGATATACAGATAAAGATAACATTGAAAATGCATTTTTTTGGACTCTGATAGATCTGATCATGGAGAGGCCTCGAAATCTGGAGTTCGATTTTTTGGACAATTACAGTATTGTATCTACACACCGTATGCAAAAATGTAAAAAAACCCAAGAGATGAAGGACTAAATTTAATTTCCTTCTGTTCAAAAAAAAATCTGCTCTTTTATCTCCCAAGTGAAGATTCTAAATTTATTAAATAAAACATTGCAAAAAATCTGTTTTGTTTAAGAAGTCTTGATATATTCGTCAATAGAAGATACTGAGTCGATCGCATTTCTCAGAATTCACGGAAAGCTTGCTTCTAGACAAACACATTGGAACCCGGAATGTGACGTCTAGTCGAAGAGAAAGGGAGAGGGGAAAAAAAAGATAGAAAGATCCGTGTCAGTTCTTCCCTTACATTGTGAGTGTGACAATGAAACTAATCCCGTGCTTCGAGAGAAGGCAGATCTTCCACTTTGCCAGCGATCAGTCTGGCCGGCGCCGGCCGCAACGATCCGCAGCTTTTTTGCTCGAACCAGACGCACCCGGAGAAAATTATAAATAATCTATTTAAAGAGGGTGCTGAGAGCTGAAAGATGGAGATGGTTGATCGTTAGAGCTCGTTTACTCTAATGTTTAAGATAGCGGGGGGAGAAATTGCAGCCGTTTGCCAAATAAATATATCGTTGAATAGATGTTCAGAGAATTTTCTTTTAACCCTTTGATTCGTGGATTTTTCCCATCTGAAAAAGCACGTACTTCTCTTTCTGGTATTTCTATCGCGACCGATAGATAGCAAATTCCGATTTATGTTTTACAACAACTTTTTATCATTAAGCCAACAATAAAAAAATGTAGCGAAAAATACAAAAAGTTTATTCATGGAACACTATATTTTATCATACTTGTAATTAACGGTAGTAAAAATTCTCTTTGCGGATGCCTTTTCAAATGCAATTCACTCAAATGATCAAACTATCCCCAGTTGAGTGATATATTCACGAAAAAAATGTATTAACTACCGTTCATTTGAATTAAAATCTTTGTTTCCATATCACAGCTTTTTATTAATGGACAAACAAAATTTGGAACAAACTACACTCTTTAAACTGTTGCCATACAGCACAAGCTAAATCAAAACAAAATCAAATAATTCTTAGGTTATAGGTGGACGATTTAAATTAAGATATTGAAAATAATATTGCCCCATCATAAATTGAACACATAGATAAAACAAAAAAAAATTAACACAGAAAAATATTTACAAATTGTTACATTACTGTACTGGTATACAGCATGCGTGAGAAAGAATTGTAATCGTCAGAAAAATCGACTTTATAGTTATGACGAATTTTCATGTTTCAGATCTTCCTGAATCTGAAAACACAAAACATTTTTTCTGAATAACTCCTGTCTCTGATTGCAAGAAATTAAATTTCTTTGAGCTAGAAGGATGAAATTAAGTATAAAAATTTAACAACAGATTTCTAGAATTCTGTCAATTATCTAAGAATTCCATTCAGAGGAAGCCCATCTGATTGCTGTCAATTCGCATTGCAAGTGACTGTGTAACTACATAAAAGGCTAGACGTATAAACTATGAAACACAGTTTTAGCATTTAAATCTATAAAATTAGTCAAAAAGCTGACCATTTTTGGTTTTGTGTATATGCATTTATATAAACAAGATAATAATGCAACAACTTCGATAAATGAAATGTAGTATGAAATCTCGTAACTAAAATTATAGATCTGTGTCAGAATTTGACTTCAGTGGATTAGAAAAAATATTCCTACTGTTTTCTACATTATGCTACGAAGCAGAAAACGTTCATCTACGACAGCCTGAACATAAATATAGCAGAAATGAAATTCTATTTGGAGAGAGAGAAGATAACACATTCATTGAAATCTCTGTCGAAACAAAACAAAAGTGTTTTACCTCCAAATTACTACAAAGTGTTCATTTTTGTTCTGAATATGAGTCATTATGAATTTTCAATTTGGAGTTTAATACATAAATAAATTATAAAATAAATGTTGTGATAGTAATCATTTGAATGAAATAAAAATTATTTTGAAGGGATGGACCGGTGGGTGATTTGGCAAGAGAGGGAGCAATGATAAAAAAAAAAACGAGGAATGGGGTATGATTTGACTCTTTTGCCTTTGCTATTGCGTTCAACATACACATAATGTAATTTTTGTATATAATTTGTTTCATTTGATGTTGCTATTGTATTTGAAATGCATTTCACCAATTCGATAAAATACCCAGCTTAAATGAAATTTTCTTTTTTTATAATCTATAAAAGCTGAATTATTATTAAAAATATATCAGTTTATTTTGCTTCTAAAGACAGCATAACATTACTCTTAAATTTGCAAAATTAGTGCACATCATATCTATAGTTTGCCATATAGCCGAAAATTATTTAGATTTTAAATTTTTTTTTATAATAATTATATATAAAAATATTTTTTTAAACACTACTTTTAAAATAAAATTTTCATTTTACATCTTTATAGCCGTTAGTCAGTTTTACGCATATTTTTCTGATTTATTGATAGTGGTTCTTAATTCACTGAAAACATGATTCGCTGCATTTTTTTTCTCGCATAACAATCCTGAGCGTTCATGAGTTAAGCTGCATATTACCAATGCAAAATTTCTCCGTGAATATTTTTGCAGAGTTTGATGTGCCCTAAAAGTGGAAATAAAAGTACCCTGACCTTGTTCCTAAGATAACAGGAGCCACCAAACGTCCGATGCATTAACTGTCGGCAGTAACCCATATCAGAAACTTTTTCCGCCGAGTTTTAATTGCGACGAAAAATATAAAAGTGCGAAAACGTATAAATTGTGCATTTCAGTTTGGGACCACATCTAAAATAAAAAAAAGAAACAACCAATCCTCCGTACGAATATGGATAGTGACGATAAAAATCTGTAAAGAGCTATTTCCCTTGAAGTAGAGCATGTCGGAAAAGAACAATAAAATATACCGTTAGTGGAACTTAATAGTGACAGTTTTCCGAAAGCTTTACGTGCCATTTTAAGGACTGAAAATTTTCATAAATATTTATGTTTTAAAAACTGGCCTACTTAAAGCAAGTGCTTTTATTTAGATTGGATTTTATATGTGAAATATCAGAACACATTTTCATATTTTTTTTTCATTTATGGAATTGATTATTTGGAAAAGACAGATGTAATGTCCAAGCAAGTTTAACTCCATATTTATTACCTGCATTAGACAATTCTTAATATGAAGTCTTAAATATTTGTATTTTAAACATTCAAGAGAACCCCTCCCTTCAAAGAACCAGTTCTCCAGCTTCAACTATTGCATCGAGTACTCCAATTTTTATTTCCTATAAACACTGTCCCTTATGACACCACCTAGATAAAAAAATAAAGGAAAATATGTTTCCTTTCCCTTCAAGAGGGAAATCTCAGAATGATTTCTTCATTATTCTTTCTCTAGGATAAAAAAACTTGACAATGTCCAACAGCCCAAACACTGCACAAAACTCACCAATTTTTATTTCATATGAAATTCCTTAAGTGCTAAATAATCATCAGTGGTTACTTTTCCACTTTGCTTTCCATTTTGAGAAATATCGCAATAAGAAATTTTGGCAAAGCCTCCACCATCAACTATTGTACTGATTTTTCTAATAACGTTTCCCTAATTTTCAAGCGCAGCTGATCAATTAGAATGTTTGAGATTTTTTTTTCAATTGCAATTTTAAACATTATATAGTTATAACATAAAAATTCGATAAATTATCCGACTAAATTTATACTATTAATATGCTAGATGAACAGCTGATTTCTGAAGATGCTTAGTAATAATATAAATTAAAGTAACAAATATTTTGGCTTGCAAACTTTAAAAAGTAATGATTTACAGCATATGAAATGAAAATTAATTTGTGTCCCTGTATAAAATTCGGAATTCAATGAAACACTTTTTATGGTCTAAGTTCTGGGCGTTTTCTTTGATATATGGCGATTATTCCATTCAATCAATTCTCGCAAGCGCGATTCTCCGGAGACAATGCAAAGACTACACAACGACATTTATACATCAGTGAACAGGATTATCAACGAAATATCTTACTGCGAAAGAATAACAGATTTTTAATACGAAAGATGCTTATTAGAGTAAGACAATGATTTATCTAATTTTGAATGTATATCAATTTTCCATAAATTGTGTCACAAGAACAAATTATGATAAGTAAACTTTCTACAAGAATGAAACTGCAATCAGTTATATAAGGCGTAAAAAACTTCCAGAAAACCGCTGACACTCTTGATTTTCATTTCCTGTCCAATAACCCTGCTGTTTTATTTGGTTTCAAGAAAAAAAATTAAGCCAATTAAGGAAAATAACTTTTTGAAAAGTAGAAATGCAATGGAAACAGATAGACATTTTCATATCTGAAACTACCAACAAAAATGATAGCAATTTTGATTGGTAATTATAAAATCTTTTGAAGTACCTTTACATTTAATTGTATGTTGTTTGCTCTTGTAACTTATCGATGATTTTTGGTTTTATAGTTTGATAATGATCCTATGGGAATTTGGTTTGATTTAATTTTGCTGTGGTCTTGCTTAGTTTTGAATTTCAATACAATCTAATACTTTAAGAATACAATAAAATGTTATTGAGTAATTATTATCATTTCTTTATTAATTCTCGTCTTCAAAAAGCTCAATTTCTGGAGAATTCTGGGTTACGAGGGTCAATACTTGGACGAAAATGAGACCCTTTATAGAAAAAAAAAATCCCTGCTTGAAGAAGACGCCTGATAAAGTTTTCAGACCATATTTTTCATTTCCATTTTTTTATTACTTAATTTTTTTGCTTTTTATGTTAATATTTATTTATTATTTTGAATTTATATCTGAAAGGACTCTTTCTGGCAGATTCGCAAACATTCCATTCATCCACCATCCCTATATTTGCTCCTTTTCTACGAATGTCTTATTTCAAAAAATACTTATTTCAGAGATGTTTTGCAAAAGGAGGACTAAATTTTTCTAAAATAGTGACACAAGTTATTGTAGACTCGTTTGAAAACTAATAGAATGGATAAGTTTTCGGTACATTTGATAGAATATATCTAGCACGGGTTTTGTGATATTCAGTATTAAATATTTTGACTAACATTCGATTTTGCTCTTCGCAAGGTTCACTGGTTGATTATTGGCTGACTTATCATTTAATTACATTAATAACATTAAATGTTGGCTTAATATTTCACATGTATTATTTAGGCTATTTTAAGTAACAAAGTAAAAAAATTCAAAACGGTACAATAACAAAAACTCTTATTGATGTAATATTAGATTCCACTAGAAATCGGGAATTGAAATCACATTCCATCCAAACATCTATATAAATAATACTGAATTGTCCTAATTAATATGTGTGCTTTAAAAATCGAAATTATTTAAGCATTTTCTACTACAAAATAAAATGAAGCATGAAAAATATTTAAGTAAAATTTTCAGAGCAATAAATAAAACAATTTTTTAATTAGAAGCTATGTTTCCAAAGCGTAATTAAGAACACAACTGTACCAAAGAATTGCTTAATAAATTTAATTAAAAATGTATAACATTTAATTTCCAAATTGCTATCTAAATAAGATCCCACGTACCTTATTAATATCAAAAATGTCTTTTTAATTTGGAAATTGTTTGAGAATTTCTACTTCTTGAAAATTGATTCAAACTTACTTTAATATTAAAGTATATGAAGAATTAGTTTTATAATAAATGCTCCCCTATTTCATACTAGGAATACATATATTAGCTGCCAGTCACAATTTTTTAATTAAATTTTGTATAGTTTTTTAAAAACTATTGTAAAGACATGGAAAAAATTAACTTATTTACTTTAAACCGCTATGATAAAGGATAACTCCAACCTTTTATTATATATTTTTTAATACAAGTATATGCTTTTTTCTCAAATATTAAGGAAATAATAGGTTTTAATGTTGGTTTTATAATAATCATTTTCATAGTAAATTCTTCATTTGAAAATTCTATATTATAATATTAAATTCAGCTCGAGTATAGTAAAATAGAACTTTACTTTTTTTGCTCTTATTGAAACTTGAAATTGAGTATAAAAAACCGTACTTTATCTTTCTTAGTAAGTTTTAGAAACAGGAAATATTGACTTGCTTTCAATAAATGAATCTTTCAAAAATCCCGGGTATCCTTTCATAATACCAGGTATTAATATTCAGTATCAAGAATTTATTACATATAAAAATAAAAAATTTCTAAATATAAATAATGATTCTTAAATAAAATGCTACTTTAAAACTGTCAATTAGGATTACTTAAATATGGTTTCTCTAAATTTGATTTTAAAAAGGGATTTTTACATTGGAGTGGCAAATGATTTTTTAAAAAGAATATCAAACAGATTTCTGTAATTAGAGTCAGAAGTGAATCTATCTGTTTTTTTTAATTGAGTTGTTTACAATTTTCTAATTTAAGTATGCAACCATACAAAGTTCTATATCATTTATTTTTAAGGCATATTTTACCCACATTTTTTTGCCACATAGAATTCTGAATGTTTAGCAAAACAAATATATTCACTTCTGCAAGATAACTTTGTTAAATGGATATATTTACTTTTATAAGACTCTCCTAAGTTCAAATTTTTTTGTGTGAGTAGATATTATTCAATAATTAACTATATCTAGGGTTTAAAAAGTATGCATTTATGTGCCATAAGTTAATAAAATAAATTCAGCGCATAAAATTCTAGTAAAATAAAAATAACATTACCATTCACTTTTATCAGGAAGTCGAAGATATTGCTCTCACTTTGAGTATCAAAACGTAGATGTTGTCTAAGACAGCTTTTAGCAGAGTCAGTTTACAATGAACTGTCAAAAAGGTAGCTCAAATACAAGATCAGGTTTTTCCTTAAAATAATTTATTATCAATAAAGTAAAGCATCAGTTCTACTTCCAAAGAAATTTTTTAAAAAATAATTATTATTACACATCTCTCTCTAACATATTTTGTTATTGCTAAACAGCCTAATTTCATACGCGTTTCTCCTCTTTCCCCAATTGCAACTTTCGTAAATATTCCTATTGTCTGAATCGTCACCTGTAGCAGTTTGAAAAACGTGCAGATAGGGTTCGAATCCATTGAGATTATGGCTGAGAAAAAAAACACAAAGACACTATGCATCTTGGATCCAAAAATAAGGTTTGTTAAAAAAAATTTAATATATCTATTAGCAGATAATTACGTGCCGAAAATACGAAAGTTAATATTAATAAATAGGAATATTTATTTGGATTCAAAATTAAAAAACGAGCAAGTTATCTAGATCAGTTATCGTATAATTATTGTTCCTACTGTCTTTCACAAAAAATTTAATAGATTACAATCTTTTGGTGAAACTTCGAATCACGATAATATTTCAGGTTTGAGTCGTCTGTTTTATTTTTGAAATCTGCTATCAATAATGTAGCAATGGTGGCATTCAAACAAAAACATATTTAATATCACGTGTGGTAGTCCACCTAATGTGTGATAATTATTGGTATAAAGTATATAGATTAAATTTATTAAAAGCTATAGATTAGTCATACGGAAAAAAATATTTTTTTTTTCAATTTCGAAATGTTTAAAGATTTTATTGTGCTATAGAATACTCTTAAATTGTAGGAGATGAAAATTTCAATTGGCTTTCAGCTAAATACCAATTGAATTTTTACAAAACGTCTTCCTTGATATTTTTTTTTAACCTAAAAGGTAAATTAATGCCGAATTTAGAACCTTTCTAACCGTCTGCCCTGTAAAATGTCTTGGAAGATTTTTTCTCACTATACTCGCTGCATGATGCTTATTAGAATGTACCAGGCTATAAATAATAATAATAAATAGAAACATTTATTTGTACGTAAAGAAGTAATGAAATCAAAAGATATGTTTAAAATAAAAAAAAATATTGATTGGAAACCAAGAAACAAATAATCGAATGGTAATTTTTGGTTTGGCGATAATAAAGTAAGTAAAATAATATGGACGCGCCATAAAAACATCACCAGAACTTTTTACGCCACCTTGCCTACAAACCTAATTCTACAACTTTTTTTTGGCGATGTTTACTTTTTTTTGGGCGCAAATCTAAATTATTTGTCAACTTTTTGCTTGCCCCGGACTAATCGGCATATACTTTGGAAAGCTATTTGCTCTTCTTACCGCTCATTTTGAGGAGATTCTAAAAAAATTCTTTTTTTGTTGTCATTCTGATCCCCAAGTAAAAAGCTCAGTTTTCGATTAAGTCATTGGTTGTTTATGTTGGAGCAAAGCCCCATTGCTTACGAACTTCTCCTGTCAACTTTGTTACGGTTCACTGGAATACCTTCTTGGTCAGGAATGGCATTTGCCAGATTATTTTCTGAAGCTGTAATTGGGATGTTACAGTTTAGTCCATTTATTTATGATCCACTGGGACGTCTCCTACCCTGTATTTGTATTCCTACATTGAATTCTGTATAACGGTGAAGACAAACTGATATACAATTTAACTGTCATCGGAATTCAGTCAAATTGAAAAATACTATTATAAAATATTTAATATATTGTCTGTTTAGTCAATAATACAGTTCCTGTAAGAATTTCACAGAAATTTAGTTTTTTGTTCTTTAATTGAATTATTAGCCTTATTATTACATCGAATAAAAAATAATTTTGACAAATGCTTGGAAATATGGAACACTACCACTGAACTAACAAAATGCATGCCTTTATTTTCTAATTTTTCCTATTTATTAATATTTCAATAACGTAGTTCATTCATTTCTTCTTTTTAGATTGTTTCCAATTTTTTTTAAATATACAAATCAGATTTTATCTTTTGGAATCGGACACATTTTCCAACGCATTCTTGGGAATTAACACAATATTAAAAATGCTTTTTTTATATATCTTAAGCATTAACATTTATTATGTAAATTGTCCGCTTTTGGAGATAATATGATTCTTCTGAGCAAGTAAAATTTCAATAAAATCTTTCATATATATCTTTCAATTTTCACCAAAGAAAATATTTTAACTTAGCTGCATATAAGCATGATAAAAAGGAGCTTGTGTTCTGTATTAATAATAATATTGGGGGAGGGGAAGGGAAAGGAGAACTTCTAGGGGTTGTAACATTTTTACCACATGGCTAAAATTATGTGAATGATACAAAAAAGGAGGGTATTAGTTGTTGGGAGAAGGGTCAGACGACATAGAAGAGGCTAAACGAAAAACAAAGGGAAAGTTGATAAAAAATGTTTAAATTTAAGTTCTATAAGTACTTGAAAATAAATTCTTTATTATTAACGGTATGTATAGCATACTTTATTCCTCCCCCTTTGATGAAGATATCGCAACAGGAATAGGCAAGGTCTAAGGGTCATTACTGGTCAAGGTACACCCCTCCCTTAACGACCGATTTTCCAAATATCTATGGCAGGAGGTAACTCGAGGAAGAGAAGATCGGGTAATTAGAGCTACCCATTATAGCATACAATGAACAGCGATTGGTAAACAGCAATTGGCAACATATAAAATTAAGCAACAAGTTGAAAGTCATTCATAATGTAAATTCTATTCGCATCAATCTTTTATTCCATTTGTTATCACTCTTACCATTTGCATTTACATTTTTTCGAGTCAACCAAAATTTGGCAGCGTTTTAAATTTTACTATACAAATTTTTAGAACGTGATATTTAGCCTTTTAAAATTAGTCTCTATTAAAAAATGTAAAGAAGTAATAGGAAATCCTAAACTTTTCCTGTATTGATAAACGAATTTTTTATTCGAAAGTACCGTAATTAAATCTAGATAGAAAGGCAGGACAACTATTTTAAACATTTTCATTCTGTTTCCAGGAAGATTATTTTGAAAACGTGATTAATCAAAATGCGATAATTAATTAGAATTAGCAATTGTGATATTCTAAACATCATAAATTCAAAATCTCAGAAAAAATTTCTAAAGAAACGTTAAAATGAAATGTAAATCAAGCTATTATAGTATTTCAAGTCACTTATTATGTTAAATTTTATTATTTATTCAGCAAGTCAACAGGAAAAATTTGTGACGAAATCTTGCTAAATAGATAGGTACAATTGATTAAATGCAACTATTATTTTTTGTATATCTTTATCATTTTCAAGGAATGTGTCCATTAGATTTATTTTACCATTTTAGCGTTTTAAAAAAACAAAAGCACGAAGTAAAAATATGTTTGTGTGGTTTAAAATCTTTTGATATGTTTTCATCCATTGATAGCTAATTTAATTAACTCTTCGAACTTTCTTACAAAAATTAATATTCTGTAGTTAAATTCTGATTATTCAGCAGTATATATTCTATAATTATTCAGCATTAAAAATATCTATAACGGATTTGAAATATAAACGAAAATTTAAAGTAGTATAAAAAATGTGCAGGTATTCTTATTGCTACTTTAGCAGCAGTTTGCCGGCTTTCTGGCACCGAGGTAGCGCGTCTTCTTCGTGTTGTGGAAGTCCTGGGTTCGAGTCCCGGTTCGGGCATGGTTGTTCTTCTGTGTGCTATCTGTGAGATGTGTGACTGTGCCTTACTGTAAAAAGGGGCTGTGCAAGCAAATGTGGTGAGTGTGTAGCTAAGACGTAATCTTGGCCCTAGTTGCGTTACTTCACAAACAAGAGACGCACCTTTCAGTTTAAATCTGTTGCTGTATCAGCAGGGGGATTGCCCATGCAAGTGCCATAGGTAACAACAACAGCAGTTGTTTTTGACTAAAAAAACAATAACGCATATCCAAAGATATGTATTTAAAAGCTTTTCTTAGTAATATGTGGCTTTTTAAATCTAGTAATTAAGAGATTAATGAATTGTTGTAAAATATGCTTCAGAAATTTTGAAAAATTTATGAAAAAAATTATACAAAAATAAAAAAGGTATCACATAAAAAATGTTTAATATATTTTTTGTGCAAATTACTTAGGAAAAGCATTAAAATTTTAATTAATTTTTAATTTAAAAATCTGAAGTTTTTTCATTATGATCATTTATTACCCATGAAATAGATAAGTACCGAATCTGGTGATGAGGTTCTACAAACTAGTCTGTAAAGTGTTTTAAACTAGATATATTTCATCATCCATGTATGCATGTCACAATTCACAGACCAGATTGTAAAGCATTATAGTGGAAAATTACAATATCTCCCTTAAAAGTGTGCCCTAGTTCTTTTAATTTTATTGCTTAAGTCATCCTTAGAGTATTTTAAAAAATGTAATTAAATATTATTATATATGAGGGAACATTTTTAATGTAGCTTATTTTATTCATCCTGTCCTCGTTATTTACTTATTTATTTTGTTCAAAGAATCTAAACTCTCTTTTCCTTCAAATCCTGCAACTCTTATGCTGACCTCTTTGTTTATCGTCCCGCTACAGACAAGCAAACAAAGTTAGGAAAATTTATCTCTCATCGGTATTGTGCCGTTGCGTCATGAATATTCTCGAAATGAGACAATAAATACCTCAAACAACTACTCCGGGATCCCCGAAAAAGGGACATAATAGTCCCAACATATCCAGTTTTAAAACGAATGAGAGAGAGAGGGAGAGAAAGCGGGACACTCTTCTGCTTGTTTCCCAGAAACTTTTTCCCGGGCTTGTGTGTGTGTGTATCCTTCCTTTTGCATTGAGCTGTAGACTAAATCGATGTTACTGGCGACGCAAATGTCACTTGAATCTATTGTCCTGGCAAAGAAGGCTCGCTCCAAATTGATGACGTCCTTGAAGCCTTAGGCGAAACGTCAAATCGTCCGTAGCCCCTAGATTACTACAGCTACACTGAAAAAAAAAGTGAAAAGGGGGGAGGGCAAAGGAAAACTATTCGAATAGGTTATTAAAATAAAAAGATTCATTATTTTCTAGTGAGGCAAATCCAGCCATCCGATATATCTAGCGTTGCAGCTTGAAGACGAGTAAGAAATTTCTAAATTTTCTAGTTCTCAATCATTTTTTAAATCGGAAAAATGATTTATTTTAAACTATTTTTTTAATATCTGAAGAAATATTTAGGTTTCCAGATGAAATTAGAAAACTATGAAATATTTTGAGGATCAATTTGATTAACTGGATGTTTTTGTGGCGTTTTAAATTTAAAAAAATTGTTTTCAAAAGTCGTTATCAGTAGAAATTTGAATTTTTTTACCTTGTATAGTTAATAAAAAGAATTAAAATGAAATTGGAATGAAAATTGCAATTATTGCAATCAGCCCAAATCAATATTACGTAGTTATATATTGAATTTTTAGGGATATTCCTTTACCACTTTAGTTGCCAGACAACAACTTTTGCGTCTTCACGAATGGTTAAAGGCATAATATTTAAAATATTGATAACACTGGTCAACAGTGATTTTGTTACATGGCTAATATTTGCTGAGTCTTATGTATTTTTGGGCGCTGAATCCAAATATGAAGTCAGAATTTCTCCATCGGGCTTAGTTTTTTTGTGATACCTCTTTCTGTATTCCTAGCAAGGTCATTCAGGGCATGAACCATGTGAGTGAAATATACTTATCTCTAATTAATTTATTATGTTACTGCAATTATATTGATGAAAATTAAAGTAAAATAACTTATCACTTTAATAACAATTCATTACAAGCGACTAAAACAATGAAATTAATGTTATTATATGCAGTTCATCATACAGTAAGATAGGGTTCGATTACATCACCTATTAGTCACACCGCATGAGTCACTCATCATACTCCATGAATTACAATGTTGATGACTCAGCACTGGAGTACATTAAACAAACACTGTCAATTGCTGACTAAGAATGAGTAACTATTGCAACAGTTTAGTGCGAGCTCCCATGTGAATACGTTCATGGTGCAACTACTTTTCTAACTACTTATAATACATTTTGTATCGCGTCAGTGTAGCTGTAAACATTATGTGTGTATGAAGTTTTAACATTTTTGCAATTTTTGTTTGTCAGTGGGTATATAACAGTGAACTTATAATAAAAATGCCACGAAATTGTATAAACCATCCAAATAGTTTCTGCTACATCTGTGGTGAGTTAACATTAAAGTCTCAGAGGAGAAATATAACTCCACTGATAAAAAAAGCATACGAGTTATATTTTGGATGTAAAGTTGGCGATCAAGACAAATCCTGGGCACCTCATATTTGTTGCAATTCTTGTGTAACATTGTTAACTGGATGGCTGAATGGATCTCGTCACATGACGTTTGCAATTCCAATGGTTTGGAGGGAACCAAAGGATCACTCAATGGACTGTTATTTTTGTACAACAAAAATATCCGGTATTACAGCTAAGACAAGACATACGGTTACATATCCTAATATTCCTTCTGCTTTAAGACCTGTTCCTCATAATCCACAACTCCCAATTCCAGTACCACCAAAAACATGGGAATTAGATGAAGATGCTGTTACTGATCAAGATAAATCAGATTTATCTAATGATGAAGATACGAGAGACACAGACTTTTTAGACAATACAAACGTAATACCACACTTGATAAATCAGTCAGAATTAAATGATCTCGTTCGTGATCTACATTTATCAAAAAATCAATCAGAACTTCTTGCATCACGTCTGAAAGGATGGAATCTTTTGCAACACGAAACAAAAGTATCTGCTTTTCGTGACAGACAGTGTGATTTTGAACGATTCTTCAGTCAGTATAAGGACTTAGTTTACTGTCACGATGTGGACTCTTTACTTGAAGCTTTTGGACACCTTCACCATCCTGATGAGTGGCGTCTTTTTATCGACTCTTCAAAACATAGTTTGAAAGCAGTCCTTCTTCATGTAGGAAATAAATACCCATCAATCCCTGTAGCTCATGCGGCAAACATGAAGGAAACATACGAAAACATGAAACTTGTGTTGAATATGATTAAGTACGAGAAACATTTATGGCATATTTGTGGAGACCTGAAAGTAATAGCACTGTTACTTGGTTTACAACTTGGGTATACGAAATTTTGTTGTTTCTTGTGTGAGTGGGACAGCAGAGACCGCATTAATCATTACGTCAAAAAAGAGTGGCCAAAACGAGAAAGATTGGCTGTGGGAGAGAAGAATGTTGTACACCCAGCACTAGTAAAACCTGAAAAAGTGTACCTCCCGCCTCTACACATTAAGCTAGGCTTGATGAAAAATTTTGTTAAAGAAATGGATTGTGAGGGGAATGGATTTCAGTATCTAAGAAACAAGTTCCCTAAATTAAGCGAAGCAAAGATAAAAGAAGGTATATTTGTTGGTCCAGATATAAGAAAATTAATGAGTGATACTGAATTTGAAAAAAATTTGAATAACTGTGAAGTTGCTGCTTGGGAATCTTTTAAAAAAGTTGTTAAGAACTTCCTTGGAAATTACAAGGCAGATAACTACAGAGGACTTATAACTGAGCTTCTAAAGAACTATAAAGCACTTGGGTGTAATATGTCACTAAAAATCCACTTCTTAGATTCACATCTGGATTTCTTTCCCCAAAATCTCGGAGCTGTGAGTGATGAACATGGTGAACGCTTTCACCAGGAAATATCTGCCATGGAAAAACGCTACCAGGGAAAGTGGAGTACAAGAATGCTGGCTGACTACTGCGGGAATCTCATGACTGATGCACCTACTGCAGAATACACCAGAAAATCAAAACGAAGCAAATTTTAGGTATGTAGAAATTTCACATATACATCATATGATCATACCATAGTAAAATGTTTTTTCAAACAAAGTAATTGCTTATTACAAAAAAACTATGCCCGATGGAAAGAAACCGTTTTCATATTTGAAATCAGCGTCAAAAGTACTATAAGATTCAGCCATTTTTGTTCTTGTAACATACAAAAACCAAAATTTTGTTGTCCAGTGTAATTTTGTGAAATATTTCTTACGGAACTGATGGAGTAGAGACGTTTTTAGTTCTGCTAAGGAATCAAGGGCATAAGTTTAAAAGACAACTAGCGAGGAGTACAAAAAAAAACCGTATTGAGCTATAATTTATTATATATTACTACCGAGCTATTAGATGAGTAAAATAAAATAGCATATATGGCATAACTTATTGTACACTTTAACTTAAAATAGCACACCTTCACACGTGCAGAAGCAACAAAAAGAAACGAAAGATAATTTTTTACTGCTGTGTGTGGAAATTTAAAAACAAAATGGTAAATTAAACAAATTTTTATATACCTAACTTATAATAAAAGTATTAATTGTAATATTTGAAATTAATCATTTAAATTGCTTCAAGTAAATAAAGAAGAAATACACGAATAGGCCCAGAACTTATTAACGAAATTATTAAAATCTAAGAGTTTCAAACCACATAATATTAAAAAAAATAACATGCATTTTTCGAAGAAACTTCCATATGACATTAAAAAACATTTTAATTAAAAATATCAATTACTTTAACTGTAAATATTTTTAAAACAATATGGGATTTTTACATGGAAAATTATCATTTAAATTTAAATTCTAAAACTTGATGAGAGATCTAATTTAATCTAATACGATTGAATCATAGAGTATTTAATTTCAGCAGCGAGCTCTTTGATTCGTATTACTCTAAAATGTTGTAAAAATAAAAAAAATTAAATTTTATACGAATACTAATGCTTTACTAGGTTCTTGCAATAGAATGAGACAGAATTCTTCTAGATTGTTTCATTGTCTTGAAGCACTAAAAACTCTTCGCACAACCTAATAAAATTCTCTGCTATTATTAGCTAAAAAATGTTTCATAATTTCATTACTGTATTGCGTAAATTACTTGAAAATTTTCCTACCAAAGAATGCTTTTAATACCTTTTCCCTAAGCAGAGATTTATTCTATACATGATAAATAAGATAGAATAGAATGAAATTTTAGATAAAATAAAAAAAAATCTTCTGTATGGAGGGCATAAAACCCTGGCATGAAGGTTGTCCTACATACCTCCAAACATTTCGAGACAAGCATCGGAACAAATCGATTTTATTTTCGAATTTCGTCCGAGTTCGATAAGAGAGTTCGAGTAATAAATCGTCTGCGCTTTTGAAAGGATCTTTCTTTTACGATTTTTTTCTCCAGAGGTTTTAAATAGATTTTTTATCAACAAAACTGCCATAAAAACTAACGATTTTAACATTTCTTACTACAGTTTTTAAATTAGCAAGTCTTTTTTAATGAGCTGAGGCAATGCTTCATTGTATGGTGAGTTGCCGAAAATTTAACGACCAAAAGTTTATTGCATTTAACAGATATTATTCCAGAGCTAGGCAAATTCTTTTGAATATATATCATGTATCAAATGCAATAAAAAAGTAAATTAATTACCGAAGTTTAAGGTATACCTCATTATCAAAAATATTAATTTTTAACAACATCAAAATAGACGTAGTTAGTATTCAGTATTAAAGAAATTGTTTTATTGTTTCATGGAATGTCATCGCATATTGTTTCTAAATTATCAAAGTAACCAAATAAAGGGGAAAAAGTGTTAATGCATTTACCTTTTTTCTTAAACGAACTATACGAAGAAAAGGTATTGATTGAAAATATTGAATGCATTGAAACTTTCTCCAATCTTCGGATTTCAAACCTCCTTTAGGGCAAAAAGCACTTTTTTTGGAATTTATCTATGAGAACACAAAACCTCAATAACGATTTTAGTTATACATAAGAAATTTGTTATTTGTTTACATATGCAAATTTTTAAAAAATTTATACGAAATTCATTCATGGGAAACCTGTTTAACCTATTCAAATATAAGAGCACAAAGCATCTACAAAGGGTTTAGAAGATTAAAATTTGATTCTCAGATTCAGAATCTGTAATGTAGACCTCTATTAAACTTTGATGCAATCAAACGAAATTGTATTAAAACTTTTGAATTCGTCAAGGAAATGATCGTTTGTCTTCTGTATGCAACTACACATATTAATAAAAAAAGGCAACAACTTATAGAAAAGAAATTTAGTATACTTTAACTTGTTACTAATGTTGTAGCTTTGTATTAAATTAATTTTCAATAGAAAAAAAGCGACTAAATGAAGTATTCAGATTCTTTTGTTGTACTTGATAGCTTAATGTTCTCATGCGCGGGACTTGGAGTACTAAAGTAAAAAAAGGCATTCAGGAATTTCACGGACTTATGTTAGTTCCTACCCCAATTTTATACTGGGGGGGGGGAGAATTCTTTTATTGGGTAGCATTTGAAAAAGTTTTAGTGAGACTACACTCATTGGTTGTTGTTTTATAACAAATGCTTATAATTACATGTGCATTACATTGTGCAATGCTGACGACCTAGCATAGGGGTATTGCGCATTCCCCAATGTATGGTCGTCCCGGACTCGAGTCGCGATTGGGACATGATTGCTTTTCCTCTGTGTTCTATCTATGAGGTGTGTTAATGTACCCCCCCCTCCTGTAAAAAGGTGTTGTGCAAGCGAATGTGATGCATGAAGTAGCTAAGTCCTTCTCTTGTCCCTAATTGGTGCAACTGAAAAGACAAGACATGCTCACTCGGCTTAAATCTTAATCTCTCAGCGGGCTTGTAAAGTGCCATAAACAACAACAACAACAACCTATAGTATAACTGATATGCTTGGATATACTTGGGATTTTTTCGTTATCCTGTTTGAAAATAAAAATTTCTTTCTCTTTCCAATCTGGGCGTCTGTTATGTGTAAATAGAATATATGCACTAGCTCCTGGTATTCTTTGCCCAGAATTCCGATGCCATTTGCATTTATAGTGTTATTATATATGCTTCCTTATTTGATGTCATTGAAAACAGAGCATTTCATTGATTGTGTAGTATGACAGATATCTGATTCTGAACAGCATAAAATTTGGCAGTTGCGGATATTCATTAACGAAGTTGACGGTAGAAATTCATTGAATGATGATAAAAAAATGGACGAAATCATTTGATGAAATTTGGAGAAACGCAAGCGTCAAATCTCATGAGGCAAGGCAACATATTTCAGGATGAATATGACATTTTAGAATAATTTTGAAGTTAACTTAAAATCTGATCAATTTTTTTGGTTTTGGGATATTTAGTCATGCGCCATACACTAGAGATTTTGCAACAAGCGATTAGGATTTCATTGATTATTTGGGAACCTGACGGTTTCATGGCTTTTAGAAAATGAGAAACTTTTAGTGATCGATGTTTGAAGTATCCAAAAACTTGTTATTTATTGCAATAGGAGAAAAGAGAGAAAATAAGTTTTTTTTAAAAAAAGAGAAATAGATATAGAAATCGTATATACAATATCAAAAAGGTATTAAGGATTAATTTTTTTGGGAAGAAATCCATTTTCTCTCTCTCTTTAAATCTATTATTAATAAAGATGGCTTCGTATTCACGTTAGCAGGCAATATTATTGAAGCAAATGTTACGTGTTTATAAATATTCTGCTATCAAAGTAAAAATGGTGAAAAATATAGGAACCTGACCAATTAAATCCGGTAATATTATCCTAATATTTTAAAATTTTTTGTATGGTTTACAAATTTATTTACTTGGCAACTGGGAAAACAATGTTTTCAGATCGACCTACTTGCGATCCCCTCTGTGCCTATAGGTACTAAGCAGCTGCTTAGTCAAGAACCCGATATCGGTTTTTATGCTTAGCTCATTAAATATATTTTGGGTTTTCTTTTTATTTAAAAGTCACAGCATCATTTTATAATCGTAGCTTTCAGTTGAAAAGTGATGATGAAACTTTCACTGTAGTCACGCAATTTTATCCAACACCCTGTTCCACTAAAAATCTAAATCAAATCAAATTTCTTCAATAAATGATTATTAAATTCATGCCCTATTAATTAAATTAATTTCAAAATATTTTTATTTTATATAAAATGTACTGCTCACGTTTTAAGTAATTAAATTGTTAGTAAACTGTTATTTACAAAGGCAGAGTTTCTGTTGAAAAGTATTTCGGTTATTTTCTTTTGCTATTTCCTTGGCCTTTTTCACATAAATATGCCGTTAAATAGTTTTCAAAATATTTTAACTGTACATTTTTAATTTTAAAATTCTTTATACCAGCTATTTCCTGGTTTGTGAAAGTAACAGCTAACTTTCTAAATTGCGATCAGACTGAGATCAGATGAACAAGTCAGAGGTAGAGAAAAACATATAAATATTAAACAAAATTAGCAGATAGATTTAACTATGACAAATCGATTTGTCTGAGATAAGTTAATGATATAAATTGAAAAAGCAACATAAGGACTATGCTCGATTGAATTTTATAATTTTTAAATAAATATAGAGATGAAAAGGACAATACCTTTATCATTAATCTATTTCAAATTTTGTTGTCATTCAAATGGGATTGCATAACATCAGCATTCCTTAACTCCATTTACATAGTGTTTCTTGAGTAATATCAGGTTTCAAATTTCAAATTCTCCTTCAACCAAGAGTATGCAATTACACACACATGGAGGACAACATGAGTGTGTGCAATTATTTCTATTTATCTTTATTTTGAAAGTAATTTCTTAATGATACGAAATAGGCTTTATTTTAACTTCTAAGTTTATATGGTTTTAATTTTCCTTCAATAACTCTTTAATATTTATTAACAAAAACGTTAACATTGTGTAGGCAGATTCCGTTTTGAAATTATATAAGCTCAACAAATATCTCAAGCTCTTTTTTTCCTACTTTCTTCCTCAATATACCGAATTGAACAGGAATACATCTGAAGTAACGCTAAATTCTGTATATTGCGGTCCGTTCCTCTTGCCTTTATCTAGAAAAAGGCATTTAAGATTAATATATAATACCTAATTATTTTTTAAAAATATTACCTTTTTTTCAGTATGATGTATGCATTAGCAAAGGCTACCCATTTATAACAGAAAATAATTTAAATGGCTCTGGTTCTCAGATTGTATTTCTATATTATTTTACGTTTTTATTCAACACTAGCCGCCTTTGGCGACCAGTCGGTTCGCCAGTATTAATGCTCGCTAAAATTTTCATATAATATTTTATGTAGCTGTGTCTCATAACAAATTTTTCACCAAAATATTCTTAAACCAAACAAATTTTAATAATCATTTAATTCATTTATAGTATTATTTTCTTCAGATGTTCTGTTCATTGTACTACTCATCTTTCTCTTTCTATCCGAGCAAAGATTGTCCCGGAATTGATATTTTACTTAAATGGTGGAGGGAAAGGTCTGCAATTCTATGTTTTTATAGAATAATGAGATTCGAATTTTCATAAATGTAAACGTACTAAACAAATAAAGACACATTTGGTTTTCAAGGGATGCGAAAGTTTAAAAACAGCTTGGAAAAATGCCGCGCACAGAGGAAATAATGGTGACACATACACACCCTTCATTTCTTTTCTTTTCTTTTTTCTCTCCTTTTTTTCTTCACTACTTTTCTTTTTACAAATCTTTTTTTCGCTTTATTTTTTTTCTTCCCTGCCCAGACTTTATTTCGAGCAGGCATAGATTAACTATGCATACAGACTAATAATAAAAACAACTATTTTCTTTCTTTTTTAAACATCCCGTTATCTATAAATGAAAACCAACTGACATCAGGTATTTCTTTCTAAACAAATCATAATTTATTACTTCCTGCTGTCTTAGTTGGTGTGGGGGAAGGAAATGCAGATTTTTTGGCGGGAAAGTAAGAAAAGTGTCGTTTTAACTATTTTCCTCTCAGTTTTTTCATTTTTTCTCTCCATAAGAACCATCCTCGTGTCTTAACGAAACTATTAAACAAAAAATTAGCCTAATCGGTCGAGCCGTTCTCCAGTTTTGCGCTTAGCAACGCATTTCGTGCTCCATTTTTATTATAATAGATATTTCCTTACTTTTTAGCAATTTTAATGAGTAAATATGAGTATAAATTGTATTATCTATTTCAACTCGCTTTATATTAAAATATCCTATTAATCAGCCTTGTTATCCCTTAACAAAAGTATCCTAATCCTTTTGACATTTCTGTGTTGCTCTTAAGTGGCAAAGTCTCGAAGGCTTACTTTTTTTGGCTAGAAAGAATATGATCCAGATAATGAAAATTGCTACTGATTATTAAATTACTGCTGATTCTGGTATCGCCATTGTATTAAGAGATAAAAATGGAAACATGTGATAATTCTACAAATAAATAGTGTATTGCAATCGCTTTGCCTGAACGTTCATAAAATTCTAGCTTCAAATGACACACTATTCAGAAGACAAAGGAAGTGCTTTGAACATAAAGCCTATTTCTTAAATGCCACAAATGATCACTCAAAGAACCGAAAAGGAAACATGAAACATCAAATAGAGAATATTTTTTAAATGTTAGAAAAATATTTAAGTAAAATTATGTATAAAGTTTCATTTCAAATATTTAAAGGAATATTTAATAGGCTTTAAAATTTTTTCACCATCTTGTAGAGAAAAAAAAACTGCATTGGAACATTTGACTTTTCTCTTTTTCATCACGATTATCACGATTCGCAATTGAATCAATTTGCTCCATTTTATGTCAATATAATTTATGTCAATCAATTTTGTTTTGTCGCCAGTTAATTTTCACAATCCATTCCTCATTTTGAAGCACTCTCCATAAGATCTCTCGAAGTTCAAAATGAAATGATGCATATAGTTACATTTTTCACGTGTTACTTTTTTACATATGCAGTTTTAATCATAAATTTTTTTAATATTTAAATTTCATGTGAATACAAAATATTTGTTGTCTTGAAACCAGTTCAAATTCATGTTAATATTCTCGATCTTTTTAATTTCTCCCGTATGGCGAGTATTAAATGGAAGTATTGCGATAGTCATACATTTAAAATCTAGATTTTGACAAATCTTTCTCTTACAGACTTTTCTATAAAACCATTTTTCGGAATTGTATTTTTCTTTCTATAGAAAAGGTAACTAAAAATTGTTTTGATCTTAATGGGGGAAATTCGGTATTAGATCTTTATATCAAATTTGAAAATCGACCTCCATCCAGTCTGTACTTGCTCGTGCATACAAACGCGTTAACTCAAAAACGCAACACAGTCATTCTTAAAAAATGTTGAACAAAATAATATAGATTCTTAAATTTTTTTTAACAATATAAGTCAAAAGTCTACTAACCGTTTGTTAGCTTGCACTTTCGCATGTTTGAAAAAGTGGCAACTATAAACATATCACGAAGTTTATTAAAAATAAAATTTGATATTTGACCTTATTACTGAAATTGTAACTCTTTATCTAAATTTGATTCCAATCAGTCTGAAAAATAAAACTTCTCCAAAATGCACAATTGGTTATCTTTACAATACTATGCAGCAGAAAGGTGTCATATGCAGAAAATAAAAAATTAATTTCATGTTGCATCCAAGTCTTGGAAAAAGTTCAGAATTTTGTGATGAAAAAGGCTTTATCGAGGAATTTTAAAAGCATACTAGAAACATTTGTGGGGGCAGTTTCAATTAGTTTTAAAATATTTCCATGCGTACGCCCCAGGACTCTCCTGCTATGTTGTTACCCGAATTTCGGACTTTATTTGTTATCAGGACTCCCGGATTCACCTATTTTTCATTGATATGAAAAGAAGTGGAGTCTGGGTATAATAACAATAAATGTCAGCTTTAGTATAAATGTTATGTTTTAAAATTTTTTTATCGGAATTTTCTCTAAGCCTGATTTTTATGAATGACCTTATTAAGTCAGTAGTTGCTATTCAGCCAAAATGAACTTTGTGATGATCTGTCGACTTGCTCTATTATGTACAAACATGCCTACTTTTCGACATAATCGACGTGAAGATTCAAGCTTTTGTCGTATCGATTAATAAAGTTTCCGATCCTCTCTTTACGGAAAATTTCCATTATTGACGAGAAATAGACTTAAAATTCCTAATTCTACTCTATATTTTTTGCCTTTAAATGAAAACTTTGAGAAATTTCTGACCAGTCAGGAACTTTATAGGAGCATTAAGACCCATCTCTTACTATAGACGGACAGCAAAGTCTTTCGAAAAGCTGATCGGAAATCTGATACATTCATCTGAAAATTGCTTGCGTCTTTGCATTGATTATATCAAAAGTTGCCAAATTTGTACGTAAATTTTGATAATAATTTTATTCTCTGGTCTTATATTTTTAATAGTTAATCGGGGATTGACCCCCCCCCCAAATTCTTATAGTAACTATTATGTGCTTTGATTAAAATATTAATTTTAAAAACATAATTTATTTACTTACCATTTTAACCTATTCTCTAAATCCTTATAGAAAAATTTGCAATGTACTAAATAGTGAAATGCAATAAAGTGTTATTTTGTTGCATGACATTTACTTCAAGAACATGTAAATCAGTTTCATTCCAGGTGGTATTTTTGTAGACAATAATTGTACAATTACTCTTGTCACATGTGACTCTTTTTATCATAGGAAGCAGCATATATTGAAGTATTATTCTTAGAAAAAACCATAAATTAGATTAAATACTATTACTTACACGCGTAATCGTATTTAACATCTGCGTAACATCAGAGTTAATTTTGATGCTAAATGAAAGACAATTGCAAATTTTTTCCTCCGTATCTTATCAGACTCCTGTGATAATAATACACTCATTTCATATGCTTTATAAATTTCATTAGTGAGCAATGGTTACTAATAAAGACAATTTTTCTTTGAAAAATATAACAAAACTCATAGAGATCTAATGACTCCATCGTATACGAAAATAGAACATAAATATAAAATTATAAAAAATCAAATTGAGGAAATTAGGAGCAGTGACGTTGTTTCTTCGCATAAGAACTGAAGAAATGCTATTCGTTGATCCCCCATCAAACAATAACTATTTTTACCATAAAAGGAAATTTGTAATTTAGTTCGACTTATGTAATTTAATTTCGTGCGCAGTTACAAAGCTAGGAAAGTTCTTTGACATCATAAGGAGGACTTATCTAATTTTCCCGCTAATTGGTTTAGATGACGGAGTCCTCTTCGACAAAGCATTTTTCACTTTTGTGCCAAACTTAGTCGCTTTTCCCACGACATGAATTGAAGCCAGAAATAGGTTTTGTATGCATTAAGTTCTACAAATGTATTTAAGCGATAGAATATATAAAGTAACTGATAAAATATTTATAAAGTAAGATTTCGACTCATAGGGCCCTCAAATGGACAATTTTGCACTAATAAATTATGAACAAGGTTCATATATGAGATTGCTTAAGTATAAAATTTCGACCTGAAAAATCAAACAGGGGGAAATTATTGGAGCTTGCAAACTCAAAATTGAAGAATCAAAAGTGATCACTCTTAAACTTCCTCGCATACTCTACAATAAGGTTTTAATTCCTTTTCTCTACATAATATTATCCAGTTGTATAACATATAAAATATATATACAATATCAGCTTTATATTGAAGAGACAAGAAATATAGAACCTTGGAGGTATATTTTTACTGAAAACATTGTACGATTATGTTGTTTGAACATTTTTCTCCGCAGATCAATTGAAACCACAATTTGATACGGAACAGCTGCAATGAGCATAAGATTACCGATTGAAAGCATTGAATTCGTGAGTTATTGTGCTTGCACAAGGTGAAAATACAGATCAACAGATAGATAATCTTCTGACAGATTTTGTTCACAATTTGGTATGTAAATATTATTTAGGTGCTAAAACTATGCGCCAAATTTTATCTATCTAGTTCTTTACATTTTGAAGTAATCTGATTGATTAACTTGTACTCTAACTTATAGCCAAAGAGACTTTCTCTCAATTAATTTTATCCAAATATAATCTGACCTTATATATATATATA
>JAOUZG010016644.1:3433114-3474406 GCA_026289955.1 Argiope argentata | reverse complement strand
TATATATATATATATATATATATATATTGATGATTTGATAATTTTAATATTAACTTGAAGATTTTAATATTCAAACATTTATGTAGTTTTGATCTTGTCCTTTTTTCATATCAGAAAATCAAATTTGTGTTTTAGACGATTAGATGTTTATACTTCTTATGCGAGAAAGTAATAATGTACGACTTATTGAATGCATAAGGAATGAAATTATATAAAATATTTAATAAATAAATAAATAAAAATTTAGTAACACAAAATTATTACGTCTAGTTTGTTGAAGGTAAATTATATGAATTAAATAAAAAACATCATAACAAACATAACAACAAAATAACAAACATAACTGTAAACAAGAAAGGATGTGGTTTTTTTTTAAACTGAGGAGCTTTTGCTTTGGCATTTGCACAAAACGTCATTTAATGTAAGTGCGCCTCTGTATCACTTATTCAAACTCCTTTTGCACATAAAATTAAAAATGAAACAATAAAAAAATCTTATCCAAGTTTTAAAATAAGCATGTAATCATAAAACAATGGACTATGATGCAGAAAAAAATTATGAAATATTAACGCTTTCTATAAATAGTGTTTCACTTCACGTGATACAATCTCTTATTTAAAGGATTATTTTCTTAAAGGGATAAACTGGTGATTGTTAGTAGTTTTCAGGAGGCAAAACTAAAGCTTTGAGTCCCCCATTCAATTCAAATTTCAGCTTTAGTTTCAAAACAACAAGGTTGTAGTTATAAAAGTAGTGCCTCTTTATAATACAGCATCTATGTAAATAACTATAAAATTATTACTTCCCAAATAGCAGACAATTCGGACTATGTGACTTTGTTTCGTTAAGAATGAGATGCGCGAATAAAAAAATTTGAATACAAAATTATCGAGTTTCTTTAATTTATGGAAATGTAGTTTATATTTGTTTCTAGAATATACTTTCATTAAGAATGATTAAGAGGGCGATTTTTTCAAGAACGAAAAAGTAATTTATTATCAAGTAAGTGTAACTTTGATCTCCCCTCTGCATATTCAAGCATTTAGAAATGTTGACAAAATAAGTACTATGTAACCCCATTAAATAATAGTCGTTAACTCTAAAAAATGTCTGACATAAGTATGTATCTCAATTTGTTTTCTTTGTATCACTTAACCTTTTCGAAATTTTTTAAAAAAAAACCAGTTTCGAATTTTGTTGCTAAATGTCAATGTAAATTGTCGTATAACATTTTTAATAACCACTTAACCATACATAAACGCCACTTTTATGACTTTTGATTTGTGAAGAATGAAATTAAGTAAGAGGGCTCTAAATTTGGCATTCTCTTACAGAAGATTTTTTTTTATTCATGATATTTTTCAAGCATGCCCTTGATTAAACCAAGAAATTGTTAACAATAACTTAATACATAGTTTTAGAAAAAAATATTACAAAAAAGGAATTGTGCTTGAATTTTGTGTATTTTTACTTGAATTTCTCTCTTTTAAAATGAATAATTGTTTAATATATACCAGAATGAACTTTGAAGAAAAGTGAATGAATTATGTAAAAATTCTATTATTCACTAGGTAAATTAAATCCTTTTCTTTCTATTGATTATATTAATTTAGAATACATCATCAGAATAATAATAAATGGGATTAATTGAAGATAGCTTCAGTAACTACCTTATTCATCCTTCATTTCATTTTTTTGTAATATAATTCAAATATCCTTTCTTATCAAACTTTTTTTCATATTTTCAAGGAAGAATACGAACTGTATTTAATTTTAAGATAATTTTTATTTTTTTTAAAAAAATACTTTATTTTCAGCAAGTGCTTGGGATTAAAACATATTAGTATTATAAATAATCATGGAACAATGTCTTTTTTATACTTCGTAAGACTTTAGATTTTGTGCTCTCTACTTTCTTTTGTTTCTTTTTCTTAACTTTAATTCTAGACAAAAGTGCAGTTCATGAATTTAAAATTTCTTTATAGTAAATGAGAAACCTAATAATTGTTACTTCTGTGAAAAGTCTGCGATTTATATCTTCTTTCCCTTTCTTTTAAGTTCCGTTTTTTTCTTTCGCAAAAACTAAGTTACAAGATATCAATTCCTTCAGTTTTTGACACTTTCAAATTCTTTTAACAATCATTAAGAAGATATAGTTTGATATCTCCACAAAGGAACAAGATACTTTTTCAATGATTGACATTTTTAAGTGACAGATTTTTTAAGGCGAGTATTCAGAACGGATGTCACGTCAAATTTCAAAGTAGTTATCCAAATTAGAAAGGAAAAACTCTAGTAAAAATAAATGCATTAAAAAATTCCTATACTTACGAAAGTAATATAATTTTAAATATCTTGTCTTGATGATTTAAATATGAATTTACTAAAATTTTATTATTGAACTGTTTGCAATAAAAATTTACCATCGGAATTTCATTTAAAGCTCATTATGAATTACTTAAAAGATTTTCTGTAATAATGCAAACTAAGCAAACTTTTTTTTCTCAAATTTTTCTACCATTGGCTACCATTTTCCGCATTTCATTCAAATCTGAATATTTAGGGCTATGGAATTATAGTTTTAGCAAAGTAAATTAGCAAGCAAAGTTCGATCTGATAAGCTTAAAGACATTCTGATTAATATTAGCGACCTAAGTCTTCGTGAAAATTTATATACATTACAATAGCTTGTGTTTTTTGCTCCTTCTTAATTCAATTAATTTTAAATCTTTTATTATTAATTTTGAAGATTTTATTCGAATATTAGTTATCGAACAAGTTTTTGATTGAATGAAGTTATCGAACAATACCTCGTTTCGAGACCTTGTGTTGAATATTCTACGATAAATTACGTTGGAGAATTCGAAAGACATCTCTTCATTTAGATGTTTTTCTCGTGTTAACTGTCAAATTAACTGCATAATTTTTTTCAAGTTTAATTTGAGAGCAGTGAATTTGAGTAGGTTCTATAGCAATTGTTGCCGAAGATGTAACCAAGAGAAATTTTAAATAGTTCATTAAAATTTCACAGTTCACTTTGCATGCTATGCATTTTGAATAACATGAGTTACTGTGGCAGAGGATCAAACGAGTAAAAATGTGTTAAAAAATTATTAAACAGAGAATTTCACTCTGGCATCAGCTTATAGGTTGATATCGTTTTTTTTTTCCTTTTGGAAAGATTTCTTACAGAAATTTGCACAACTTTCCGCGCTGAAATTTTTTCTGTTGATGATTTTAATATGACGTAATTCAATTATGGACATCCTGTATTTAGAGAGAACGCTTTAGATGTCTACCAGAAAAAGGAATTTTCGAAGGTTATCGTCGCAAAATTTCCCAATAGACAATGTGTAGCAGACTTTGTTTAATCAATATCTCTCCAAAACTGTTGGTGTTTTGAGGAAATAGACTCTTAATGGTATATCTAAAAAAGATGAATTTCTAAATGAAATTGAAATTTTTATTGTTCCAAAGGTCGGAGTTGGCAAAGTCTGTAATCAGATTTACCTAAAGAAATGTATAGTAAGGCTCTTATATTTTTTTTTCAGTGAATATTTCCATGTATAATTTTTTTTCTTTTACAAAAGATGATATTTTTAAAAACAAAAGATGATATTTTTTATTGAGCACATTGATTTATATATTCTTCCGAATTTTTTCTCTTTTGAAAGTAGATCAGTTATGGAAAGAAACTTATTTTCCTTATTTACAAAGTCAAATAAAAACTATATTATAAACGCCTATAATTAAGTAAATAAATTATTCTCCAATTCACTACCAAATTAGACAAAATTGTTTCTTTTTCTTCATTAGACTTCATTAGAATACATCATTTAACAAAAAAATAAAACATGCCATATAAAAGTAATACAATTGTCCTCTTTGAATTTATCTTCAATATTAAGTTTACAAGATCTGTATAGCTAAGAATCATAGCAACACCCGGGATAATTAGAAAATTTTAAGATTGCGACAAGATTCCCAACCTCAATTATATATAATGTAACTATAACTATCTTGGTAGGATACCATAGTTACTTAGGGATTTGATTTGATCGCCAAATACCAAACCAAATACTAATAATACCAAGTAATCATCTTAAAATAATATGAATTTAAAACAATATAGCATCATGACTCAAGCAGATTTTAATTTGGATATGTGTCTATAGAAATATATCTTCTTGTTGAGAACCATAGATAGCTTCCTTCCGCAATGCCTGAAACGTGAGTAAATGCGAAATCTAAGTTAAAATTAATTGAAACATTAGTGCCGAAGAATATTCTTCTTCTTGTTCAGGTTATGTTTCATATGGGAAAACTCTAAAAGATGCTTAACACCCTGATTGCTGGGGGGGGGGGTCGCTGGTGATCGGCGAACCCTTATAAAATCAGCACAATGGCCAACTTGTTAATTATCAACGAACTAAGGAGATTATGAAAAAGATAATTCTACATTTCTATTTTAGAACTAAAAAAATTATAAATATTATCGATTTAAATACCGCAAAAGTGACAAAGGGTTCTTATGCTATAAATGCTCTGAAAACGAATTTAAAAAATAAATAAATTTGTGACCTTATTTTTGATAAATAAAGTCTCATTTTAATAAAAAGATAATGAGAATCAGAAGATTTAATTTAAATTAAAGTCTCAGTTAATTCCGCAATCAGAAGTATTTCCTCTCTGAATATTTCATTTCAAATTCTTTCTTGGCGAAGATACATCTACGAAGATTGAAATACAAATAAAAATCACGCCAACCTTTCAGAGTGGTCATTATTTCTAGAAAGCCTGCATTTTTGGCAGGAAGTAGCATTTTCGATCCAAGTTTGGAGGTCAAAGAAAAGCTTTCCGAAATGTCAAAGTTTACGTCTTCCACAATTAATGCCGTTTCTGTGTATAACAAGATTTGCTTCTCCATTATTGAGTCTCTTTGTTTTTCCGATCAGAGGGGAACAAATAGTGGGCCAAAAGCAGAAAGATAAACTCCAAAACGCACTTCCTGCGTTCTCCATCCGCAAGCTATTCCCACAATCAACGGAATAAAACGCCAACTTCCTTGAAGAGGCAGAATAGGACTTGACCTAATAATTTCTTTTTTTCACATTTGGCAAGCGGGACTAAAGTTTTGGTATGTTATATGTAGCTTTGACTAAGAATTAAGGCTGGAGAGAGAGAGAGAGAGAGAGACGACCAGTAATTTTTTGCATCCTTACAGTTAGTTAATGATGAGATTATGAACATGTTTGAATATTGCAAAAATCTTTTTGATTATTGAACAAGAAATTAGGGGTAGACATTAGTAAACACTTTCAGTGGTTTCCATTGCAGTTTATTGAATTCAAATGTCCTTATTAATATATAATTGTGATTGTCCAGCTTCTAAATTTAAAGAGACATTTAAAATCTTTGTCATTCATTGTAGAGATTCCGAAATAAAGATAGTTAAGTGTTCGGTAGAGTTGAAGTATGAAATAGCGATAAGTAATTTTCACTGAAAAGTTATTAAAATGAGAAAAAAATAATTTGATTATTTTTTTGTTTATTCTGTGAATGAAATTAAAACTTATATGTTTTATTTGTATTCTAAAAAAGTTGTTACCAGAGGGAATAGTCACCCCAAAACTTTCTTTCATATTCTTTAATAAACTTACCATACCAGAGAACGAATTACATAGCATTGTATTACAATGGTTTCGAAACATTCACTTCTGGCTTAAATTTCACATTTAAACGGAACCCATCGTGTCATCCTTGGCGAAGGTTTTGATGATAAGTCATTGGTATACATTAGTAGTATACGAAAACCGTATCGACGCGTTTTTCGCAATCGATTGAAACAAAAATTTAACACAAAACAGCACTTGTAATAAAATAAAATCCCACCCCAAATTTAATATTTTGGAATCATTGAGTTTTTGAGTTATCGTATTTACATGTTTCTGATAGTACATACCGACTGACGGTCAAACCCTTGTTGGATTTGGTTCAAAATTGTTTACTTTTTTGCGTCTGCACTACTAAGTTCAACATATATATCGAATTTTATCGATTTAAATTTCCTCTTTTTGTAGTAATTGTGTTAAATTTTATTCGATTACCGGACACAATAATCAGTTTATTATTTAAACAGCATAATGACCATGAAGTGGATGAGGCATTGAAATACGGTCCTTTTCTATCCACCGTTGTGACTGTTGTTCGACGTCTGACATTTGTTTAGTTAAAATTTAAAAAGGAATTTTTATATTGAATATAAGAAAGCTGAAAGCTGCGAGTTGTTTGAAATTTAAATGGGATGTGGCTTTGCTTGATTAAGCTAACTATCGGAGAGAAATTGAAAACTTATGCTAATTCACATAAACAGACTTATAGTTTGTTTGTGATTACAAAATTCTGAAAAAGCATTGTAAAAATACAAACAAAAAATTAGAGACAAAAACAAAACAAAAAAAAAGAGATGGAGTACTATAAAAAATAAAAATAAAAATAAGTGCTATGTACAAACAAAAAATAAAGATATGGATTTATAGTGCTGCTCTTATGAATAGTGTTCTTGAATTCTAAACATATCTGAGTTTTCTTCGAGATTACGAATCCTTCTTTGAATCTTCGCCCTGGATGCACGGGAAGAGGGGACAGATAGACTTCTGTTCGGAATTTGATAAAAATTTGATGGAAATCTACAAATTTTGGCGTAAAATCTATAGGCCAAATTTCACCCATCTAGTGTTTTTGAGTTTTTTTGCCACAGACAGACAGCCGAACAGTTTCCAAAGTTGTGTTTTTCCGTTCTCAGAGAGGTAAAAAATACGGAGATTCATCAAAAATTCGAATCTTAATATTTTAGAGATTACAATATTTTCTCTATACTACGTATACGAGAATGTAAAAATGGAGGAAAATTCAAGAGTTACGACAGCTTAATTACAGAACTATTATAAGCTAATTGAATGCCAACAACGAAATAGCACATGATTATCGGGTTTCTTCAGGACTGCTTGACAGTCAATGCATAAATATTATAGCCGTTGGAATGCCTTAAAAACGTTGACAAAGAGACGAATGCAGTGTTTTCCAGGCTGAATTGCTTTGCTTAGCTCAGATGGTTTCTTAGATTTGTGACAATAGAAATCTTTCAAAAAAATTCTTAATTTGCAGCGACTCCCTTTCATCTTTACATGCCTTAAATAGCATTGATTTCCTGAACCAAATAATTGTTAAAACACAGAATCTGAAGTTGCTTCAAAGCAGAGGTGTGCAAGTTTCCTTTTCTTTTGTCAGAGGTCATACAGGAATTTATGGTAATGAACGCGCCAATTAGCTTGCCAAAGAAGCGACAAAATTGGTTAACTTCATTCCTGTGAGCATTGTAAAATCTTATTTAAAGAAAGTCTTTAAAGATAAATTGATATCTGAATCGATTATTTTATATCAAGCATCTACTAATGCACAGCTTACTAAGGAATTTTTTCCACCCATACAGAGTCTTTTAAATGCTAAATACTTTGTGTCAATTTATAAGCTTATTCAGTTTTTGACTGGGCATTGAAACTTTAAAGCATATTTAAAACGATTCAATTTGTCATAGACTGATAGGTGTCTGAGCTACAGTGGTGAAGTCCAAGATGCCAAGCATTCGATATTTGAGTGCACTAAATTTATTCACGAAAGATGTAAACTCAGAAATTGTCTTCTAAAGAGCAATATGGCTTGGTCTCCTCATTTATCTGCATTTGTGCAGAATAAATCATTTTACATTTTTTTTGTACATATATTAATAGTATTTCCCCCCATGTTATTTAAACCTTATTTCAGTGTGTTTCTCTAGAAATATTTGCATACATTCTATTGTATTTGTGTTTTGAATGTTTTATTTTATTTTATCATACTTCTTCAACTTTATTACATCATCTACTGTGCGTTTCTGCTAGTCTGTGAGCAATTTTTGTGTATTTGCTTTCCCTCTCTTTTTTTCTTTGCATTTGTGCCTACGTCTTTATTTTCGAAATTCATCTTACTTTAACTGTGAAATGACTTATGACTTTGGTGACATCTGTAAGCCTTCTGGTATATTTGTTGGCACACAAGGATTTTATACTTCGAGAACCAATAAAAATTAATTTAATTAATTTTTTAATTAATTGTTTTTGTTGCCTCTTAAATCAAAGATACACCTGCATGAAATTGAGCCTAAATAAATAGCAAAATAGCAGCACCACAGAAATTAAATATGAATAATTATTTAAAAACTCTTTCGAATTAATTTTATTTTGGTGATAATTTATTCGTCTTCTTTATATAATCATAGTAAACTAAGTATAAAATGTAAGAAATATTCTTTGTATAAAGCAATTACACTACACAAGGTATTATATGTATAATTCCATGTATAAAAGCATTGAAAATTGCATTTTAAAACGTGATGACTGACTAATCTTGAAGCATGTTACTTACACATCATTATTTTAGCGGAGATCGCAAAACATCCTTGTTAGAGTTTAGTTCCATCGTCATCGGTGTTAATTATCGGTGTCAGCAAGTTTATTACACCCTTGACAAGATCAATGGAGTACACTCTCATTTTATACATTTTTTTCTACTGTATCAAAAGTTCCAACCACTCATTTGTTCCAATTTCTTCTTATTTAAACTCTTTTTAAGGGGTTAAAGTATTACGGTAACCAAAATTTCACGAGAAAGGTTAGCAAACTTTCATTAAAAGTTTCGAAATGATTTTCTGAATATTTTTATGACGATAATGATATCTATAAGATAAAAGAGTGCACGTATTTAAAGTTCATTGTGCAGATAACCCCACCAAAACTAAAAGTTAATAAGTACATAACTTCTTTCTATTTATTCGTTTGTGTAATATAGATAAAGCTGTTCTAAATTAATATTATTATGTTTATTTGGATATAAAAAAGTAAGAAAAACAATTTTTAAAAATCAATTCCTATTTAAGTAATTAGGGAAAATATTTTAACTACTTTTTATTAAATAATTACGATTGTTCTGTTCTTGTGTTCCGCTTTACAAAGGAAGGAATGATTCAATAGTTTCCGAGGATATGACACCTGAGCCCCCTGGGTAGAAACCTGACTTCTAGCTCACACACGTCTCAAACCCTTTTTGCAGCATGGACTTCATTCAGTCATTCATTCATCCACAGATTGTAATTTAGATCTGAAATTAAAAACAATCACCTCCCACCCGGTTTCTCCAATGATATTACTTTCAGCGTGGAGAATTTTATGACCACGAAAGATTTAACTTCCAACGAGATTCGTTGGTTCGCACATTCTAATTCGTAGTTCAAGGGATTCGAATATAACGCCCAACCAACCAGGCTATCCAGGTCTAACAATTGCAGTTTAAATAATTTTGTCAAAAAATTATAATAGCATAGAATTTTCAACGCCAGTTGGGGATTCAAAGCAAATTGTGGCAACGCAAAATGCGTGAGTTTTCTACACCAATTAGGGTAACGCAATACAGATTAGAAATATTTAATTTTCTTTATTTTGTACTTTTTTAATTCATAAATACTGTAAAATAAATCATAAAAAATCAATTAATTAACACTGTTTAATTTTAAATGTATCAAACCTTAAGAAAATAAACAGAATCGTTTAAAATAAACTGCCGAAAACATAACAAACCTAACCTTATTAGCTTGGGGAGGAAAGAAAACTGAATTCTTTACTTATTTGGCGGAGGGTAAATGAAGATTTCTGGCAAGAAAGTTAGTTTTTGATTAATTAACATCAAATGTCATCCACTATAAGTTCAAAAAAATTTACTTGAACTTGACCGGATAAATAAAAAATATTTTATTAGCGATTCAAAATTTGAACAAGATAATACTAGGAATTGAATAAAAAAAAAATAGGATGAGAATTTGTGTCAAGTAGCAAATTTTTCAAAGCAATAATATAAGTTTTTATCAATAAAAAATGGGATGAAATGAAATGCCGGTGATTGCAGTGATCAAATTCAAAACTTTTTCACTTTACACTTTTCTTTCAAACTTTTACATCACCTCCAAATTCAAAATTTAAACTTTCAGGGGTTATATCCAGTTTCACTATAATTTCTATCGAATTTAACAAATTATAAAAAATGGGTAATTTATTATTGCCTACAGGAGCTTCTATATAATGCCATCTTGCAGGAAATGAAAAAAAAATTACCATTATTTTTTGAAATATATAATAAACAATTATAAACTAAAGATTAAAATAATGGATTTCAATAAATAGATTAATTATAAAGTTTTTAAATTCTTTCAATTGAAATTATCTTATTAAAGCTATTTTATTAAATCATTTTTGTCAATGCCCTTTTTTATTTATTTATTATATATTTTTAAAAACCTACAAGCATTTCACCACTATTATAATAAAGGATTTTATTAAATTCGTTTTTTTCTGTGCTGTTTTAATGCCGATCAGTTCTTCTGAGTAGCCAAGAGGTTCGTCTCAGAGGTGTCTGTATTATTAATAATCCTCTCAGAGGAGCACACAGAGGAAAAGTACGAAGGTCAGAGTTGAAGATTATTCCAGAGAGCAGCAGTCTTATCGCGGAGGAGTAGAAGGGGAGGAACGAAAGGGGTGCTTTGTTTTTCCGCGATTCGGAGAACGCGGGATTTGATGGATGACAGCTGAGGTGACGTCAGCATCTTTGTTGCCATCCTAATTATGGAAGGGGATAATAATTCTGTTTGGGATATCGGATCCAGCCACAACCCCCGCAGGTTTTACATTCCATCCCCGTCAAACGATAACAGACCCGAGGCGATTTTAATTCCGCTCGTCTGCGATTCATTATCGTTTGGTGGAACACTCTCGAGGATAAAATAGAACGGCTTTATTTTTGGAGAACGTTGTGTGTACCCGGGTTAAAGGCCTTTTGGTGAAAGCCTTTCGGTCCGGGAAAGTTAACCCTGAATCTGACCTTACTGCTAATGGAATAACATAAACACAAGAAGAAATCGCTGGTGATAATTAAGGTGAAGTTTAATCCTTATTTTTAGATACTTGGGTCAATATATCTTTTTCCTAAAGGCTATTTAATTGAACCTCCATTCAACCTCTTAAAGTTATGTTAAATACAAACAGCCTCCAGAATTAACATTTATGTCCAGTTTTCCTGGTTGTTGATTTATTAATATGGAATATATTTATTTAAAGTTTTATCTTCCATTTGATGGGACTGGAATACTATGATTTTTATTAATTGAATCCGTTACAAATTAATACAAATCGAAATTCAAAGGGGTATGTGGAAAAAATATAAATGAAAACTCAGCTTCAGAGTTTTATGTCCAAACAGAGTTATTTTTGCCTCAATTTTAACCCAGGAAAAAAAACAATATGAATATTTGGTGTATCAATGAAATAAGCTTAAAGATCCTTGTAATAATAAAAACATTGTTATGGGTTATTCAAAAGTCGATAAATAAATTGTACAAAAATAAAATAGTAATTTGTAAAAAAATTATTTTAGTTTCAATTCCGTGTAAAAGTCATTTTTGTAAGATAAAGAGAAGTCAAATCATTTTTGTGAGATAAGTTTCTCAGATATTTTTTCTGAAATATCTGTGAAACTTATCACACAAAAATAATTCATTAACACCCTAAATTTGATAATTTTCATTTGAGATATATATTATTTAAATTTCAAATTTGAATGTAACGTTAGTAATCACATCCAATATAACACAAAACATGTAAAGTTTCTTACTATGAAACAATGTGCATGTCTTTTTTTATGAAAACTATTTTTCTTATTGTTATTATTCAAATTAATATTTTTATAAATCTTGATTATTAGGTGTGCATTTTATTTTTCTTAAAATCAGAATTTTATAAAAACAATTAAATTAAATTTCTAAACACTAACTTAATAAATTATGTTAGAAAATATAGGGATCATGATTTTATTTATTGAAAGAAATAAGGACTCCTTATAATTTTTCCAGTTAGAGTTTAATCATTATATTAGTAATTTGGCGTTTAAATTGCCTACCTGAAGATATGTGAATTTATCTTGCGGTATTAGATCCCACTATATGTTTTATCATTTAAATTAGAAAATATGTTATTTATAAAAATACAATTTATTAATTTATAAAATAACCAAGAATTTTATAGTTTCACTAAATTACCCAATTTATTCACAAAATTACTGGAATGGTGTTCCCGAATCTTTCTCGCATATTCTTTAATAAAAGTATTATCAATACGAATAAAATTATGATCCTAGAGTATGTCATGAAGGTTTTACTACGCATTTGCGAACAATAGTTATGAAATATAGATCTTTGATGTAAATTCAGCGTTTTCATTGGATTCATTTTGTGAAGAAGTATTCTAGACATCCTTTTTCCGAGCGATTAAAACCAACGTTTGACACAGGTCACGGTGTATTCATAAGATTACATAAAAAATGCATGCATTATTGTTGCTACATGCATGCGAAGCCACAAATCAACAAACTGCAAAAGCTATTTGGATTTGGCCCAAAATTTGGTTAGAATCTGTATTTCAGATTCTTAACCTGTGTGCCAAATTTTGTCTAATAATTTTTTTTACATTTTGTAATTATCGAGTTCATATGTACTCAGAAAATCTAGATAAACAGATTTCTTCGATATGGATTTCTTTCGATAGAAATCTACAAATTTAATCTGAACTCCATTTAACAACATTTCATCTGTCAAGCTGAAAGTACTTTTGGATTATCCTGCTCACTGATAGGTAAAAATGAATCGAAAAATTTGTTTCTCGAATTCGGGCGGCCTTTTTTAGTTATCCTTAAGAATCTGTAAATCAATATATGATGAACAATTTGGTTCCCATTTTATACAAATTTTTACTTTAAAAGTTTAGCAGTGTATCGAATTTTGTTTATTTAGGCTCTTTATGACTGACATATTTCACTTTTCACATTTGGATAAACAGCCAATCAGCTATCTTCCGAAAGGATTTCGTTTAAAATTTGATGCAATTTTACAAATCTGGTGACAAATTTCACTTACCTAAATCATGAAAAAAAATTATTAATATGATCATTGATAAATATATCAAAAGTCACATCTCACTTTTTTGCCGATTACGTGAGATTTTAAATATGAAAATACATCAAATTCTGAAGTTCGATTTTTTTTTTGATGATTGCAATGCTTTTTCTTTTATACTTCATGTATATAATATAGGCTTTATGTAAATTTCATAGATTAAGATTCAATTACCTACCTTGTTGCGTTTCTTATGTTACTTATTTTCTAATGCAATTTGCTGGTTTTTGAATAATCACATTCAATTTCACACAGTCCATCCTTTTAGAAATTCAGTTTAACATTTCATATTTGTCACAATTCCAAGCTCCACATACAGATTTTACTTCGTTCCTGAGTTAATACGGTGCTCTTCCGATGGTCGGACAGACACACTCGGAATACCATGTATTTTTAAAAAATTGAAAGAAATTCGTTCTAAAAATTATACGCAAAATTTCAAACCTCTAATTTATTATGCCTTTTAAACTATTTCTGTAGAGACTGGTAATCAGATAAAATCAAAAAGATAACAAAAAGTAGATTTGTCAAAATCCTTATGTTGTATTAATTGATGTTTATAACAATTTCTATCTGCGTACTTTGAAAAAACTAATAAAAAGTACAATTTATCAACGAAATAATATTAAAAATAAAAATAAATTATACTTTTTAAATTGCACTCTCTGAATATATATATATATAAATAGTCAATGAACACAGGTGTGAATTAGCTTACCAAGATAGTATTATCAAATTTAATTTGTCTATGTCTATAAGACGCTAAGGATCGCTTGGAGAAATGCGTTTAATTAAATCTGTGTTTAAGACGCACCTTTCGCCATAGAAGTTTTCTTGGCCAATAAGGCGGTGTTACTTGTTGAAAATCTAGTTATTGCACTAGATAGTAAATTCTATGAATAGGCGGTGAGTAGATTCATTAAATGTAGCTGCAAGTGTTGAACTTCATCACTGGGGCTTGTGCTTCCTCCATTCATGAAACTGTACACATGTCATGTTAAAGTCTAAGTCCTTAGTCGGTACCGAATTTAGACTGTGAATACTACGAGTCCACGCCCCTGTTAGAACTCCGTTAAATTCCTGGTCAATGTAGTCTCGAATTCCAATCTATTTATTACCTAATCAACTAGTTAGTAATTTGTTTTAGTTCAATGATTGTTATTAGGAAATTATGAAAATGCCATTTTTATCCATATTTTTTTCAATATAGCCAAAACAATAAACACTTAAAAAATAAGGCTTAATGATTTATTTACTTAGAAAAATATTACGACGTATTATAAGGGAATATATGATAAAAGTCGTAGATGAATAAAAAAAATATTGTTATTAAGGTTTTATTGAAGATTAAAACAATTTATTTTTAGCATAGGTTTAATTCTTTTACGATTCGCTGGATTCGTTTTTTTTTTTCACTTATTCTTGTACGAAGTATATAAACAGAAAGTATTGTAGTCATAAAAAATTTCATTTCGAAACTAAGAAAAATTTCATCGTTTCAAACTTTCCTCAGTCCCAAAACGTATTTTTATGAATACGTTTATTTTAACTGTTTATGACCAATTAAAACAAACTACTTTGAATGAAACGCATTGAAAAGTTCTAAGAAATATTCAAGTGAATCAGATTTGTAGATTTTTATCAAATTATTACCGAAACAAATGAGGTAAGACATGTGGTATTATTATGAACTTTATTTATCAGTATCAAATTTACTAACCCTACCGCCAATCCGTTGATAGCTTGTTTGTTTATATTCGTTAGTTAGTATTATCATGTCAGAGCATGATGTTATTTTTGGGATGAGATTTTAGACGTCAACAAAAATCTGTAGGCGAAAAATAAAAATGTTATTATCTGCACGAGCATTTTAAAAAATCAGCTTTTAATAACGCGTTGTCAATGCATTTACAAAAGCTCTGATTAAAAGAAAGTTAATGACTACAGCGAATAAAACCTAGAAAAATGTCATTTTGAGCACGCGATTATATGAAATGAAATAAATAGGAAATGGGATATTTTTTTTATAACAATCAATGCGGGACAAAGTTTTTTTTTCGGATCGCTTGCAATACTAAAGTGACTCATTCAATGAAACAATCAAAATGAATAAAAATATACTTTAACTCGCACTAGCACGTGGTTCAAGAAATGACGTTCTGGCATGATACATTGAAATATGTATAGCAGAAATTCATTTTAATCTGTTTTTAGTCATATGTTGCACGAACACAAACACTTTAAAGGTAAATTAATAGAACGCCTGTTATTAGAAAACGAGAAAGGAGAGAGGAGATATTCCAAATGTCTGTTTAGTTTCATAACAAAATGAAAGTAATCAAGAAAAATTCGATAAAGAAATTATTTCGTCACTGATACATAATATTAAATTTATATACGATTTTTAATTTTGTTGTGAAATTACATACCAAATTTAATTTACATTCGTCACTGCATTTAAATATTATGGTATTAAGCAGAACATATAAATAAAAATTCAGAAATGATTTTTAATTATCAAAATGTCGACATTCATTAAAATTATGAAATTAAATTTTTATTTCCTTGTGTACTTTCTTGAACGCAATTACTTCAGAGCTCAACAAACTGAAGAGATGAAATATTTATTTGGTCAGTATAGTGAAACTGAATTTTATCATCGACGAACGAATTTCGCGAACAAGAATTGCCCATTCGTGTGAATTGTATTCTTGAATTGATTCAATTAAAAAACCTGAATAGAATTATATATATATTTGGATTTTGGTAAGGACTTGCAGATCTGTGCCGAATTTCAGATTGAGTTCTCTTAAATATTGTCTCATAAGTATATATACTGAAGTGCCTAAAAACGGGTACATCTATCTGATATCGTGTTGAGTCGCCACGATCACGGTGGGGCATGGATTTAACTAATTCGTGAAGATACTATGTACACAGTTCACACCATGATTCCTGCAGTGCAGTCCACAAAATCATGTTAGTGCGAGATGGTGGAGGTCTCCTAAGATCAGCACATTGCAAAACATTTCAGATACGGTCGACAATGTTCATGTCAAGAGAATTAGGTAGCCAAGAGAGGGAAAGAAATTCTGAAAAATGCTCCTCTAGTCACTCGGTAGTTATTGTAGATCTGTGGGGTGGCATATTATCTGGAATTGTGCATCCACGTCCCTCAGAATACACACAGGACGTGAATGAATGCACAGGGTCAGAAAGGACTTTAAAGTAAATTTGACCTGTAATGATCGAGTCTATAAACATTAATGGTCCAATTTCATGCTAACTGCACTCACCCTTTACCCGCACAAAGCCTCCACCAGCTTGAACAGTTCCTTGTAGGCATGAGGATCCATTATCTCATAGGGTTTTTTCCACACCCGTATACTGCCATCCACCTGAGACACTTGGAAGCATGAGTCCTCAGAGCAGATAATGTTTTGCCAACCATTAAGAGCCCAATGGCAGCGTTGGCAAGTCCGGGTAAGGAGCAGAGCTTTGTGTCGCTTAATCATCAATGGTATACGAGATGGTTTGCGGTTGTGAAATGTCATATCAATTAGATTACGTTGCATAGTTCATAAAATGACACTTGTTGATGAGCCTGCATTCAAATCCGCAGCAGTTTGAAGAAATGTTGAACGTCTATTTGGTGTAATGATTTTTTTTCAGGCTTCGACGATACCGTTCTATCAAGATCTTTTTCCGGCCATACGCTGTCGGAGATTAAAAGTTTTACAGAAAATTTGGTATTCACAGTACACCTTAGAAATGGTCGGGTGTGAAAATCCAATTTTCCTTTTTACTTCAGAAATGCTGTGCTCCCTGTCTCTTGCGCCTTCGATTAGTACCATTAAAAATCGCTTAAATCTTGATAACACCTGCATTATAACAGCAATAATAGATAAAATAGCCTCCTGAGACACCTGTTGTGTTATATAGGCACTGTCGACCTCATCGTGGTACATTGATTGGTTGAACACCTGAATTATTTGCATACTACCTCCTATGCCAGTTTTTCTGCCTCGTCAGTGTCTAAGTGTGTTTTTGTAAATGTAATAAATGAGATTAACTACAAGATATATACATGAAATTCGGAGTTTGGTGCTGAACCTAAAATTGAAATTCTGTTTTCAAAATTTGAATTCCGTTGTTCATAAAGAAGATACAAAAAATATAAACCATTCATTGCTCTGTTAATACAAAAGTTTCCATACTGTATAAATACACATAATTTAGAGTATAAATATACACAGAAAGTTGAAGGAAAAATAGTTTCTCATCCTTACGGTTTTTTGTACCGATCAAAATTGAGAACATAGAAATGAAATCAAGCATCTTTTTTCACTTTCACATGCAAGCTAAATTCATGGAATATGCGGTCTTCTGTGGAAGGTGGCACAAAAGCATATTTAGCGACCGGGTGATGATATGCGAAGGCCACAGCGCTAGGCGATAACGATTTTCATTTATAGGAGCCTCGCAAACTATCTCGGCATTCCAGCGCTTCCGCACTTTGCGAAATTCCCGCCCATTTGTCATCAGCATAATCAGGGGCTGCCGCTTGAAAAAAAAAATCCAAAAAGAGGAAAAAAGTTCTTCCTGAATTCTAGTTGGTTGAAAAGGGCTTGTTTGAGTACTCAAGACGAGCTATGCTGTGATTTCTAGCACATCATTTGCGATATGAATAGACATAACTATAAGAGGAATTAAATATTCCTAATCTCTCCATTTATTAGGAGAAGCAAATGGAGGATCTTTCTCGAATGATGTAAAAATATTGTCTGAAGCTATTTTCTTTCTTACTTTATAGCATTATTATTAAACTGACGTTTGTAAATTAATTGTTCTTAAACTGCAACAAATAATTGTTTCATGAAGCGTTATATTTTCTTTAATAATCTAATATATAAACAGGAATTTTTGTTTGTTCTTATCTTATGCCGTACCATTCAACCAACTGCGAAAAAACTTTGCCAACTTATCGCTTACACTTGCGCCAATGTTATATTTTAAAACTTACAAAAGAAAAACAGAAAAAGGCCCATAGCATATATCAAACAAAATAAAATTATTATGATTGATCCCAATCAATGTGAGAGCCTTGAAACAGAAAGTATTTAATGCAAGTACAAATTATTTTACCTTCTCATTAATTGATAGTTATCTACACAGGATATCGAAAGCCATTAAAAAAACAACAGAAAATTACCATTAGCATATGTCAAACAAAATAGAATTATTATGATTGATGGCAATCAATGTGAGAGCCTTGAAACAGAAAGTATTTAGTGCAAGTACAAATTCTTTTTCTTCTCTTTAATGGAAAGTCATCTACCCAGGATGTCGAAAGCCATTTTAAGAAACAAACAAACAAAAAAACAGAAAGCGGCCAATAGCATATATAAAAAATATATATTATGATTGATAGCAATCAATGTGAGAGCCTTGAAACAGAAAGTATTTAGTGCAAGTACAAATTCTTTTTCTTCTCATTAATGGATAGTCATCTACACAGGATGTCAAAAGCCATTTTAAATTTCAAAAGATATTTCCAAAATTGTTTCTTCTACGGTAACAATACTCCAGGTATCAGCTATTATATGACATAATATAATAATAATATTAAATTCCCTTAGATAATATAATTATATTTTAATAGAACATGAATCTCCATTGGGCAAATTTTTTAAAAATAATCTGAGAGTATGCAATAAATAAATATTAAATGTATTATTTTCTTGAATAATATATACGTATATAAAATATAAATCAAACCTTCAGGTGCTGAGATAAGAATATGAGAAAATTTCTATAATATTATTAGCTCAAGCTTCTTGAATGACTCTATTGAAGATGTAAGGTCTAGATACCCCCAATTTCATTAAGAGGGATACCTGTAGTGGGAGAGGTTTTATCTTTACCGATAATGGCTATTGAGACTCAATTGTATTTTGCAACTCCATATTGGTACAATGATCATAATTCAAGTTCTTCATACATTTCGAGAGGTAGCTTTCGGATGATTAATATTTAATATATATTTTTCGGTTTTGTACTGAAATGATCTAGTGATAGTATCCGCGCTCAGATGATGGTGAGTACCACTGTGTGGTGGTTGAGCGCAAAAGCTCCGTCAAATTGGAGGCTGCATTTTTTCACCATTTTAAATTTCAAACTGTTTCACCATTATACCATTCAATTTTTCGCCATTTTTATTTTCGGGCAATTAAGTTATTTAGATTATCATTAATGTTTTATCAATGATAACTTATCACCTTTGAATGTTTTGAAAATAAAGGCATTAAACACTTTGATGCATGTACTTCAAAATTTTATGAATATCTATACGTCAGACGCTAAAATTGTGAACTAAGTTTCATTTATCTACGTTGATACGCTTTTAAACTGTCATTTTATCAGCAAAAATGATGACTGCAATTCTAATTAAGGTAATTGGGCTTACCTTATTGTCCGGGACCGCCACCGTAGATGAGTAATAAACATTTGTTCAAGAAATCCATATACTTTTTGAAACAATTTTTATTCACGGCAAACACAAACACTTAAGATTGAACGGAATTTACAGATACATCCCGTAGACCCGGTATCAAAGCTTTCAGTCCGAGGTCTCGGTATCAACTCACTATAGTTAAAGGTGGAGCTGCTATTGAATTCTTTAAGTGGAATGGAAGGATTTTGTGACATAAACTGTCTCTTTTATACACATGCAGAAACTAAGATAGACAGATGGTCAACTACTTGAAGGATTTCGTTCGAACTTTAATATATACACTTTAGATAGTGAATTTATCAAATTTTAATTTAATTCGGTACTTTTCCTTCAACAGGGTGCCGGCCAAAAATTGCCAAAGAAATTTGGCGGAATCATTATTTGGCGATTTTTCGCTGGCGCCCGACTAAAGGAAAATAACCTTTATTTATCTTTAATTTGCAACTATTGGATTAACTTATATGAAAATAGCCGAACAGTCAGATTTCCTCTTAATTTTTATTCAAAATTTGATAGTAAGATACAACTTGAGAGTACAGATGACATATATTTCCAAACATCCTCTTTTGGATTGAAGAACTTTTGAAACATGGAGATTCCCAAGTTGTTGAGTTTGAATTTTTTGATGATTACAATACATTTACTATACTTCGTATAAGAGAAAAGGAAAACGAATTTAGAAATCGATGTTTATAGTTGTTGAACGAGTATGATTATGTAATGAATTAATAAGGTGAAAAGTACGTGTTTGTTCCTACTGGAGCTGCAGACGATAATAATCAATCCTAAATTATAGGAAAAATTCAAGAATTATGTTTTTTCCCCAAATATTTTCCTGACTTTTTTTTTATTTTTTGGTTTACAAAATAAACCAAGAAAAAATTCTGTAATCATCAAAAGTTTCAAAATCAAACTCTTGATGTATCACATTTTAGACATTCTAATGTCCGAAAAACACTTTTTTTCGAACATATGTCTGTGAGCACAACAGCTAACAAATCTTTCAATTAGATGAATTAAATTCGGTATATAATCTTTATAACAAATTTGTAGATTTCTTTCAAATTACGAATGAAATTTTTTCATCGAATTCTGTATGAACGGCTGTTTGACTATACGTTAGTGCAATATCAATAAAATGGTGAGAACTAGATAAATAAAGGAAAAAGTACGCATATTCACCATACAAAGTATAGATATTTTGGAACCAAATCTGATAAGCAGTTTTCTGTCTGTCTAGTAGACATTTTAACAAACATTAATGCCATAACTTGAAACTGCAGTGGTTTAAATCTGTGAAATATGATATGGTATTTAGTAGCTATAAAAAGTTTTCTTTCAATCGATCACAAAAAAGTACTCCTATATACGTACTCGGTGCTCTGTTTGATTGTGTACTAACCTCGTATCAGCGATTAATCGCCAAATATCGCATATTGATGGGGGGGGGGTTGGCAACTGTTGTTTGCCAATACCATGAGGTTACGCACAAGTACATTTATTTGAGATTATAGGGAGAAATTTTTAAGAGATCATGCCCTTTATTTCTTTAAAGTTTCTCACAAACCACTTTCTTTATCTACTTTGTTTTAACCTTCTAAGAAAATATTCTCTATCTATTAAAAATTACATAAATGTATCGCTATTGTTATTCATCAGAAATCATTTTTTAAAATAAGTTTAAGTGTTCTTTGTAGAGGAAAGAAAACGTAATCTTAGTTTTAGCACTTACATGTTAATTAGAAGTGAAACCAATTAAAATTAGGCTGTTACAGAAGGACATAATTTGTAATCGAATTGTACTTTGACATGATAAACATGCATGGCAGCAATTTAATTGATTTAAATTATTGAATTGGCCATCTATAAGGTGTTACTTTATTAGCCTCAGATTTAAGTTTGAACCACTGATTTTAAATGAAAAGCTATTTATCTGAGAAAACGTTCTATATACAGAACCGAAAAAATATGCCTATAATGAGCTATAGAACGTTAAGGTAGCTCAGTTAAGACGGAAGTAAATTTTAATCCTTTGAATGTGGTCGATTCGAAATAGTTTCTCCTGTCCTTTAAAAAAAGATATTTTTCCTCTACATAAACAATAACGTAATATTAATGATACTTTTTTTATATCTAACGCTTTCTTAATAAAGTTTTTCTCTCCAGTCAATTGTCCCTGTTCATTTAACACAAAAAAATCCAGTACATTTCCTACTTTATTTGATGGGATATCTGGGAATAAATGTAATGAAAGTTGCTTTCGATGCCAGCAAATCAAATAAAAACGATAAAATTTCTATAATGTATTTCCCCTCATTTTGGTTTGCTATTCATAGCAATTCAAATGAACTAAACAACTGGCGTCAAAATAGCCGTTCAAGTATCACAGTTTAAAAATTATTTTGAGCGTTACGTGTTGAAGAATTGCCGAGACTACAATTGATGATTATTCTTATCCCTTTACTCAATAAAAATCAGTAACATATTTTTAAAACATCTAAAGGGGAAAATCCATTCGCATTTTGTAATAAACTAATTGAGAGATGACTTCATCAAATCTCTCAAAGTTAGACTCACTTCTGCTAGAAATTTTCCTTTTCAGGTTCGGATTCCTCATCTTAACTAGCAAAACCTCATCACTCTTCTGTCTACAATCTAGGTTACGCGATCGTATTCTAATCATTGCAATAGTTTCGTTGTCTTTCTAGGGCTACACGGGAAGTTTCTCTTTCAACAATCTTGTTTTTACTAATATATTTATTTTTGAAAAAAAAAACAGTTTTAGCATGAAACACTTACGCTTGTGTGCATGAAACACACACACATATGTGACATGTCCATACATGATTTTTCTTCTTTTTCATCTTTTTGCATATTTTCATGCTATGCATGCTTTCTCAGCTTTTGACAAAAATAATTCAAATATTTTTTCAATGACGTAGATTTAAATTTTGATTGGCTGTTTAATTTTTATAGTCTCTTTTAAAGTTAATTCGTAACTATTAAAAATACTTTATTGTTTAATTAAAAATTATTATTAGAAATACTTTATTGTTTAATTAAAAATTATTATTAGAAATACTTTATTGTTTAATTAAAAATTATTATTAGAAATACTTTATTGTTTAATGACATCTGATACTATTTCGCTTCTTGTTTTAGTTTATGTTAAAATTGCCCTGCATGTACTGCTGGTTTATTATAGCTTAATAATAAATACTGAATATGCATTCCGTACTTATTACCTTCACATAACTACAAACAATAATAATAAAGATAAAAATGAAATCTGCCATGCATATTTCAATGTATCGTGTCAGAACATAATTTCTTGAACGGCCAAGCACCGCGTGCTCGCGCACGTTAAATTATGTTTTTATTCATTTTAATTGTTTCATTGAATGAGTCACTTTACTATTGCCAACGATCCACAAAAAACTCTGTCTCATATTTATTGTTTTAAAAAACATCACATTTCCTATTTATTTCATTTCATATAATCGCGTGCTCAAAATGACATTTTTCTAGGTTTTATTGGCTGTAGTCATTAACATTTTTTAAAAAATTAGAGCTTTTGTAAATGCAATGGGAAAGCATTATTAAAAGCGTATTTTTTGAGGAGCTCTTGCAGATAATAAAATTTCACTTTTTCGCCAACGGATATTTGTTGACTCTCATTCCCAAAATAACATGTTCCGACATGATAATAACCAAAAATACTATTATATCAAATAATGCATGCATTTAAAATCAAAATGCATTAAAAATAAGCTATTTTTATCGGTTAGTTATCTTAATTATATTTAGTTGAAAAAATAGTCTGCATATAGTCCATCAATTTAGAATATCTCGATATATAATTACAGACTGCTAATCTACCATTTGATTCTAAGTGGTCGTCTGTGAGGTTGGAACAATATGTCGTCTTAATTATATCCATCGTTGAAAATGCAAAGTCCCCCTGGTAGATAAACCAAAGAACGATGGTAAATAAAGTGCAAATTTTTTTACATTAGGGTATTTTCCATCGATTAATAGATTTCAAAAATTATTTTTTAGGTTCTGAGCTATGGGCTTTTAAAATTCTAGCTATTTGAAGAAGAAGATTTCGTTTTGCTTGATAGGTAAAAATGAAATATTTAGTTGTTCTTTTTTTGTCACATTAACATTTACAAATTAGTAATACATGAATTATTAGTGTATTTGAGGATATTGCCCACAGTGAAGGGGAAATTTCCTGAAGGGCACAAGATATTGGCAGTAAATATTGAACAATTATGCAATCGATAGTTCAGGATTTTCGATGAAATTATAATGCCTCCGTCGAAACATATTATTGATTTCAAACAATCCATAAAAATTGGGTTGAACTGGTGATCAAATCTAATCCATTTATGAAGTTTCTATACATTAATTTTAGAACAATCGACATTTTCATAATCATAGGCCAAATAGTTATCGAGAAACTTGGCAAAAGATCGTCGTATCAGCTTTGAGATGGTCGCGGAAGTAGTCTAAAATCGTCAGTTTTTATAGAAAAATGATATTATAACTTCATCATTTAATCAGTTTTAATGATCGATTTAGTTGATTGGAGTTTTTATAAATAAAATTTTAAAAAATTAAATTTTTCGGATTATTTATTAACTCAGGTTACATAAAGAATAATAATTTAGTTCATTTAGACTATTTTACTGGCAGATGTATGTCCCAAAATAATCGATGGGCTCCGAATAGAATGGTTATCCTCTATTCATTTAACTGTATTTGCATTAAAATAAGCTATTATATTGAATTAATAATATAGATATTATAAGAGATCATAGAAAACTTTTCCTCATTTTACTTTTTGGAAAATATCATATTTCAATTTTTTTCACTTCATATTGACACAAACTGAAAATTACATTTATATATTTAATTTATATTTAATTTGGAATAATGGTTGGTTTATTTTCTTAATTTTGTCAGTGTGAGGGCAACACGTTGATAAACGCTAACTTTTTCCTCATTAACGTGCGCATGCAGATTAAATTTTATTTTTATTTTGCCTGAAATACATTGTTGGAAAACATGGTTAAGTATTTCTTTAAAAAAAATTTTTAAGCGAAAATTAATTTACATATTAAAGTACAGTTATTATTAAAAAGATAATATTTTGAGTTTTGACTTGAGGAAAAAATCAATTTTGCGCTATAATAATTTGGAATATTATAGCTGAAAAATGCTAAAATGTCGATTATTTTTAATTAATTAAAATTCTAATTAAAAATTTTAAAAAATTACTTCAAAGTACACATTCTGGCCTCCAAGGTACACACATGCCAAATTTCTTAGCTGCAAGTCAAACTATCTTGTAGGACGCCGACACACACTGAACTTTATTATAAATATAGATAGATTATCCAAGAGGAATTTATTAAACAAATTTATTTATATATATTTTTTAAACTCAAGATTCTGATTTTATTTTCCGATATTTGTAATTTAGTTGCATGTGCGACAATATTTATCAATAATAATTATATTAGGGAATAATGGTTCAGAATTTTCACTTTATGTTGTGTTCACTTTATGTTTCACTTATTTGAAAGCAATGTTTTAAGCAAGCGGTGTTAGAAGTTAAAATGAAATTTTTTGTAAATACATTTCCTTAATACATTTTTTGAGACTCCAAATCTGTAAAATTCAGAACCAAAATCAATTCAGCTTCAGAACGCAAATTTTTGTTCAGAATTACATTAAGATCAAGCCACCGCGACAACGTTAGTCAGGCACTAAAATGGACAGAAAATGCGCTCCATACGATACAACTCAGTTTTCTTGGGATTTTTTAAAATAGTTTTTGAGAGTGGGAAAGAAGTAGCTCTTTATAGATTCTCGTAAGTCTCAGTTTTGATGGATCTAAAGCCAAGATTGTTGTAGATTCTGGAATCTTCGGTTTTGTCAATAAATTCATCGCCAGAACTATTGACTCGTTATTCATCTAGTATCCTTCAAATCTCTCTGTAAAAGTGCCTTCCGTATCATGGAATTAACTGGACCGGGAAGCAACATTTCAAACTGATAACAATACTGTTTCAAAATATTCGTCCGGTAGGAAGCCCAACAAGCTCGTTGCAAAACTGTTTCCGGGAATCTGTCAGGTGAAAAGTCCAAAAACTCAATGTAGGATACTGAATCTTCATTCCACAATAAAGTTTAAAAATACAATTAAGAAAACACTGTCAAAGAGTAAAAAGAGACATTACTTTCAGGAATCAAAATCACGTTAGCAGTTAGAAAATTGTACATTGGATAACAGCTCAGTACCATGGCGCTCAGCTTCAAATAACTGGAGAAATCACACCACGATCCACTCACAAAAAAAGAATTCATACAAGTATATTTTCTCTTGAGGATTCGCTAAAACCCTTTCCGAGAGAAGATGGAACATTGCCATCTTGGTATTCAATAGAAATATCTACAACATTCTTTCAGATTAAGAAGCTTTCTATTTTGTTACAAAATTCGTCCCAAATGGATTTTTAAAAAATGTCGAAAAGATTCATTATCCTTTCCCTCTCTTCAACATACATTAAATTATGTATAAAATGCACTTTTTTACAATGAGAAAGTTGCGCAGGATAACAATACTACAAATTCGTAATAACATTTTCAAGAGAGAAAGAGAAAGATGTCTATAGGGAAGAATTTGCAAAGAAAATTTGGTCAGATGTACTTTGAAAGGTTGAAGTGTGCAACTTATGGTGATTTTTTTAGATTATATTAAAAAAGATATCGAAACTAAAAGTTTCTTTTTAAAAAAAATTGTTTATATTTAATTTCACTGAATAAAAAGAAATGAAAAAAAGTTTTTAAGGAAATCAGTGAATAAATCAAGTGTAAATGGTAATTCCTTTTACCAACTTTTTTGTTCTGTAATATTCAAGAAGCTTTAAGATATTTTAATAGCGTTAATTGAACAACCATAAATAAACTAACAAGATAATAAAGAGGTTTTTTCAAAATCTGGGAAGAAACTTTCTGCTAATTACAACAATTTAAGTAGATTTTTATACATAAGAATGCAAAAAATATCCAAACGTTTTTTTTTTTTAACATTTTATCTGATTGATTATTAAGAAAATAACTATGTATTTTTTTCACCACGTATTACACGAAATCTTATTAGATTTATTTGATAGATAGAAAGCATCATCACTGCATTATGTTTGTAAACTATGAAACAATAACACAATTTAAACCTTGTGATTTCTGTCCATCCATCAAAGCTTTCAAAAAGAAATTTCTGAGAAATCTTAAAATTTTCCTATCGTAGAATTTCCTCAGCACTTTATTCCAGCGAAACGTAATCACTTTCTTCCGATGAAGTCCTCTAGCAGCGCTAAGTCGGTGCTAAACTTAATTCAGCGATAAAAGTCGGATTTAAAAGTTTTTATTCTGTGTAAGGAAAGAATTAGGGACGCAATAAAGCTAAAAATTCAATTTTCTGCGCCCAGTGCAGGAATTTTTGAGTGTTCTGACGATAAGTGGTATTTATTATTCGGCTTACTTTCTCTCACACGGCAGGTGTTTGCTTTTTTGTACAACGAGACATCTCGGAACGACGGTAGGATTTTTTTTCCTTTCTTTTTTTGTTCTTTCTTCTAAGAGTATGACCTTCACTCGTTTAATATTAATTCGTACTTGGATGGCCCGTAATTATTTCAGGAACAGCCTTTCATACGCCTTTAGATAATTCGGTTATAGAAAATTCAACATAGCAATGGATAAATATTTTAAATGTTTTTTCAACATCATATATAGGCCACATCTTTCAGAGAAAGGTTTTTTTCTCTGTCAATTTGTTAGTATATAGATGAATGTGTGTGTGTGTGTGTGTGTGTGTGTGTGTGTGTGTGTGTGTGTGTGTGTGTGTGTGTGTGTGTGTGTGTGTGTGTGTGTGTGTGTGTGTGTGTGTGAGAGAGAGAGAGAGAGAGAGAGAGAGAGAGATCTATAGGAAAGAAAATTTGGTCAGAAGTACTTTGAAAGGTTGAAGTGTGCAACTTAGGACGATTTTTTTAGATTATATAAAAAAAGATATCGAAACTAAAAGTTTCTTTTTTAAAAAAAATTATAATTAAGTTCCCTGAATAAAAAGAAATGAAAAATGTTTTTAATTAAATCAGTCAATAAATCAGGCGAAAAGGGTAATTCCTTTTATCACTTTTTTACCATTAACCCCTTAACCGGTTTGCCCGTATACCGTACGTGCATCGATTTATCGAATTTTGATAGTTGTAAACAAAAAATAAATCATTCATACCAATAATAATTAAATAGTAAAATGACTTCGAGTACGTAGATAAGTTAAGTATTCCATGGATTTGCATTTGAATCAAAATATGAAAATATTCCCAAAATAGAAGGTGTCATCTTATTAGATAGTAAGGAAAATAAACCGGTTAAGGGGTTAATGTTTTCTCTTTTTTGATTTAATTGAGCTTGTTGATTCCTTCCTTTATAAAATTCATAAATGGTCTTATTTAATATTAAATAATGTTATTGATTTTATATATAATGATTTTATTTAATATTAATTAATTTTAACATTTAATAACTAGCAAGGGCTCTTAAAACTTGATATTTTCCAGTTCTGTTTGACACGTTAAATCTATGCACTTATTTTTTCATATTTATTAGCATCCGTTCCTACTAATAAATTTTCCACTCATATCTGTTACTACCATAATTTTATTATTGTATTTGTTTTGTTTGCTTTCATTTATTTTACTTTTCTTTTTCATTTCTATTTCAATGTTTGGATTTTATATTGTTATATTTTTTTAACGCTCTGTAAACGAAATTTTTTAAAAATTTAATTGGGGAGAGGGAGAGGCAAAATGCTTTTTTCCTTCATTCTCTATTTTTTCTCCCTTTTCAAATGCTCCGTTTATCTCGTTTTGCAAAAGCATGTATTCTCATCATTCAGTTTGCCCATTTTCTGATTTTCTTCTGTTTATTTTTATTGACTGATAATTTCTGACTTGTGCATTTGTGTAATTTTGTATCTTCAGCGTTCTTATTTTCAGAATATTTCGGGTAAATTCTGTATCTCAAAAGACCAGTCCAACTTCTTGTATCCAATAATGATCAATAATCTTTAAATTTTTATTTTAAACATTAAAATTCTCACTCTGATAAAACAGCGAATGCCAAGGAAAATCATTATCCCCAAATTTGTGACTTATCTTTCACTTCAGCTTCACGACACTGTTGAAATTACCTTGAAGTTTTAGTTACAGGGGGCATGAAGTGGTATTATGTTATTTACATGCCCCCGATATTTTTCTTAAATAATGGTTCTAGTACAGTTTTAAGTTTCTAGAACAGTAAAGAAAATTAAGGAAGGAAGTCTCCTATAGAGTCCAAAATATTTGATTTAATAAAATATAATATATAATTTTCTAATAAAACCAAATATTAAATTTTTGCTGTCTAGGTTACTTTATTAACGAATTATCAAGTTCACATTCTCTCAGATATGTATACAGATAAATAATTAAACATGTGACTGATTAGGCCTAATTTCTGACACAAAACTGCAATTCTACAGATAAATCAACTTAATTTCAAGAAATTTGGCGATGAAATTACGTATCTTGGAGAATGAAAGCTCATCGAACATTTGCGATGCAGAGATTCATCAACATTTCAAAATTCAATTTTTTCAGGTTTATAATACATTTTCTTGGTATACTATAACGTCCTGTGAAATGTTGCATTAAAATTACAACTGTTTTTTATTCGCCAGTCAACAGTTCACTCCTTGACTGTCTGCAATTTCGCATCCAAGTAAAAGCAACAACTCATAAAAGTGACTTAAATCAATGAAATCTGGTATGTTATCTTGTGGCTACAATTTTAGTCAGTCGGGCATCAAAAATACTTCCAAAATATACATTCCGGGGATGCATTCAGAAAAATGTTCGATTCATTCCAAACTGTTATACTTAGTACCTATAATTCATTAATTATATGCAAGATGTTCAACGACTCACCAAAAGTACACAATTTTATTCTGAGGAAAGGGAATAAGATCTTAACTGGGTAGTATGCAAGAAAGTCTTGTCGAGACCAAACCAGCTGGTTTATAATGGAATATTTTTTTCCAGTTTTTATAATCTTTTTACTGAGATACAACAACGGATGTTTTTCACCCTGGTTTGTCTTTTTGAGTTGAAATAATTGCCATATCAAGGTTTGAAGCTATAATTTAAAATTACTATTTAAATTAAGTTTTTTTTCCTATAATATTTTTATTTATCTTTCTTTTTCAAGGTATCAGTTTAAAAAATTCTTTTTCTAGGTCTGTTCCTTTTCTAGGTATCTGTTTTTTTTATTTACCTTTTCCTTTCTAGGTATCTGTTCCTTTTCTAAGTATCTGTTCTTAGATTTAAAAAAATAGAATAAAAATTATAAATCCTTCTAATCCTAAGAATGTTCAAAATTGAGATATTTTGATCACCATTGAAAAATAAAAGCAAACTTTTAAATTTATTTCCCTAGATTTTTTATACCATGACCAACAAAGTATACTAATCAATTTTTTTCAATCTTTAGAATATCTATGCTTTATTACTTTAATAAATATTTATATTTATCTTTAAATATACACTCAAGAAATAAAATATTCTTCCCATAAGTTTAAATGTGTGATCTAAATAAAGGAATTACAAGGTATTCTCATTCATGAAAAAAATTCAGCCATCATTTTAATTAATGAAAATTAGTTAATTTTTAATCCAAAAAAGCTATAAAAAGCTATCTAAATGTATTAACTTATAAGAATTAATAGTTTTATTCGATATTAATAGTGTTAAAATGTTTGTCAACTTTTTATGGTTTATCTAAAATAGATTTTTTTTAATTATTTGGTAGTTGGTGAATGTGAGAATTTAGTTTTCATAAGATCATTTAATTTTCTATAGAAATTGGCTGTTTTGATTAAACCCATTCAAAAATTTATAACAATTTTAATCTCTTATTTTAATTATTCTATGTTCATATGTTTCAATAATTTTTGCTTTCATGATTTCCTTTACTCTTGGCAAAAAATTACAAAACCTAGATTGCTTTAGGTTGTATTTTGTCAGTTGAGTATCATCCATTGTTAAAAGTGCCTTTTCTGGTTTTTATAGAAGAGAATTTTTTTAAAAAAATTAATATCATAGCATGCAATACTAACATTTTTGTTCATTTAGCTTGTGTTTAAAATGTTTTACCTTGGAGTTTATATAATATCTTTAATTTCATCAAAATAAAGAAATATTGACACGGAAATAATTTTATCCATATTTTAAATGTTCATGTTATCTTCTTTAATCATAAGGTTAACTAATTATACTCTCTTTCGATGATATTTTAACATGCTAACATAGAAAATCTATGGTACTCTTTTTTATAATAAGTCAGGATATAATTAACTCGGAAACTAATTATGTCTTAGTTTAATAAATTATTCCATAACTAATTATTCCATCGAAACTCACAAAATAATTAGTTTGGGATAATTTCTTTTCGGTCTTCTCTGATCCTTTCCATTCTATCACTAATCTGTTTGGTTTTACTTATCAATATAGCTAATATTAAATCTTTCCCCAGATAATTCTCTTTGGATAATTCTACTACTATATCACACATAACATTTTTGTAACTGATTTATCTATTGATTTCAAAACATATTCTATAGCATTAGTTCCTTTATCTTAAGGATCTATCTACTACTTACATATAAACGTTACAAAGCTATCAGATTTCAACCATCAGTTTGGAAAATCAACGATTTTCAAAGATGTGAATCCAATGCTTCTATGAAAATAGTTCTTGAAGATATTAGAACCAAGGGGATGTGTTTCGCTCCCTGAAGGGCTGCTTCACCACAAAAGATTTCAAAAACTCTTTTGACAGTTTCTTTGATATTTTTCATTAGATTTACATAGAGAATGGCATTTGGAATTTCTAGTTAATGTTATAACAGATTTTCAAAACATTTCAAGATTATATTGCTGGTAAATGAAGTATTTTAATCTAATTATATTGCATTTAAGGTGCATAATCTGTTAAATATTTCTAAAAGAGATTTAATCTTTGATATTGACGCAGCACTAAGAAAAACACAGTATACAAATATTTAGAACAAATAATTGCCTTTAAATATCTATTCGCACATAATGTGATCGGTAAAGAATATTCTACCTCAAAGATTATTTTTAAAAATATCTCTGAAACTATGGATATATAAGCCAATATAACTTATTTTTAAAATTTTTCCTCATTTCTTTGACATGGATCGAACGTCTTATCACATTCTTTTATTTCCTTTTTAAAATTTGGACATATAGAATTATTTTTTGTAATTTATAATTCATTTTAAGTTTGCTTACAATATCGAGAAGTCCTATAATGACATAAGGTATTAATTTGTAATCATGACATAATGATTCAAAGGGATGATTTAAAAACTGTCGATGGAATTATGGGAAATACTTATCAGCAAGCATGTCACGTGTTTTTTTTTTTCACAATTTTTCAAATTTGGGAACTGTAACAGAGAGACAGAATTTAAAAAATTACTATTTACGAAAAATTCAAGGAAAGAGTGGCTTGAAGCGTGAACAATTGACAGCAGAAAACGGAAAAAGACATGTCAGGGAAGAGATTATGTCCTGAAATATGTTGACAATTAGAAAGTGAAACCTGGCATCATGATATATTTCTGACTTTATTTTGGAATAAATTGAGTCTGACTATATCTATCACTAGACTGAAGTGGTTTAGTAGATGGTGAGCGAGCAAAAAAGGTTTGGATTATGAAGCGATCCCAGCCCGTTAAAAAAATTGTTTTTTTTTTCTGAAAAATGTTTAATTTCAAAAAATATAATTATTGCTACTATCTCAAGCAATTAAAAATTATAATTGTTTTATTAAAATAGTCACAAATTTCAATCTAGATTATCGGAACCTGCTGAAACTACACATAGAATAGAGAGCAATTATTTATTTATTGAATACATTTAAAGGTGGTCCGAACTTTTGTTTACTTCCCATTTCCTAAAATTCATTATTATAATCATCACCCAAAGTTCCTATTTATTAATTATGGAAGTTCTCATTAATTATAGAAGATATTTCCAGTGTCTTATAATAATCATTATTCTGCTCTCTATATGAAATTAAAAATTTGGGAACATGGAAAAATTTATTAAATTTATAAAGAAAAAATCTACATTTATCTTTTTCATGGGAAAAATTATTATAATTATCATTTAGGTTCAGTAGAATTGTATTGAATCGAAATAAAAGTTGTATTGTAATCACTTTAAAACACAAATTTTGATTATAGTTCAGATATTACATTACTGAGCAGATAATGAGGCTCAGAATAATTATTATTTTAATAAAAGTATTTAAAAAATAGCTCATTTACAAACACTCTAAAATATTTTATGATTTCACATAAACATTCCAATTAATTGGCAATTATTTTTAGAAAACCCTTATTTTTTGAATTTATTTCTATGTAATATATATGTACTATAAAATTCTGAAGGTTATATTAATCAAAAGGTTTGATTTTTATAGAGATTTCTGTAAAAAAATCACATTTAACGAGAAAAATTCTTAAATTAAATGTTTGAAAAAAAATTTAAATAATTTTTTATAATATATTTCATTTATGCTTTAATATTATCTGATAATATAAAAAATATTTCAAACTTCATTATTTTAAAAAAGTACGTATATCTTAAGCGCAATAGCCAATAAATTCTGAAATAATAACCTTCAAATTTGCAGTATAGCTCATATGCTAAATAAGCTGTCTATATGAATGATGGGTGCAACTTGGGGTTGGGGGGGTTGGAGTAGAGCAGCAATATCTTTCTGAAATAGTTAGGGTTCAGTCTGGTTTTGTATGTTTGTTTGTTTTTCGTCAGATTTTATAGTATTAATGGAAAGGCAAGATATTAGATAGACATAGAATGGCATATATTAATGGAAGGGCAACATATAGATAGGCATAGAATAAAAAAGATGTATGGTAAAATATTATAAAATACTATTTAATATGGTAAAAGCAAGAAAGTAGAAAAATATTTATCTAAATATCCCAAATAAAAACAAGGAAATCCGTGCAGTGCACATTCCATTTTCAGCTGCTGTTCTCTGAAAACGCCTTTAATTTAATTACTAACTTTCGTAGAGATAAAGCAAAGACTGTTTTAACGATGTAAAGGAAATAAAAGAAACAATAATATGATTTAGTTATAAAGAGTTTAATTTTCGTTCAGATTGAGTTTTTAATATTTGATGATATTTCAATATTTTCATGATTAAAATTCTAAAGTTATTAAATTAATATTACCAAACATTATCCCAAAATAAATTTTCTAACCCGTGCTTTCCTCTTCTTAAAATAAAAAAAAATTGTCTGTAATATGTATTAAATATATAACATTACATATCAAATTTCCTGTATTATTTTGCAAACATTTTGACATTTTATAAAAAAGAGAAAAGAAAACATGTAATCATATGTCTTTAAAAATAAGGAAATGGTACACAAAGTATCTCATGTAATTTAAAGAACTTTTATAGTAGTGCACATTTTTGTTTTATCGCCATGAAAAGCAACTGATTCAAATATTTATCACTTATTTTAATAAATGCAATTAAATTTATAAACAAAAAAATCTACACTAATATTTTTTGTTTCACCTAAATAAAATTATTATAATTATTATTTATTTTTAAGAAAATTGTATTTAATTAAAATATAGTTGTATTTTAGTCATTTTAAAAATTAAATTTTGATTATAGTTTAGATATTATATTACTGAGCAGAAATAAATGAAAATATATAAAATTACAAAAATTTGTTTAAAAAAATATTTTCTTTTTTAATGCAAAATAAATAAAAGACACATTAATCAATTCTTGTAATATTGATTTTTCGGGAACACTTCCAATTTATTCAGTATATTCTTTTGAATCTCAATTTTAATGAGATTCGGTTTATTCTACCCTTACCGTTTATTCTACCCTTTTTCCTATTATTTTTTACAAAGACGAAATTATTTATTTGTTGATGAGATAAATTTCTAGGACAACATTTTTATTTTTATGGGTAAGTATGCTTAAATTAATGCTGAAAGATTATTTTTTCGAACATCTGATGAACCTTTGTTTAGCATTAAGAAACAAATGTAGTCCAAGAGTTCAGATCTTTCAAACAGGTTTGAAGAAGATGTAATTTAAGTAAAGATTAAGAACAAATTAATTAAGAACAAATAAAAATTCTTAATAAAAATTTTATTAATATAGATGCTCAATTTTTTAAATAGTTTATTCTAATTTACAATTAGAAATTAATTAATAATAACTAAATATTATTACTGATAATTTTAATAAATAAAAAAATTTAATTTTTCATAATTTCTGAAATTTTTTCTCTGTCATAAAATGCTCGAACATTTTTTTAAATATCCCCGTTATATAACAATTGTAGAAGAATCCGAAAAAATAATTCAATAAATCTACCCAATATAATTAATAATAAGTAAATTTAAATAATTAAGGATTAATAAATAAGATTCATTAATAGTAATTTTAAATGAATCAAATTATTACTCATAATTTTTTAATAATTTCAAATATATCAAAAATATTCTCTTACTTGAAATTCTTAATTAATTTGTAATTCATATTTCTCTTCACTTTCGGGTATAGGTTTCTTGGCTGAATACTTCATGCTGCATATGAAGAAAAAAAAATTCTGTAATTTTGAGATTTTGTATTTTTTTTTCTGCTGTAAAGCAGAACACGATAAAATCAATTGAAATTATCTAATAGAAAGTAACTAAAATGAAAATTTTCCTAATATCAAAGTAAGAACTGGTTTAAAAAGATTATGTTTTATATTATTTGTGTTTTAATGAATAATAGAATATATTAAGGTTGCAGTGGCTCTTTAAACTTTTTGTCACATTTATAATATCTTTTTCAATGTCACAGAATAAAAATAATGCAATCAGGGAAGAAAAAAGATTAAAAAGTTTAATTTAATTTTAATCAATTTAATCTCCTTTACATATGAAAAATATATAAATTATTGCAACTTTCGCAATCTTAGTCTAAAAATGATAATTTTCTCTCGAATATGTCTTATCACAAAAAGTAATAAAAATAAACTTAAGTATAGTGCCATCCACACAATTTATATAACATGAAAAGACATTATTAAGGTGGACGAACTATGAAATAAATTCAACATTTTTGCTAATGGATATCGATACTTTGTTCCAAACATAGAATCCGAATATTAAATTGTTAAATACAAATAGTATATACTCAAAAAGCAATACGTTTTGAAATTTGAACAAGCAGGCAAGCAATAAATTGCTATTTAAAATCAGGATAATAGATTTATGGTCGAACTCGCAGCGTGATAACATTCCAAAGTGAGAATTCGCTTAATTGAATTCTCACTCTTTCGCGTTTATTTAAATTTGCTAATAAGGTGTGGAATTTTCCAGAGAAATTCCGATCTCGATTTCTAATAGAGATATAACTGAAATTCTAGTATATAACAGAAATTTCATTTTTGTCGCCAAATTTGCTAAATCACCAAATGGTCATTAAGTTCAAGTATAATTCAGGAGTCTTTGACACAGCATCCGTTCAAAGTATCTGTAAATCTCTCTTCCTTACTATGAAATTAACAGTGCAAGGAAGGAATATTACAGATTCGTAACAATATTTAAATTTAAATACGTAATTAATAACAGTAGCATTATATTCTTAACTATTTAATACCTGGAGAGAGAAATTAGACAATGCAGGCATCCAAAAAATGTGTCTGTTATTAATCTATAACTTGAGAACGATTTAATTTCAAATTTGGAATTAAGATAATTTTTGATTGATCAAGATTTTGAGATCCGCTTTCATTGTAGTCTATCATAAAAACAGTCTTGACATAAATTCAATGCAACGAAGCCAAATTGCTAATCAGGCCTGCCGCGTATCATTTGACAAAGTTTTATTTAACACTATTTGGAAGTTAGAAAAGGGTTTGTTTAAGTTGGATCTTGCAATTTTAAGCTACACATAGATGATAATAAGATACCTAAGAATCCATTGTTGTTGCTGGTCTCGTGTTCCGATTTACAAAGGAAGGGGGATGCAGTAATTTCTGGGTGTATGGTACCCTGAGCACCCGAGGGCTGAAGTTTGACTTCTAGCTCACACACGTCACAAACCCTTTTTACGAGACGCTCTTCATTAATCCACAGATCATAATTTAGATATGGGACAGAGAACAATCAAATCTGACCCAGTAATCCCAGTGGTATTACTCTCATGAAGGACTTTGTGACCCCGACAAGGTGTTGTGATTACGTTAACGTGTGCCAACCACCCCACACACGGAGAGTCTTTGGATGGCGGGCTCGAATTCGCAGCTCAATGGATGTGAATCCAACGCCCTACCAACAAGGCAATCCCGACTCTATTAAAAATGGTCTTAGCACAATTTCAGTCCATCAAAATCAAATCAAAGAAAAGAAGTTAACCAGCCTTCCCGCGTATCACTTAACAAAGTTTTATTTAGCTCTATTTGGAAGTTAGAATAACGGAAGTTGTAATTAAGTTGGACCTTGGAATTTCAAGTTGTACTCAGATTATCATAAAATACCTAAGAATCAATACATAAACTCTATTAAACTGAAAATTGCTCTTTCAGAAAAAATGACACAATGAATTCTGCTGTTTAGTCAATTGTATACAATGGCTTCATGACTGCATATTGGCCAGTAGCCGAATCTATTAGTTTAGAATCTATCACGCCTTACAAGAATACAGCTAACGTACATCCGTCCCACATCCACTATGGATATTCATTAGAATCAGTTCCTCATCCTCGGAGCCAAGTCTATACAAAACAATCTCCAATTTTTTATTCCAAAAAAGACTAGGTTATTTTCATAAGTAATATCATATTTGGATGCCACAATTAATATGTTTAGTTCAGTCGTTATTCCTGAGTTGGAAAATAAATATTTACTATCATAAGGAAAAAAAATTAAATAATCATAATTATATAGTTTAAATAGAATTCAGATAGCAAGATTTCATGTTATAAAAAATCGAAGTATGCGTCTTAGTGTGAAATGGAAGATATCTGCTTATAGTATTGGGAAAGAGACAGTTAAGTCAGGATCACTGCTCCAGATGTAGATTGCATAATGTTCGCGTAATGACAGAAATAAAAGACGAAACATTGCTTCATCTCCAAATAAATCTCTTTGCGACTGCAACTTAACTAATGCCGAGGTCTTTATCCCTTAACAAATAAAAAATAGTGCAGGTAAACAGTCCTGTTCATACTAGCTGAAGACTTTTTCTTATGTTTTTCCAACTGACGTATCAAGAAACTTTCGCAATACTTTTTTTTGTTCAAGTGTCGAAAACGAAATCCTTCGTCTCATTTTAGTTTTGAATCTCTCTTTCATTTTTTATTGTATCAGTAGTATTACGGCATGTTTGATTAGTTTTATTTTTAACTTTTTTCTGCCTTTCATAGAGCTCTGTTAAATAAATTCATTCACAATTTTTTTGACAAAATGGATTCAATTTCTGATTGTGTGAGTTACACTTAATCTTCCATTGTTAATAATATTTGAGAATAAGAATTAATATTTTTATTATATTGAGTTATAATAATAATAATATTTTGTATGTAATAAAACATCTGGTAAATGAGCAGAAGCGCAGTTTCTTTCATTCATTACTTTACTGTTTTTTTTTCGGTTTCAGATTATATATTCTACAATTCCGACTATTAACTCACACCCTCCCTGTGTGTGTGTGTGTGTGTGTGTGTGTGTGTGTGTGTGTGTGTGTGTGTGTGTGTGTGTGTGTGTGTGTGTGTGTGTGTGGGTGTGTGTGTGTGTGTGTGTGTGTGTGTGTGTGTGTGTGTGTGTGTGTGTGTGTGTGTGTGTGTGTGTGTGTGTGTGTGTGTGTGTGTGTGTGTAATGTAATCTATATTAATTTTGAATTGAAAGCAGATTGTTGTTAAAAATCAGGAAGACAGCAGGTCAAATGTTTAATTTCTTTTTATTCCATCTTGAGAGGACGCAGCACAGCGAATAGCAAAAGGAGGTTTTCAAGGCGTAAAAACGGGATGAAACATTTACGTATGGTCTTATATTTTGTAATATTCTCATAAATCTCAAACGTGTCAATTTCTGAGAGGAATTCTTATACGTATTGACCTTATATTGACATTTAGACAAGAAGTACCTATACACATCTGTTTGTTTTCTTAAAATTGATTAGGTTTCATATTTGATCCAATATTTAAATTCATGTTTTCCAACCTACCGGGCTAGTGGTTTCTATATTGACAGATATGTATGACACTAACTTTTGAAATAAGATTTTAATTCTTACCTTAATGTTAACCATTGTTAATTAGAAATGACTCCTCAACCCTTTAACTCCATTCAATCAAATCCATTTTTTTGTTACAGTTTTCAAGATTTTTCCCTACTATTACTCACCCTTCTCCTACATATCTATCTATCTATTCTTGTTCAAATTTTTAATCGTTAATAAAATACTTTTTATCTATCCATTCAAGTTCAAGTGAATTTTTAAAAACTTGTAGTAGATGACATTTGATGTTAATATAGTTTTCTCACATATTAATTCATTAATTTTTTATTAATTAATTAAAAACTAACTTTCCCACCAATATATTTTTGACCAATTATTTATAGTAATTGTAAATGTTAGGCCGGGTTAGACTAGTTTGGCATGGATTCACATCTCTTGAACTTCGAGTTCGAGCCTGCCAACCGAAGACTCTCCGTTTGTGGTGAACGTTAAATCTGTCCTGGCTATAAAATCCTCCATGTGGAAAGTAATACTACTGGAAGGAACTGTGTCAGAGGTGATCTTTCTCCTCTTCAGATCTAAATTACGATCTGCGGATGAATTTAGGAAATGCATGAATGAAGTCCGCCACGTAAAAAGGGTTTGTCACGTATATGAGCTAGAAGTCAGATTTTTGCTCTTGAGTGCTCAGAGGTCCATACCCTTACAAGTTTCTGCACACCCTCCTTCCGTAAAGCAGAACACTAAAACTAAAATTATAATTATTTAAGAAAAAGCAACTAAAATAAAAATTTTCCTAATAACCCGAGTAGGAATTGGCTTTAAAGAAACTATTTTTTTTATTTCATTTATTTAGTTTCATTTTCCATTGTTGAATATTCTAAGCTGAATAAAATTCTTGTATTAAATAAATTTAATAAAACCAATTAAATAAATGAATTATATGGGCCAACTCGAGCTCTACAAATCCAATTTTAACAAGAGTTGCTGTATTTGCAGTTCAAATGATCAATATTATCTCTGACAGAAATCGAAAGCGAATTTTTAAAAAAACCAAAACTTCATTCTAAACAGAGAGAAAAGTGATTCACACCCCATTAGCAGTGGTCTCAAGCCATGTTGTGTCTGCAGCAAGCAGGTGTATTAAAGACTATTCTCTTTCCCCCTGCATTATTTATTACCTCACCCCCGCTTGAATCGACTAGATAAGAAGATAATTTGCAAACAGGCGACACGAAACTTTCCTGCAAATGACCCTTTCTTCTTCTTTTTTATTTTAATTCCTCTGTTAAATGTTGCAAGAGGTTTAAAATGGCGCTTTAGAGTTAGCTCCAAAAAGAATGGGCTCTGAGTAGACTTTTGTCTTCCTAATTGAATTAGAAATTGATTTGAAAGGTTGGGATTTTCACGCGCACGATTTCAAGGTTCGGTGAAAGGAAGAAATTTGTATGTTTGCGCGCGTATTATTAAGTGATAAAGTGATGTTGTTTTAGGAAATGGGCTTGTGATGCTATAAAACTGGTCAAATATAAATATGAGGGTCATGGGAAATCATTAGTGATTATTTACTATAACAAGTAATATAAAAAACAATTTTTGAAAATCAATTTCTACTTTGGATATTAGGAAAAATTTAGGAAGGTAGGAAATTTTTTTATTTTAGTTACTTTTTATTAAATGATTGCAATTGTTGTTTTCGTGTTCCGCTTTACAACAGAAGGAGGGACGCAGTAACTTCTGAGAGTATGGACGCCTGAACACCCGAATAACGACCACTTTTGACTCAGTGCCCCCCGTGGTATAAATTTCGGCATGGAAAACTGAACGACAATATTCGAAATCTCAGAGAAGGGGTGCAGATCCAACGCCTAACCAACCAGACTATCGCGGTCTAATAACTGCAACGACTATAAAGGATTATCATAAAGTCGAGAAAATTAGTTTTTAATTAATAAATAAAAAACTATTTGAAATAATATCATAATATTTGAAAAATCTGTATTAACATCAAATGTTATCTACTACATGTTTAAAAAAATTTACTTGAACTTGATTGGATAAAAGAAAGGATTTTATAAAGGATTAAAAATTTGAACCAAAATATGATTTGATCTCTCTCTGTCTCCCTCTCTCTCTCTCTATCTATCTATCTATCTATCTATCTATCTATCTATCTATCTATCTATCTATCTATCTATATCTATATCTATATCTATATCTATATCTATATATATATATATATATATAT